>OY856411.1:1462201007-1462501007 GCA_963693085.1 Alisma plantago-aquatica | reverse complement strand
TAAGAAGCATATTGAAGATGTTGTGGATGTCAAGTGTCTAATGCTATGCTCCATCAACCATAATTTGCAAAGGCAACATGAGAACAAGGGGGTGATTGATATGATCACACATCTCAAGAACATGTACCAAGATCAGGTAAGGCAGGAGAGATACAATGTCTCCAAGGCGTTCTTCAAGTGCAACATGGAAGAAGGAGATCCAGTAGGTCCTCATGTACTTGAGCTCATTGGGTATGTGTAGAACCTAGCCGGATTGTGATTCCATTGGGCCAGGAGTTGACCATTGACGTGATTTTGCAGTCCCTACTAGCTTCATATAGTCAGTTTGTCATGAACTACATCATAAATGACTTTGACAAGCCTTTGATAGAGTTGTTGGACATGTTGAGGACAGCTGAGAAACAAATGAAGAAAGACAAGCCCAAGTCTGTGATGGTGATCAGAAAGATAAAGGATAAGTATAAAGGAAAAGGCAAAGATAAGAAAAGTTCTAAAACTATCCAGAAGCCCAAGTCTTCAGATCTCAAGGCAAAAGGTGGAGTGAAGAAACATTGTCACCATTGTCACCATCCTGGACATTGGAAGAGAAATTGCCCACTCTGGTTAGAGAAACTAAAGAACAAGAAGGATGGCATTGAGGCCTCCACTTCAGGTACAAACAATATAAGATAAATTTGATTACTTACTCATATTGGTACATGATACCAAATAATAGATTTAACATACTGATGTGCATGATCTGATAAGAAGTAAAAGCCCTCATAGAAGGACAAAGGTGGACAAGGTGAAGAAAGTGTGGTGAAAACCATAGTCTATATTTAAATTTATCTTAGCCTAATTGACATGTAATAGAGTTCTTAGAACTGTAATTTCATTATTCCATTAGAATAGAAAATTTTCCTTTATACATCTTGTATGGACAAAGATGATTATCAATAAAGATTTGTTAGTGCTTCTATTTCAAGAGATATGATCTTGTATGGCATTCGCCCAAAACAATCTTGTGATATTTATGCAAAATGATCTAAAGATGAATGCTTATAATGTTTATACCAAAGGATTATAATTGATAACTCAAGACTATCATTAACATTAGTCAACTTGTACGAATAGGAGAAATGCTTGCCGAGAATACATATTGATGTTGATCCAGATTCTCTTGGTTATTGGACCTTTAGAAACATGCAAGTCTTATTCACACACAATATGACAAGATGTTCTTCACTAAATGTAGTGGGAGGATGAAGCTTTCTTTAGACCTCATGCATATGATGCATAAAGATCGTATGAAAGAATGTTATACATGATTACTTAAACCTCATTTCATTTACTGGTAATATAATGATATGCACTCAGTAAAGAGGATACATGAATCTCTTGAAGTGTTCAAGGAGATTATGTATGAAGTGCAACTTTGATGTAAGTTTTAAGAAACTTTGACGAGATCAAGTGTTACGAAGGAATTGTACCATGACGAGTCACGATATAAGTAATCAATTAATATAATCTTCTTATATCATCATAAATATATATGCCTATCACTAAATCATGTACCATATGTGTGGTTTATCAGGACATCATATATAATATGATTTGGGAGTGTCCCAATATGTCCAAAGGATTGAAACTGTTGTTGAGAAACTAGTTTCTTGAGAAGTTTTATCCACAAACTATAATTATTGATTTGACTATTAATCCTAATCCAATATAAAAATTGTTTTGTTAATAGGATAATTGAGTTCCTAAAGATTTAGTGGGAATAAAAGTAATACTCAAATTGTTTGATGCCAACAAAGAGGTACAATGAGAACAATGAGAATCACAATTTGTTGTGGAATATCAGGTTCATCATGTAACACAGAACAAAATCTTTCTAGTAGAACACATCTAAGATTGGAGGATTGTACATCCAACAATTCAGATGGGTTGGTCATTCAAGATGAACCAACTAGTCAACTAAAAGCTATTTCTGAGCTATATGGACCCCATGTAAGCTAACAAGGTAGGACCTTGATAGCTCCATCTAAGGGGTAATACCTAAAGGGTGCAATAGGTTCATATGGTAAAGACCTACATGGATAACATAAAAGGATATATTGGTTGAATAAATCAAGTTCAAGATGTTGAACATGATATAAATTATTTGCCAATTGTCATGCTTGTTTTTGTAGTTAAAATATATTGTGAGATTTGGCATATGAAGATAAAATCAGATCCATTGAAGTAATACATCATAGGATGTGTACGTGACACAACCTAAAAGGTTTTATAACTTCAAAATGCAAATAAAGTCTATGAACAACAAAGTTCAATCTAGGATTGAAACAAGCAGCTCAGAGATGGGATCTTTTGATTTGATAAGACAGTCAAAGAGTTTGACTTAAATCAAGATAAAAGAGGAAATTTGTTGTTACAAAAGATTTAGTAGGAGCATATATGAATATTCCACATATGATGAGGAATGACATCTCAATATTGTGAATGTAGATAACTAGCATGAAAACCCCTTTAGTAATGAAGGATTAGGTGAAATGTCTTATGAGATAAGGTCAAGGTCTATAGAGATAGGTCTTATCTAAGACTGAAACTATTCTTATTTAAGTATTCAAGATCATACTTTGTATTTACTTTCCTATTCGTATAATCAAGGAAATATCTAGAGTCCTTATTTAAGTCCTAAACATATTGAATTGTCAATTTGCATTCTAGCCCCTTACTAATAGTCTTAGCAAAACAGTTACACCAAGGCCACCCAAAATTGAACTTTTAACTAAAAATTAAGCACATAAGCACCCAATGTACTCTCTATCCTCTAAGTCATCAGTAGAGGGGTTAGTAATCAAATATAATTTAATAAAATTATAAGAAGACTAGTGTAAGGGATTATACTTAGGTTTTGGTATCTAACAACTCCCCACCTCTTAAAAGAGGATTTCTTCCCCAAAATCCAAACAAGAAAGGCCTAAGGTATTGAGTCACCTATTGACCAAGATGTAATTGTGTTGTCCAAGAATGACACCTCTACTAGCTATATCATAGTATATTCAAAGAAAAGAGATTTCAACCAGAATCTAAGGTTCTCATAATAGTATTGTACTCATCATGGTTATCTATATTGTGTTGGTAGTTTCATCGTCATCCTTTTTTTAATTATCTATTTAAAGACTATGTTTATGTGTGTACTTCTGGAGTATATAATAAATATACTTCTTATTTTCCTTTCAATATTAGGGCTAACTCTTCAGTTGAGTACATGAACAAATTTTCTTAGGTTAATTGATCATCTTGTGTCTTGAGACTGAGCCATAACATATGTTGTGAAATAAATGACTTGGGGTCATAGAAAGTGGAAAGTAGGGAGAGAATTCGAATTTCAATTTCCTAGTTTCCTTTAAATGTTGGTTTTCATATTTTTGAGACACAAATGAACAACTTAGTTGTAAATATCTAATAGAACTTATAAATTTATGGACCTATGGATATTTGGTGTGGGTTGTAGAAATCTAAAAAAATGATAAAATAGGAAATACTTTCCACATAATTGGATAATCCTAGAGAGAGCATAATTTCTAAGAATGGTTATTAAAAGAGGATTATAACAAACATGTTTAATAAGTACCAATAAACTTTTATATATCAAAATATATACAAAAAATCTCAAATGAAGGATGTGATGTATTTTTTGGAATTCTGCACACATTGATTGGACTGCCTACCAATTCTCATACCAATAGGAGATATTTTGCTAACCCAACTAAATTAAAAAGAAAAATGTTCTAATTAACCAATCTTTGAATATGTAAATTGTTTTTAATTTTATTACTTGACATTTATCTTTCCCTTTTGGTCATGCGGCCTTTAACCTACCGTGTTTCCTTTCTCAGCCAATAATCACATTCCTAAAATGACATCATCCTTCCCCTTTTCCTCTCCTCATCTCATGTTTCCCTCTATTCTCTTTGTCTTCCTCTCCTTCTTTCTTCCTTCCTCACCCAACCGTGACCATCCTTCATCTTTCATCATGTGCCACCCAACAAGCCAAAGGGCATCACCATCTCCGCCTGCAAAGGATTCCACAGGGTAACACACTGTGTGATTGATGTGCCTGTCTTCCTTCTCAAGTCCTACCTCATAATCTCCTAACTAGTAACGATTCCAAGGAGCCCTAACCTCCATTCGTGAACCCTCTTTCTTGGTAGCCACATGAAGATTTGCATGTAGCAATAGTTTGCGTTCATGGATGTTGTGATGTAACCTTCCCCTTTCTGTCACCCTAGTTCCTAGCCGTTCCTCCTTCCTATCTCCTTGCACCTCATTGTTGTAATGAAGATAACCACCACCACCTTCTTCTACGTTTGTCATCTACCCTAGCAATCCTCCTCATGGCCTACAATGTAGAGCTATTTCTGCTTGTTTAGTGGCTGGTAGAGCCACCTGTGGAGATTCATGCCACCTATTCTAGTATCTGTTGAGGACTCTGCCATCCACCACCAGTGATATAGTTATGACTGCCATCTTATATAGCCACCAGTAGACTGAAAAGTCTTCTCTTCTTCTCAATTGCACTGCCACCAATTCTTGTTATGGTACAAGTGCCACTAACATCATGCACATCTACTGTTACCTTTCTTCTTCCTCACCCTTGCACTACAAACCCTAGACTCCCTATCCTCAGCTCCCTACAGCCATGGAAGCATGTGAGTGCACTTATCTCAACTACTAACCACCCCCATGACACCCACAAGACAAACCTATGGGCTCCACAATATCAAACAACATGGACGCCCTTCACCATGACCATGAAGCAACGCAACCTGCCTCCATGATACCCTCTTTCCAAAGAAGAAGGGAACACCATGGAAGCATCATGTTTTTAGTGCACGGGACATTCTCCACTATATCTAACCTCTGCTCTTGGTTCTTTTCCTAATGTCGATGGACTATTCAAAGAACTCCATGATAATAGATGGTGACTGTACGAAAGACCTAAGAGTACCTACAAGAAGCAACGATCACCAAAATCATTGACTTACACTCAAAGAATTTAGACACTATAGACAACATGGATTCATGGACATTGAAAACTGGAACCAAACCCTTAACCTTCCTTGATCCCTTTGACCTCCACTAAAGTTTTGAGGCCAACTAGTGATTTTTAGTCATGTCTTCTTCTTCAAAAATGACCAAGAATACAAAGATTTGACTCCATATGTTTACTCAATGGTTAACCTAGATTATGACTACAAAAGATCATGAGTTTAATTGGCTAAGGCTAGTTTCAATCCAACTTATTACATATTGGATGCCTTCAACCCCAAGAAAGTAAGTCAGTATTCTCTTAACTTTAGTTTGAAGTCACTATGAATTTAGTGAAGTAGATAAATGAAATATTAAGTTACTAATTATAATACATTATGAATGTAGGTTTGGTGTGATCTTAACCCTAATCTTGTGGTTGGTTGGATATTTATGCTTTCAACTACGGTATATGCATCTTTATGATTATCTAAGCATTGTTAATATGACCAACCACTATTTACCATATGTGGCATGCCTTGATATCTCGTAACCACTTTTGCATCTTTGTGTAATTATTACCTTTCTTGGATATCATTTCACTGGAACTATTCTACAACTAAGTGTTAAATACTTCTATAGCCATCTAAACCCATATTTACTACTTTTATGGTTGATTCCATCCTTTTCTTGAAATATGTGGAAATTTGACTAAACTTTAACTTGTTCTTCTCTATTGTGTGCATGACTTTGACTAATTCTATTTCTATTAGTGGTACATGAGTTAACCAAACATAGAGCTCACATTTTTCACCTCGAGCGTACTTTTCCACTCATTATATATAAGGCACACTTTTTCTGCCTAGAGTGATGTTTTCCCATCCAATATTTTAGGCTGGTATCCTATGATGTCCCAGTCCTACTTTGAATAGCTTTAGTCTAAGATTATTTGTATGCACAAGTTAGGTTTTTGTGTTGTTGATAAATTTTTAAAAAGAAAGACTCCCTAATTGTTAATTTTCATTTTGGACATGCCTCATCTCTTGATTTGTAAATTCTTTTAGAACTCATTTTTTTAAAACATCCCTTTATTGAAATCTCTTATATTGAACTGTCAATGATCTATAGTAATTCCTAGTTGTTATCATACACAACTTTTGTCGATGTCCTCTCCTTTGTTTGTTCCTCTTCTGGTTGTTGCTTTCAACCTACCCAAAAGTAGATAGGTTAGTGGTGGATGACTTATGATGAATTTGAATTTGGAGCTTAGATGTTGAGGATAACTTGAGATCACCAATTTGCCCACTACAACGACTCCTTTAGTGTAAAATAAGTTTGTAATATCTCATGTATATCATGCCATCCTTAATGGGTGAGGAACAATGTAATTGGGCACTTTTATGATATTGTTATAGTATTGATTTCTTTCCCTACAACATAATCACTTTGCTTTGTATATCCCACGCTCCTTTTGTTTCTGAGCCCTCAATGCAATGCCCTTTTATCCTATTTGAGAAATGATATTTACCACCTTCCTTCATACTTATAGTATGTTTGGATTGAGGGGGTTTATTTCCTCAAATAAGTAAGGAATGGATGCCATCTTGGGTCCCACTTCTTACATATTGTATGTTTCTTATTGCAGGGTTTGTAGGATTCAAATGGCATGTTCTTCAGTTAAACACAGTATGGAATCATTTGTTCTACTAAACAACATGTTATACATCATGTTGAATATCAAGATTAATGGTCTCTAATTCTACTATAAATAACAAACTATAGCATCATTTATTCTCTAACACCTAAGGAAATAAATTTTTAGCATCAATTCGTGAAATAAAAAATGACATTGTAACTTTGACTAATAAAAGAGCCTCTATCATTGTTTTATGAATCAAAATCGAGCCTACAAGAACTTTCAACGAAATTTTACTAATTATTTGGGTTTTAGCATCGTTTCTCATCTAGAAAAATGTGAGGCTTTAATCCTACCATTACCATTATCTAAGCCTCAGTCCCAACCATGTTGAGGTCGGCTACATCGATCCTTCATTTCCATTCAGCTCTATCATGGATCATATTTTGATGAAGATGTAAAAGTTCAAAATCTCTCTTTATATGCTCTTCCCATGTTAACTTTGGCCTTCCTCTTCTTCTATTAGTTGTTCTTAACTCAATACTATGGCTTCTTATAGGTGCATTAGTTGTTTTGCATTGGAGATGTCATACCATTTGAGTTGGACGTCTTGCAACTTGTCCTCAATGCTCGTCAGCCCCCACTTTATTTTTGATGTAGTCATTTCTTAAGAAATCCTTCATTTCTTCCCATACATTCATCTCATCATACACATTTCATAGACATTCATCTTGTTGAGACCTTGTTTCTTCACCACCCAACATTTACTCCCATAGAGCATGGTTGGCCCGATAGTGGTTCTATAAAACTTACTTTTTAATCTGAGAGGGATCTTTTGATCACATAATACTCCAGTTATACTCCTCCAATTCAACCATCGTGTGGTGATCATATGACAAATGTCATCCTGGGCATCTCAATCTATTTCAATAATAGAACCCAAGTAACAAAATGTATCACATTTTGGTATATTTACTCCATCCAACTTGGCTCCGCCATTCACACTATGAAATTGGTTGAAACTAGATAGCATATACTCAATTTTTATCCCACTAATCATCAATCCATTAAATTCCAGTACCTTCTCCAAAGTATAACTTTATCATTCTATCTATCTTTATTTTCTTCAATCAACACAATGTCATCAACAAGTAACACACACCAAGGAATATCACCCCGAACATTCGGTGTCAACTTATCCATAAAAAGAATGAATAGGTATGGGTTGAGTGTCAATCCTTGCTGTACCCCAACTGTGATAGAAAATGTTGGTGTCTCTCCTCTAAGAGTCTTAACACTTGAATTTGAGCTATCATACATGTCTTAAATCAAGTTAATGTATTGGACTAGCACACCAGTTTTCTTCAAAACATCCACAACACATCCCTGGGTACTCTATCATAACCCTTTCCCAAATTAAATAACATAGGAAGATCTTTTTGCATTCTATGTACTTCTCCATAAGCCTCCTTGTTAGAAAAATAACATCTGTTGTTGATCTTCTAGGCATGAAACTGAATTGGTTGTTAGATATCTACGTTGTAGATCTTAGTCTCTTCTCAATAATCCTCTCCCAATGCTTCATAGTGTAACTCATCAACTTGATGCCACTATAATTTGTGTACCTATGAACATCTCAATTGTTCTTGTATATGGGGACTATAGTACTACTTCTCCACTTATCGGCATCTTTTTTATCTTCATAATCTTACTAAAGAAATTTGTTAACCATGTATCTCCTTCATCCCCCATACACTTCCATACATAATGGGAATACCCTATTGTCTGCATGCCTTTCTCATTTTTGTATTTTTTAAAGCATCCTTGTCCTAATATAGAGGAACTTGTCGTGTCTAAATGATATTCCATGTATGCATGTTGCATGGTATCTTACGTTATTTGTAGTATCTCCATTTTAAAACTTATGGAAGAATTTCTCCATTGGTTCTTGATATCATCATCCTTCATCAACACTCTACCATGTTCATTTTTTATGTATATTACTTGACTCAAGTCTCTTCCTTTCCTTTGTCTTATACTATATATATATAGATAGAGAGAGAGAGAGAGAGAGAGAGAGAGATTCGTATACATATACATATATATACATATATATAACCCCTTCTCTTGTGTCTAGATTCTTATAAATATCATCAAAGTATCTAGAGCCTACCTCTTGACCAACCGTTTAAGCCTCTTTCTTTGCTTGCTTGTATCTCTAAAAAGTTGCATCATCTCAAGATTTGGGAAAGATTCTATAGATATCCCTTCTGAGTTTAATAGCATTTTGTACTTCATCATTCCACCACCAAGTCTCTTTCTATGGAGGCCCACAACATTTAGACTCCCCTAAAATCTCTTTGGCAATTTTTTAATGCAAAAATTCATATTATGCCACATAGTGTTAACATTAGACTCCAAGTTCCAAGTGCCCTCCTTGATGTGTTTGTCATGAAACAAATTTCTTTTCTCCTCTAAGATATCACCACTTGATCCTTCTATCTTGGTTTCTGCTATTCTTGTCTTTATTGATGTTCATATTAATATCCAAACCCACCAACCTATGTTGGGTGGTGAATTCTTTGTCAGGAATCACTTTACAATCCTTGTATAGTTTACTATCCACCCACCTCATAAGTAATCAATTTAGCTGTAATTACACCCCCTCTTGAAAGTAATCTTATGAGACTATCTTTTCTTGAAAATGGGTGTATACCAAAATCATATCGTAAACAACTATAGAATCCAATATCCTCTATCCTTCTTCATTTATGTTTCCATATTCAAAATCACCATGGATTCTCTCATATCCAAGATTGTTATACCCTACATGGTCATTTAAATCACTCTCAATAATAATATCCTCCTCTATTGGAATTCTCTACATCGATTCATCCATGTCATCCCAAAAATTCTTCTTAGCCTCCTAGCTAAGGCCAACTTGGGGGCATATATGCTAATAATGTTAAAAGTACTTTATCCAAGAACAACCTTAATAGTTATAGTTTTACCATCCATCCTTGTGATCTTAACAACATCATTTTTAACATCTTATCAACAATGATGCATATGCCATTTCTGTGCTTTCCAATACATGTATACTAGATTTTTTACCCTATGTCTCCCATCTCTATGCATTGTCCCCCTGTCCACTTCGTTTCCTTTATACCTAATCTTGTCCAACATGTTTCCCTTACACATTTCTCACTACATAAATACAATATTGAAATGGGACTAGCTTCTTTACCCACACCCGTCCATGATAGGGTGGAAACCCTTTTCTATCCTTAAACACAACCAGGCGCCACTATGTCGAAACCCCTTACATATTTGTCACTGCATCAGGTTGTCGATGTAGCAAACCGCTTTGTAGGGACGCTCCAACGAAATTCTTATAAGGATCCACACCATCAAAAGAGTAACAAAGTTTTACGGCTAGCTGTCAACCTACCACCAACTCTCCTCTTTCACTAGGGCTTGGCACCAAATACATTCTTACAAAATATATAAAACATAGGTGGAGTCTACTACCTTATATCGAATAAAAATCCCTTCTTTTTAATACAATCTATTTTGTTAATTTATACAACAAATTGACTTTGTTTTGAGTTATTCTGTCAATTTTTAAATCAATTGATAAATCATTTATGTCCATTTTGTAATAAAGTGAAAAAGTAATTATAGATTTGGTTCTTGTTTTCATGAAAAATCGATGTTGAATAGTTGATTTGTTGTGTCTTCCCACAGGCATGTCTGTGCACTAGTAGTTTGGAGAGAACATTAGTATGATAGTCATTCTTTCTGACTATGTGCCTCTCTAACATGATAGTAATACCATAATTTCATCTTAGATTAAGAATCCAAGCAATGTGATTGTCTAGGATTATTGCTCCCATGAATAGTAGGATGAAGACTAATAAATTGTGATTGAGAGTTTTGTGCAACTAAGACACAAAATTATGTCACTGTTGAAGATTTTATCTATAATATTAGTTAATGTGGTAGCATCCTCTATATTTTAGGTAGTAATAAATGAATAAGTTGAGCTCTTTGAGACTCAAATCTTAGATAAAAGACGCATCATATACTCACACATAAGATGTTTCTCCTAACATATATGAAGAGAGGTGTAATCACATGTGGAGTAGACCAATGGTGTCATGAAGTATGCTTAATGCCATACATAGTATAATTGATTGTCGAACTCCTCTATACATAAATCTTGTTGTTACATATTTGAAATATGTTGAGTAAGACAAAAAAACTAATGGAAAGATATGGGTACCATAATGTGTTGGATAAATTGGACATTAATATACCCTTTGTTTTGAAGATGAAAAACATTTCACACTTGTGGATCTAACATGTTATTTGAGTATTAAGGGATCAAAGGAATAAGGAAATCCTACTAAGTGGAAAGATGAAGATCAAATGCGCTTAATTGTATAAATGTTCACAATTGTACTCAAACGTAAACACTTGTAACAATATATAACGTAGAAGTACTTAGACATCATGTAAATCAAGTGTTAGATCTTCCCTACCCACTTATATCCCTTAGATAGGTTCCCCCCAGGTTAGAGTCACAATCACTCATTGAAGCACACACTTAGTAGGTGATTCTAAAGTCTGAAATAGGGACATTCTCGATCAAAAAACTTGTCAACCGAGACACACTTGGTCAAATTTTTTATCTACCTAGAACAGCCTCAGTCGAAATTGTGAGCATTGTTCAACAACTTACACAGTTGTGCTCCTAAATAGTCTTCAGTTGAAAATATTCTCGACAGAGTAAACTTCAGTCTAAAGCTTGCAATCGTTAGACTGAGTGGTTGGTAGTTGGGAGTTGAAAATAGATGTTGCAACACTTTTTCCTTAAACCCAGGCTTGGTCAAAGAAAAGCTTGAACGAGACACAGTTCGGTCGACAAACTTGTCGACCGAGCAGGGTTCTGGATAGTTCTTTTCAAGCACGAATAAATTAGTAATTATTAGCCAACTAATGTACACCTAACGTCTAGTTAATCACTAAGAACACTCTAGAGACTCCTTAGAACATCCCTATGTACTTGCAAACCATTCATATAAATAGGGGAGTCCTTAGGACACCTAAAGCACCTAATATACACTTGCGAACACATTCTTGTGAGCAAAAAAGACAAGCAAGACTTGCCATCTTGTTCTAGAAGCTCCAAATTTGTGTCATATAGCCATAGCCTCTTAGCCACCTCATAGAAACTTCCATCCTAAGTGGTGTGAGAGGTATAACGCTTGATATAGGATCAAATAGCTATACTCTATTGTTGTATTTCATTATTCCAATCACCTTTCACAGGTACAAGCTACTTTTGCTCCTTGGATACTCCAAGATTGTGGAGGCTGCCTGAGGGAGCTCAGTTGAAGATACTTCATGGTGGAGAAGGCTTCCTCCAGAGGTGATTGAGATTACTTCAAGGATGACTTCTTCAAGGGAGGTTGGAGCTACATTAAAAGGAAGCCTATCTCGAGGTTGTAGAGCTACTTCTAAGAGGAGAAGGCTGCTCCAAGGGCTTGGAGTTACTTCAAAGAAGGATGATTCAAGGAGGGTGAGGGTACTTCTAGGTGAAGGCTACTTCAAGGAAGGTGATTGTATTTTATGTAACATCCTTGCGAGGTAATAAAATTAATCACTTTCAAAATCCCAATTGGAGACAATCGGGTAGTGGACTAATAATCTTTGAATTCAAAGGTGGTAACCACTCTAAACACAAGTGCATTCCTTGTTTTCTCCTCCTTTGGTTGATTGTTTTTAATTATTTTTAAATTATCAAAAAGCACTATTAACCCCCCTCTAGATCTTTCAATTGGTATCAGAGCATGTCTTCAAGGAGCCATAATAGGTCTTGAAGAATGGGGAACAACATGCTTAGCAACCTCAATATTGAAGGAACTCATGTAACTCGACCACCACCTTTTGATGGAAGCAACTACACCTACTGGAAAAAAAGAATGCAATTCTACTTTCAAAGAATCAGCTTGGAGTTTTAGAGGATGGTGTCTAATCCCTATGTGCTTCCCACAACTGACTATGCTATATGGGATCCAAACTCGATAAAACAAGTTCAATTAAATGTAAAGGTGGTAAGCATACTATATTGTTCTATTTCCATAAGTGAGTTTAATAGAATGTTTTCATGTGATAAGACTTATGATATATGGCATAAACTCTCCATAACACATGAAGGTATTACCCAAGTTAAAAATACCAAAATTCATATGCTTAAGTAAAAGTTTAACAATCTCATATGCAACCTAACGAATCTATTACTAAAATGTATGCAATATTTTCCTCCATTGTTAACAGCTTAAGTGCATTAGGAAAATATATAAGTGAAGAAGATTAAGTGTCACGGAACTATTCTTACCCCAATCCCAATCCCACTACCTAGACAGTACAAAAAGGATTAAAGCGTTCGTCCCTGAGTGGCCCAATAGGATCAATCACACTAGCATATACAATAAGAAATAAATAACTCAAAAACTAGATAAATAAAGAACAAACTAACCCAATATGGAGATATATCTGATTTATCTTTGTCATCACAGTGTATTAGTGCGGAAGTGATCTTATTCAGTATTCCATTTGTATTGCCTAAAATCAAGAAAATCGAGACACAATCATGCAATTGCACGGTACGCTATCAAAATCAAGTAAAAAACTTTATAAGAAAATAAGTATACTTGGTAGGACTTATATTCAAAAGAATAACAAGCAATTTGCAAAACCAACATTTATTCGACAAGTTTTTCAAGCAATTCAACTTTTATTACGAGTTCCCATTATGTTGTAATTCGAGAACCATGCATATATATTTTTTGTGACTCTATTACCCCAACGCGATGGGGAAGGTCACTAGGCTCCTTCTCACCATAGGAACATAGGAAGCCAATGTACAAGTCCCACCTCCAACTGAGGGGGTTGTTGTACTCAATATCAACATTATCAACATTATCAATATCATCATCATTATCAATATACGGGCAGTCATAATGGGCATGCAATTTATGTTTTCATGTTTTTCAAAATATAGTATAGAAAAACAGAAGACTAATCATCGGGAACAGTAAATCATCCAAGTAAATAGCCAAGTATACAGTCAAGAGATACATAAAAGCATGTTTAATACAATCAAGGAGGAGTTATATAATAGCGTACCTTTATAAATGAGTATTTGGAGTATAGATCCCAAGAAATAGTAGATCAAACCCTTGAGTCAGATCTTAGATCAAAATATTGGATCAAGGGTCAAGATCATAGTTTTTAAAAAAGATCATGCTTCACTATTCGAGATTAGGGTTTCATTTTCCTATTTCTACCTTAAGGTTGGGTCATCAACAATATTTCCAAAAGTCCAAAAATTATTCAAGTATCAAGTATGTTTCATGAATGGATGACCTACCTAGGTATATTTAGGAACACATGCCAACCCTAATTATTATTATCATCATTCAAACCTCTAAATCATTTTCAATATGAAATAGCATCATTAGGCTCAAAATCAGATCAGGGAGATTCATGGTCAGACATATGATTAAGAGGGTTTTCCAGATTAAGGTTAATCATCATCATATCAAGGGTAAACCTTATTTCAAAGTATATGATTCATATTTTTAGGGTAATGAGTTAAGAAGATTAGATCTAACCCTTATTCTCTCCAGATCAATTTGATGTCTCAAAATGATCATTAGAATCAGGGATAAGGGTTTCTCAAAGATTAATCATCATTGTTGAATCTTTAGACAAATTAAATAAGAAAAGGAACAAGATCTAGTAAAATCAGAGATAAATATAAATAATTTGGTTTTGAAAGTATTTTTAAAAGATTTATGATTTTTTATGATCAAGATTGACTATTTTTTTATCCTTTTTGGAGTTACGATGCAATTTCTATGATTAAAACAAGATCTGAGTATTTCACTGATTTTCTGAATAGAGAGGAGAAAAACCTTAAATCAGAAATTGTGAGTCGTTTGATGAGTAAATGACGGTCGAGATTTGTCTACGTGGGTGAGGCAACTCCCTTGCTTGGAGGTCCAGTTCAGACTCTAAACGGCCGGTTTGATCACTGGTTTAGTCAGGTTCTTTGAATCCATATTGAACCGCATCGATCCTTTGGACCAGTGGTTTGGGGAATCTTCCTCTTACGCTATGTCATCCCCGCGAGCCCAGATAGGAGGTGGAGGAGCTCATCGGAGAGGGGGTTTTTGGGAACAGGAGAGGCCGATGGAGGCCACGAGAAGGCCGTCTGTGATCTCTGCAACTTTACAAGTTGGGTGGCGTCAGTGGATTGAGTCAATATGGCGAGGAAGGGGAACACCCACAGTGGACTGTGCGGCGGCGCCGCACCAGCAGCAGGTGATCGGGGTGTAAAATTAGGCCATCCAAGGCCAAAACAGATAGCGAGGATGGAGTTCATAGATTTGTGTATTATTGGCGAGCATGAGGGACTTTTTTATAGTGTTAGGGTGGGGATTTAGGGCTAGGTCGAGGTCTAGGAGTAGCCATAGACGTCGAAGTGGGATGAGAAAGTGAGAGGGTTGTTTTGGCAGCACAAAAGTGCACAAAATCTAGACAAAATAGGGTTTGGTGAGCACAAAAATGCAAGGGGTACATTTCTACTCGATTAAAAATTTTGAATCGGGTCATATTCGAGTGGGTTGCAAGTCTCGATCCTCCTTAACTCCTCCCCGCTGATTGTGGGAGGTAGGAGATGACCACCATGCCGTCAGATTGGGCCATGATCCATGAGGGGTATATCCAAGGGCCCTGACTCACCCCTCCTTACACACCCACGGATTGCTAACATGGCAAAGCCAATAAAAGAGCAAATAAAGGGATTTTTACCACACAACTTCAAAATATCATAGAAAATCATAGGAATGTCCAAATGACACAATTTTTGGACCATAACTTAGAAAAAATGTGGAGAATATTTAAAAAAGTTTGAGAACCATATTATGAAGTTTGATGGATCAATTTGACTATTTGAACAAAGTGATGATTGAATCTAATTTGAGGTGTTACAATGTGCATAAAACATTGGTCACCATATTTTGTATTTGAGTCTCAACATTGATTATGAAGACAAGAAAAATTATTTGAGACAATGAGAGAATATATTGAGGTCAAAAGAGTAATATTTCATTCTTATGCTAAAATCCACTTTGTCACATCCTTCTCTCCTTAAAAAAGAATTTTGTCCCCAAAATTTAAAAACATCCTCAAAATTGGGACTTATCTAAATTCAAATCATATCCTCAAATATTGGAACATTCTAAATTATATAATCAAAATCATGTCCTCAAATTTCAAATAATACAATCATCATAATTGGGATTCCATGTTCCATTTCATAACCAACTTGGTTCTAGCATCGTTTCATCATCGAGCAATTGAGTATCAAGGTCAATGCATATACTATTCAAAGTCATCGTATGAGTCACAAATATGGAGAGCATCCTACAAATTTGGAGGGATCATATTTTAGGACAAACAAATAGAGTCCTTGAATCAAGTGTACAAAGTGAATTTCAATCCCAAATCTCAGGGTCTTAGCTTCTACATTGGCCTAGGTGGGGTTATACATCCATGATTTGAGATTTCATATTTCAACATTTTGAGACAACATCATACTTTCAATATCACTATTTCGAGCTCAAAATCAATGGGAAGGTCACACCCTAGTCCTAGTGAGAGCTAAACCCTACTTCATAAATTGAGAGTGTCAACATAGTCATCATTTCAAAATTTCAAGATTTGGGATTTTGAAGTCATTAGTATGATCTGTAGATCCAAATAGTGTGAACATAGCATTTGTGTCACTATTGAGATTTGATAATCGTGAGTCACATTATTATATATCAATATCAAGAATCAAGCTCAAAAGTCATAGGTCCATAATTTTGAAGCTAGGGTTTAGATTCCTATTTAGACCTTAGGGGAGATCACTTCTCTATACTCAATTTTTAGCAACAATATTCAAGCAATATTTGAGCAACCTATCAAGATTTCATTATCATTGTATCCAAGTTTGATGAGTGATCTAGACCTAAGTCTATCTAGGAAGCCAACCACAAGCTATAGTCAACATTGTCATGTATCAAGGTCATTATCAAATCAATATTCAAGATCGAGTATCAACCATGGTTTTAACCTATTAGGCTTAGGTCAACCAATCCAAAATCGGGTGAAAGGAGATACCTTTAGAAACTATAAATAATAAAAAAAGGTGAAAATTTAGAGGTAGTCATAATAGGGATGTGACCTAGGTTAGGGGAGTCATGAGTCAAGTACCACCCTAATCTAGCACATTACCAACATTAGTCATGATCCACTAAGATTATTCAAATAGGGAGAGTATCAATGATCAAAGCATGTTTTACAAGGTCATAACATCAAAATTCAAGATAATAGGGCAATAATGTCAAGATTTGTAATCCTTTCCTTTCATGATCAAGGTAGCGATAAAATAGAGGGTTTGAATTTGGCATTCAAGGATTTAGAGAAAAGTAGTGCAAAATCTAGGTCCATAATCATCATATCAAAATCAAGATTGCAAAAGGCATCAATAGTCAATAGAGAAACTGCTTTTTGCATCATAGTCTTACATCATGGTTTTTTGAGTCCTAGACTTAGTCACTTAATAGCATATTCAAGGTGTGTATAAAATAGGATATGAGTTTGCTTAACTATGTTTGAGTTTTAATCAACAATAGGGCAACATGGGTTTAATCAAATAGGGACCTTATCAACAATAAGGTATAAGGTATAAGTAATCCTTATTTCACCATATCATAACCTCAAACATAGTCAAAATTGAGTGTTCATGATATTAGTGGTCAAACATGATTATTTGATTTCAAAATTAATTGATCAAAATCGAGTTTTCAAATTAAGGTCAGATCATAGTATCAACTTTCAAAAGTTTAGCGATATTCATTTTCCCATGCATAAGCTACCCATAATCGAGACATCAAGTGGTAAAAGGTCATGAGAAGTACCACATTATGAGATGAGAAGACTACCTAATCTTCATCTACATGGGTGGCTTAGGATTGTCCTTAAAGAAGAGATGAGATGCTAGAAGACTCTCTAGGGTTTCACAAGAGAACCTTTAGGTCCAGATCTGGATCAATTAAGGCCAGGTAGAGCAGGGGATCTCATCCACCATGAAGACAGATAGGAGAAATTATAACAGGACCTCGAGCCTAGACACCTCAATTTTCACCATTATGTACTTTAGGGTTTCTTGGGTGTGAGAGACTTGAGAAATTATTTACTTAAAGTATATGAGGGTGTGTAAGCTTTGATACCAACTGTCACGAAACTATTCTTACCCCAATCCCAATCCCACTGCTTAGACATTAGAGAAAGGATTTAGGCGCTCATCCCTGAGTGGCCCAATAGGATCAATCACACTGGCATATACAATAAGAAATAAACAACTCAAAAACTGGATAAATAAAGAACAAAATAACCCAATATGGAGATATATCCAATTTATCTTTGTCATCAGAGTGTATTAATGCAGAAGCCATCTTATTCAGTAATCCATTTGTATTGCCTAAAATCAAGAAAATCGAGACACAATCATGCAATTGAATGGTATGCTATCAAAATCAAGTAAAACACTTTATAAGAAAATAAGTATACTTGGCAGGACTTATATTCAAAAGAATAACAAGCAATTTGCAAAACCAACATTTATTCGACAAGTTTTTCAAGCAATTCAACTTTTATTACGAGTCCCCATTATGCTGTAATCCGAGAAGCATGCTTATATATTATGTTGAACTCGATTACCCCAACGTAATGGGGAAGGTCACTAGGCTCCTTCTCAGCATAGGAACATAGGAAGCCAATGTACAAGTCCCACCTCCAACTGAGGGGGTTGTTGTACTCAATAGCAACATTATCAACATTATCAATATCATCATCATTATCTAATATACGGGCAGTCATAATGGGCATGAAATTTATGTTTTCATGTTTTTCAAAATATAGTATAGAAAAATAGAAGGCTAATCATCGGGAACAGTAGCTCATCCAAGTAAATAGTCAAGTATACAGTTAAGAGATACATAAAAGTATGTTCAATACAATCAAGGAGGAGTTATATAATAGCGTACCTTTCTAAATGAGTATTTGGAGTATAGATCCCAAGAAAGAGTAGATCAACCCCTTGAGTCAGATCCTAGATCAAAATATTGGATCAAGGGTCAAGATCATAGTTTTAAAAAAAGATCATGCTTCACTATATGAGATTAGGGTTTCATTTTCCTATTTCTACTTTAAGGTTAGGTCATCAACAACATTTCTAAAAGTCAAAAAATTATTCAAGTATCAAGTATGTTTCATGAATGGATGGCCTACCTAGGTATATTTAGGAACACATGCCAACCCTAATTATTATCATCATCATTCAAACCTCTAAATCATTTTCAATATGAAATAGTATCATTAGGCTCAAAATCAGATCAGGGAGATTCATGGTCAGACATATGATTAAGAGGGTTTTCCAGGTTAAGGTTAATCATCATCATATCAACTATAAACCTTTCAAAGTATATGATTCATATTTTTAGGGTAATGAGTTAAGAAGATTAGATATAACTGTAATTCAATCCAAATCGATTTGATGTCTCAAAATGATCATTAGAATCAGGGATAAGGGTTTCTCAAAGATTAATCATCATTGTTGAATCAATAGAAAAATTAAATAAGAAAAGGAACAAGATCTAGTAATATCAGAGATAAATATCAATAATTAGGTTTCGAAAGTATTTTAAAAGATTTATTGGATTTTTCTGTTCAAGATTACTATTTGTTTATCATTTTTGGAGTTCCGATGCAATTTCTATGATTAAAACAAGATCTGAGTATTTTACTGATTTTCTGAATAGAGAGGAGCAAAAAACTTAAATCGGAAATTGTGAGTCGTTTGATGTGTAAATGACGAACGAGATTTGTCCACGTGGGCGAGGAAACTCCCTTGCTTGGAGGTCCGGTTCAGAGGCTAAACAACTAGTTCGATCACTGGTTTAGCTGGGTTTTTTGAATCCATATTGAACCACATCGATCCTTTGGACCAGTGGTTCGGGGAATCTTCCTCTTATGCTCTGTCATCCCCATGAGCCCAGAAAGGAGGCAGAGGAGCTCATTGGAGAGGGGGGTTTTGGGAATAGGAGAGGCTGATGGAGGCCACGAGAAGGCCGTCTGTGATCGTTGCGACTTTGCAAGTTGGGTGGCGGCGGTGGATTGAGGCAATATGGTGAGGAAGGGGAACACCCACAGTGGGTTGTGCGGCGGTACCGCACCAATAGCAGGTGATCGGGGTGTAAAATTAGGCTATCCAAGGCTAAAAGAGATAGTGAGGATGGAGTTTGTAGATTCGTGTGTTGTTGGCGAGCATGAGGGACTTTTTTATAGAGTTAGGGTGGGGATTTAGGGCTAGGTCGAGGTCTAGGAGCAGCCATAGACGTAGGAGTGGGATGAGAAAGTGAGAGGGTTGTTTTGGTGGCACAAAAGTGCACAAAAGCTAGACAAAATAGGGTTTGGTGAGCGTGAAAATGCAAGGGGAACATTTCTACTCGATTAGAATTTTTAATCGGGTCATATTCGAGTGGGTTGCAAGTCTCGGTCCTCCTTAACTCCTCCCTGCTGATTGTGGGAGGTAGGAGATGACCACCAGGCTGTCAGATTGGGCCATGATCTAAGAGGGGCAGATCCAAGGGCCCTGACTTGCCCCTCCTTACACACCCACGGATTGCTGACGTGGAAAAGCCAATAAAAGAGCAAATAAAGGGATTTTTACCACAAAACTTCAAAATATCATAGAAAATCATAGGAATGTCCAAATGACACAAAATTTGGACCATAGCTTTGCAAAAATGTGGATAATATTTAAAAAAAGATTGAGAACCATATTATGAAGTTTGATGGATCAATTTGACTATTTGAACAAAGTGATGATTGAATCTAATTTGAGGTGTTATAATGTGCATAAAACATTGATCACCATATTTTGTATTTGAGTCTCAACATTGATTATGAAGATAAGAAAAATTATTTGAGACCATGAGAGAATATAGTGAGGTCAAAAGAGTAATATTTCATTCTTATGCTAAAATCCACTTTGTCACATTAAGTGTTCAAAATTCACTGATCCTTGCCTCTAAAATACAAACCGAAGGTGACGGCCATTGAAGAAGCAAATGATATCAGTACAATGAGGATGGAGCAGCTCATTGGCGACCTAGAGACTCTTGAGGTCACCCTTGAAGAAGAAGAAAGAGTGAAGGCTGAGCTTCAAAAGGAAAGAAGGAAGGACATTGCCTTAAAAGCTACAACAAAGGTTCAATTAAATTTCATCACTCAAGAAAGTGATGAAATAAGTGAAGGAGATGACAAAGAAGATGCACTTATTGTAAATGGTAAGAAACATAGAAGGTATAAATCTAACAAAATTCTTCATCTTATTCCCTTAGGTGTTTTGAATGCAGAAAGAAAGGACATGTGAAGAATGAATGTCTCAAAATCAAGAAAGGGAAGAAATCTTCCTTCAGGAAGAAAGACAAAGGAGATAAAGCTTACAAAGATGCTTGGGACGAATCAAGTGATGAAAGTGAAAGCAGAGAGGAAGTAGTGGAATGTCTTATGGCCAAAGAAGATGAAAATGAGGACTCAAGTGAGGTAAGCCTTCTTGAATTATCTAAATAAGAATTAGTCACTAGTCTTCAAGAAATACATGACAAATATGTTGATTGTAAATAGAAAATAAAGAAGCTTATAAAAACAAATGATGATTTGAATGCTAAGCTATATACCCTCTCTTATTAAAATGAAATTCTCATATCTGAAATAGGTACTTTAAAATCTTCCATTAATGAGCATAATATCAAGTTTCTTGCTGTAGAAACAAACTATAATTTTCTTTGTCAAGAAAATGTTGAATTACTTGCTAAAATGAATGATCTTCAAACTCAACCTATTTTATGTTACTCATTACGATTATGATGTTATTGTCAAAGAAAGAGATACTTTTCTATCTAATATAGACCAAGCAAAGTCAGAATTTAAAAAGAAAATGGATGAAATGGCTAAGTTGCAAAAGGATATTAGTAGCTTGAAACATAAAGATATTCTTGATAAAATCCTAAAGGACTCTTCTGGCCAAATTGGGAGGAGAGGCATAGGTTATGTATCCAAAGTTAAATCCTATAAAAAACCTAGAGTTAGAAAGATACAAGTACCCAAGACCAAAGTCATGTATAAACCTAAAAACACTCCAGCTTATGACCACAATGTTAAAAAGAGAAATGAAATTGATTTCATCTTTTGTCATTATTATCTACATTTTGGACATTATTAATTTTCAGGCCCTTACAAGAACAATAAGGATAAGGATCTAGATTGGGTTCCAAAACCAAAAACTTAGAAATATGGAATACTTAGTTGAGATTTGACCTAAAACTTAATTTGAAAATCTGATTGTCTTATCTCAACTAAAGTAAGCTTTAATGAAACATCCATGACCTGGGTTATGCCATAACCCTGGAAGTTTTGCTTAAGTAAGTTATTTATAAAAAAATTAATCTTTTGAAAAATAATTAAGACTAAAGGAGAGTTTAATTTTCAAGGTTGAGTTTATGTACAAACTATTTGTGCATTATATGATAGATTGGGTGTAAATTGCAATTTACCCAAGATAAGGGGTTATATTGCAATATGTCACATGTTGAACGTTCCATAAGGGATTTAGCATCATAAGAGAGAGAATCATGTTAAGGGGTGGCTTGTGGAAAGCCTAAGTTCTAAGTTGGAGCTTGTTTGAATAATGCTTATGGCTTGTGTACCAATTTTGGTGCAAATTGCAATTTACCCAAAATGTAGGGTTGATATCCAAATTACCACCTCTAGAGTGTCCCTACTCTCTCTTAGCATCATCTAGAGGAGAGGTAAAGAAAGAGGAACCATGTTTGAATGATATTTGAGTGATGGTATTCTTGGTGATGAAAAGACCAAGAAGAGTTGTATAGTTGAAACCCTAAAATGAGTTGTATTGAGTTTTATTGAGTTGTAGAGCTTATATGGGAGTCCCTATTGGCCAAGAATCCATAGAGGAGGTCCCATATCATTTTTGCAACTCTTATAAAAGGCCATGACGAGTTAAGCACCTCAAGAAGGTGATGGATATCGGTTTACAACTTTCCTTCAAAAAGTTGTATCGGTTTGTGAATAAAGTGATGTTGAGTTGAAATATCTTGTTCAACAAGATACCTAATGGCCAAAATATTATCCCTATATTATCTCCAAGAGTTTTTCATGTCAAGATAAATATGTTTTCATGCATGGACATGTGTCCACCCATGCATGGACATGTGTCACCTAGTAGTATAAGGTGATGACACCTCTCATACCCTCTCTCTCATGAGCGTCAATAATATATACCACTCCTTTCACCTACTAGTGAAACTTTTTGAATCCTACAACTCTTTTTCTCTTATATATCATGTATAGTAGTTGAGGAGCAAGGAGGATCTCGAGCCTTAATCTTTAGGTGAATCCATGGTCATCTTCAACCTTGGTTGAAGCATGAATCTTGGGTTGTGATTCTTCCTTTCTTTTCTTCGTCACCAAGTTCTTATCTATAGTGATTCTTTGCATATAGAAGATTTGTGAACAAGTCTAGGATCTTTGATAAGTTCAAAAACCTTGGGAATTTGAAGATTTGGAGCTTGAAGCTTTGAAGTTGTTCTTGAGGTGGGTTATATAACTTCAACCCAATCATGTTATTATTCACCTTCAATCTTGCTATACTTGTTGATCTACTTTCAATTTTGATTTTTCTTGAATGATTGATGATTATATGGGTTCTAATAGTTTCATAGGTATGTTGTCCATGAACAAGAATAATAAGGGCCGAAATTCTAGAGCTTGATGATGATGACATCATCATGGCACAAACTGATATCAGGTTGAAGCACCTCTAACCCGATATGGTAATGAAACCCAATATGGTGATATGAAATCTATTATACCTTGGAACCCCACACCTCTAACATTTTGTACATTTGGGTTGGTTGAAAAAGGACTAACCAGTTGTCTAGGTTGTCACTCAACACATGGTAGGTTAATACTTTGAAGGTTTTAAAAGGTATGAGCATAAGGGTCCAACCCGATATGCAAAACCCTACACTTGAGTAACCTATAAGTGATACACACACCCCTCTTGGATGATATGGTGGTAAGTACACACCTCTTGGACTATATGGTGATAAGCACACACCTCTTAGATGATATGGTGATAAGCACACACCTCTTGGACGATATGGTGATAAGCACACACCTCTTAGACGATATGGTAGTAAGCACACACCACTTGGATGATATGGTGGTAAGCACACACCTCTTGGATGATATTGTAGTAAGCATACACCTCTAGCCCGAAATGGGGGAAGCACCTCAAAACCAATATGGAGGTAAGTACCTCAAATCTGATATACTTAATTGAGTAACACATGAAGTGTGTTATGTCAAATGATACATTAAGATGTAAAGAGTTTAATGCATTTTGATAAATGTAGGCCAATGTACCTTTAGAAAAGCATTGAGCCAACTTAATAAAGTATGATGTAATCAATATCCTAGTGAGCATGAGAGAGAAACTCATACTTTGTGTGATAATCATTTAATGATAAATGATGAAAATAAACAAGTATGATTGAATACTTATGATATCAATGTATGCTCCTAATATGTGTGGAGCTATGAATTAGGGTTTTGATTCTTAATAATATGAACTTGAAACCCAAATCAGCTAAAAAGGGAAACCCTAACCCTAATAATGGGAAGATTGTATTTCTCATGTATTGCATGGTGATGATATGTACTTGATATTATTGTTATCATGAAATACTAACCATACAGGTATCATGAGATGATAAGCATAGCCAGGTATGAGCTATGATGTTTCATATGATACAGATTAAATGGGCCTTGTGAACCATGTGAAATACTTGTGCAACAAGTATAATGTATACCTAGGTCTGAGGACCTAGAGGTAATAGTTACCTGATAAGAGGTGATAATGTTTAGTGATAAACTAAGGGTTTGAATACCCAAATATAGAAATCATGATGATAAAGTTAATGGATGAGAATCCTCAGTAATGTGATAAGGGAATGAGATCCTGAGTGTTATGCATTCAATGTGTTCCAAAGATTATGAAAGTACATGATAAATGTATTACACCTTTCTTTTTAGCATCTTTTATAATTCATGCTTGTAACTTGGTTGATGCTAAAAGATATTCCAATGCACCTTATTAATCAAGTAGAACCTTATCATGTAGTTGCCCTATCCATAGAACCATTCAGTGTCAGAATTTGTTGAATGGTGAAATGAGTTTAAATCAGAGAGCATATTTTTAAATATGTGGGGGTAATGGGAGAAAATATCCTTACGTCCAAATAGGGATTGTCGTGTGATCTCCCTCATCATCATAAGAGTATGGCTATATGACATGACTGAATATTTAATATATCGAGGTTTTTGTTTCATCTCCCTAAAGAGAGTGCATGTTGCGGTTGTAACTCTATAGCGAAGATGTCGCTATACCCTAGCAAGATAATTGTAGTTTGACATGTGATGTCACTTCCAGTGCTCTCGTACTGACTGAGATAGGTGAGGTCTTAGAGGTCGGCTCTTCCTTTGAACTTGTATTGTACTGATGCTTTACGTAGTCGTGGTCGGTTGGAGCATGAGTCGTATACCTCATCTCCTCATGGCATAAGTGTGATTGTAAATATGTAACCTGCCATGTTGCATATTTGATTAAGGATTGAATACGGAAACATTGGTTGATGTTACACTACTTTTATACATCTTAAACGGATAGATGTTCTATGTGTTCTTCATATTCCTTATAAAGTGAATAGATGATTTATTTCTCTACCATAGATAGTTGCATTGCTTTAAAATATGATATTACTCTGTTATGCTTATAAATAGGGATTCATCTTGATTATTAATATAAAATATCATCTGCTCAGTTTTGTATTGTTTACCTGTGATAATAATGTTGTTGGCAGAGGTTATATCTCTCACTGGGACTTTTGTCTCACCCCGTTGGTCCCAACATTATTAGGTGGACGCAAACAAGGAGGTAGAGATTGTACTTTAGAGGAAGGACAACAGAAATAGGGACAACAGTAACAGCTCAGGTTGAGTGTGTTGTCTGTCCTATCTTGTAGATAGAAGTCATATGTGTCATCTCTATACTCTCATGTCCTTGGGAGTTAGTACTTAATGGTTTATAAATGATATGAGATTTTGTCTTGTATGCCTCAAGGTTTTATGTTGCTTATGTATATGTTTGGGCAAAGCAACTAGTATATGATATTCACGAGATGAGATGGTACAATGTATGTACAATGTGAACCATGATGTATATATTGCTTTGGTTCTTCCCTTAAGAGTTTCCTGGCAATGGATCTCTTTGCAAAATGGTTTTAATTTTTAGTGATCTTTATTAATCCGCTGCTAATGGTTATTTCGCATAATTAACTTGTGATTTTGTTGTCAGTTTGATAGTGGTCATCACAAGTTTTTGGTATCTGAGCCTAAGGTTCACTGAGTCTACATAGACATAGGATTCAGGTTGTTGAGTCTGTTCTAGTGTCCTCTAGTTTATCTTATAGTGACTTCTTCTCATATAGGAGAAGTAGTAAAGCTGAAAGATGGATGGAGCACACAAAGAACATGTTGCTGAGAGCAGTATTTCTATACCAGGAGGAGGTGTAAGGGATCAGGCAAGAGAGGAATTAGTGTCTGAGAATCCCCATCTTGATGAAGCCATGCTAGAAAACCCAGCCTTTCATGCTCTTTTCAGGTAGTTCATGACCACAATAACGCATATGGCAGAGTGGATGCCAGCACCACCTAGGGCACCAATTCCCAATAAGGGACATGGGTCTGGTAAGACCTTTGAGTGATTACGCCAGTTAGGAGCCACCGAATATGCCGGTACAGATGACCCAGTAGATGTAGATTTATGGCTCACTAAGCTAGAAAAAGCCTTTAGAATCCTTAGCATCCCAGAAATTGATAAAGGCATGTTGTGTACCTTTTAAAAGGAAGTGATGGCCATTGAAGAAGTGAAAGGACCGGGTGTTGAGGTCAAATGGGAGGAGTTCCAATGTGAGTTTGTAAGTAGATACTTTCCCAGGACTTATCTGGATGAGAAAATCTCACAGTTTGAGCGCATTAACTAAGGACCAATGAAGATTAATGAGTATGAAGCTAAGTTCATGGAGCTTCTACAGTTTTGTCCACATATGGATACTACGGAGGAGGAGAGGATTCGACGTTTTGAGAAGGGCCTAAATGTTGAGTTATCCACAGGCATAGCTGCTTTAGAGAATAGTTAGAGGTTTTCCACCTTCGTGGAGTCAGTTAGGCGGATAGAGAGGTTTGTGACTAAGAAACATGAGGCTAATAGTAGTAAAGGACCTGCTCATTTCCAGGGACAGAGGTCTGGAATTTTCAAGAAACTAAGGTTTCCTGCACCATTTGCACCACAAAGGTTCAATGTACAAATGCAGTGGACATCAAGAAAGGGTAGAGGCCATAGTTTTCTACCAAGTGGAGCCCATAGTACAGTATCAATGTCAGTAACAGGACCATCTAGACCACAGTAGGATAGAAACAGCTTTAAGTGTGAGCAGACAGTACATATGATAAGGGATTGTCTAGTTAGAGACATGGAGGTAACCCAACCACCAAGGCAGAGTCAAAAAGGATCTCAAAGGCAATAGTTTAGCAGTGGCACATGAGGATGTAGACAGGTGTCCCAAGTAGGTACATTTGCACCAAACAACAGAGCACGGAGTTGGCAACATGCAACAGTGAGATTCTATACTATGAATCAGCCGGAGGTAGTAGTCAATCCACGACTCGTGACAGGTCAGATGGAATTGTTTCATTTTGATATGTCTTCATCCTCGTTTGTATCTGTTTTGATTGATCTGGGTACTACACATTCCTTTATCACTCGATAAGTGATTCATGACTACAATATGATTGTCAGTCGTAGAGTAGATAATTTGTTATTAGAAACTCCATTAGTCAGATATGTAGTGTTGCGGGAGGTATGTTTTCCTTGTGTTCTTTTTTATCAGAACACAACATTCAGGTGGATCTTATACCACTTGAGATGCACGGGTTTGATGTAATTCTTGGGATGGATACCCTAGAAAAGTATTAAGTTGTCTTGGATTGTCGTTTCAAGCAAGCTATATTCGCAGAGAGTGATGAGACATGGGTCTTTTAGGGGGACAGAATGATTCTTCGAATCTATCTAGTATCAGCAATGGTAGCTAAGAGACTAATGTGACAAGTATGTGAAGCATTTTTGGTACATGAGGTAGATACTAAAGAAGAAAGTCCTAGTCTTCCTGAAGATCTTGTTGTCAGGGAATTCAAGGATGTGTTTCCTGAAGAATTTCCAGATATTCCTCCACCTCGAGAGATTGATTTCGAGCTTAATCTAATTCTGGGTATGCAAACCATAGCCCAAACACCTTATAGTATGGCATCTACTGATATGGCAGAACTCAAGAAACAATTATAGGAGTTGCTTGAATAAGGTTTCATTCGATCGAGTACTTCTCCATGGGGTGCTCCAATTCTTTTTGTTAAAAAGAAGGATGTAGTTGAATTTGTTATGTGGTGTCCAATGTGTCAGCAAGTTAAAGCATAACACTAGAATCTTGCAGGAACATTGCAACCCTTACCTATACTAAAGTGGAAATGGGATCACATGAAAATGGACTTTGTGGTTGGTCTACCCAGAACAACCAAAAGTCATGATTCCATTTGGGTGATAGTTGATAGGTTGACTGAGTCAGCACATTTTCTCCCTGTTAAAACAACCTATACTACTGAAAATTTTGCATGGATCTACATAGATGAGACAGTGCGGTTACACAGAGTTACAGCCACAATTGTGTCTGATAGAGGTCCCTAGTTTACAAGTCATTTTTTAGAACAACTACATAAATCCTTGGTACGCAGTTAAAGTTTAGCACAACTTTTCACCCTCAGATAGATGGACAATCTGAAAGGACTATATAGACTTTAGAGGACTTGCTTATGGCATGTGTTCTTCAGTTTGTACGAAGTTGGGACTTACACTTGAGCTTCATAGAGTTTGCCTACAATAATAGTTATCAAAAAAGTATGGATATGGAACCATATGAAGCATTATATGGTAGATGTTGTAGATCTCTGTTATGCTGGTATGAGAAGAGAATACCAACTTTTGGGTCCAAAATTTATACAACAAACAACTAAAAAGATTAAAGTAATACAACAACAGTTGAAGGCTGCACAGGATAGACAGAAGTCATATGACGATAAACGTCGTAGACCTTTAGAATTCCAAGTTGGAGATAGGGTGTATCTCAAGGTATCTCCTTGGAAATGTGTTCTAAGATTTGGGAAAAAGGGTAAGTTATCTCCTAGATTTATGGGACCTTACCCAGTGACAACACAGATTTGAAAGGTATCCTATAGGTTGGAGTTGCCACCTGGGCTACATAGACTACATCTAGTGTTTCATATATCTATGCTGATAAAGTGTCATCCTGATACAGAGTTGGTGTTGCAACCTATAGAGGTAGAATTGGATGAAGATATATCCTATGTGGAAGGTCTAATGATGATTCTTGATAGAAGAATCAAGAAGTTGAAAAAGAAAGACATAGTTCTTGTGAAAGTTCTATGGCATCACCATGGCATTGAAGAAGCCACATGCAAGCTGGAGGAAGTACCCTTTTCCTTTCTCTTGAGATTTTGGGGATGAAATCCCTATTAGGGGTTGATAATTGTAACATCCCTAACCTGGGTTATGCCATAACTCTAAAAGTTTTGCTTAAGTAAGTTATTTGTAAAAATAAATAAATCTTTTGAAAAGTAATGAAAATTCAAGGAGAGTTTAATTTTTCAACTTTGAGTTTATTTGCAAACTGTGTGTGCATTGAATGATAGTTTGGGTGTAAATTGCAATTTACCCAATATGAGGGGTTTTATTGCAATATGTCACATGTTCAACGTGCCTCAAGTGCTTTAGAATCATAAGAGAGAGAATGATGCTAAGGGGTGGCTTGTGGAAAGCCTAAGTTCCAAGTTGGAGCTTGTTTGAATAATGCTTATGCCTTGTGTACCAATTTTGGTGCAAATTGTAATTTACCCAAAATGCAGGGTTGATATGAAAATTACCACCTCTAGAGTGTTCCTACTTTCTCTTAGAATCATCTAGAGAAGAGATAAAGAAAGAGGCACCATGTTTGAATCATATTTGAGTGATGGTATTCTTGGTGATGAAAAGACCAAGAAGTGTTGTATAGTTGAAACCTTAAAATGAGTTGTATTGAGTTGTATTGAGTTGTAGAGCTTATATGGGAGTGCCTATCGGCCAAGAAGCCATACAGGATGTCCCATATCATTTTTTCAACTCTTAGCAAAGGCCATGATGAGTTAAGAACCTCAAGAAGGTGATGGATATTGGTTTACAACTTTCCTTGGAAAAGTTGTATCGGTTTGTGAATAAAGTGATGTTGGGTTGAAATATCTTGTTCAACAAGATAACTGATGGCTGAAATCTTATCCCTAGATTATCCCCAAGAGTTTTTCATGTCAAGATAAATATGTGTGCATGCATGGACATGTGTCAACCCATGCATGTACATGTGTCACTTAGTAGTATAAGGTGATGACACCTCTTATACACTCTCTCTCATGAGCCTCAATTAAATATACCACTCCTTTCACCTACTAGTGAAACTTTTCAAATCCTACAACTCTCTTTCTTTTAGATATCATGTATAGTATTTGAGGAGCAAGGAGGAGCTCGAGCCTTAAGCTTAAGATGAAACCATGGTCATCTTCAACCTTGGTTGAAGCATGAATCTCGGGTTGTGATTCTTCCTTTCTTTTCTTCTTCACCAAGTTCTTATCTATGGTGATTCTTTGCATATAGATGATTGTGAACAAGTATTGGATCTTTGATAAGTTCATATTCAACCTTGGGAATGTGAACCTTTGGATCTTGGAGATTTGAAGTTGTTCTTGAGGTGGGTTATATAACTTGAACCCAATCATGTTATTATTCACCTTCAATCTTGCTATACTTATTGATCTACTTTCAATTTCAATTTTTGTTGAATGATTGATGATTCTATGAGTTCTAACCTTTGCATAGGACTGTTTTCCATGAACTAACTGGTTGTCTAGGTTGTCACTCAACACATGGTAGATTGATACTTTGAAGGTTTGAAAAGGTATGAGCATACGGGTCTAACCTGATATGCAAAACCCTACACTTGAGTAACCCGATATAAGTGACACACACACACACACCTCTTGGATGATATGGGGGTAAGTACACACCTCTTAGATGATATGATGATAAGCACACACCTCTGGGACGATATGGTGATAAGAACACACCTCTTGGATGATATGGTGATAAGCACAGACCTCTTGGACAATATGGTGGTAAGCACACACCCCTTGGACGATATGGTGGTAAGCACACACCTCTTGGATGATATGGTAGTAAGCATACACCTCTTGCCTGATATGGTGGAAGCACCTCAAAACCAATATGGAGGTAAGAACCTCAAATATGATATACTTGATTGAGTAACACATGAAGTGTGTTATGTCAAATGATACATCAAGATGTAAAGATTTTAATTCATGTAGATAAATGTAGGCCAATGTACCTTGAGAATAGAGTTGAGCCAACTTAATAAAATATGACGTAATCAATATCCTAGTGAGGATGAGAGAGAAACTCATACTTTGTGTGATAATCATTTAATGATAAATAATGAGAATAAACAAGTATGATTGAATACTTATGATATCAGTGTATGTGCCTAATATGCGTAAAGCAATGAATTAGGGTTTTGATTCTTTATATTATGAACTTGAAACCCTAATCGGCTAAAAAGTGAAACCCTAACCCTAATAATGGGAAGATTATATTTCTTTTGTAATGCATGGTGATGGTATGTACTTGATATTGTTTTTATCAAGAAATAATAACCATGTAGGTATAATGAGATGATAAGCATAGCCACGTATGAGCTATGATGTTTCATATGATAAAGATTAAATGGGCCTTGTGAGCCATGTGAAATACTTGTGCAACAAGTATAATGTATACCTAGGTCTGAGGACCTAGAGGAAATAGTTACCTGATAAGAGGTGACGATGTTCAGTGATAAACTTAGGGTTTGAATACCCAGATCTAGCAATCATGGTGATAATGTTAAGGGATGAGAATCCTCATTAATGTGATATGGGACTGAGATCCCGAGTGTTATGCATTCAATGTGTTCCAAAGATTATGAAATTACTTGATAAATGTATTACACCTTTATTTGTAGCATCTATTATAATTCATGCTTGTTACTTGGTTGATGCTAAAAGATATTGTAATGCACCTAATTAATCAAGTGGAACCTTATCATGTTGTTTCCCTGGACATAGATCCATCCAGTGTCAGAATTTGCTGAATGGTGAAATGAGTATAACTCGAAGAGAATATTTTTGAAAATGTGGGAGTAATGGGTGAAAATATCCTTACGTACAAATAGGGACTGCTGTGTGATCTCCCTCAGCATCATAAGAGTATGGCTATATGCCATGACTCAATATTGATATACCATGGTTGTTGTGTGATCTCCATAGAGAGATTTCATGTTGCAGCTGTAACTCTATAGAGAAGATGCCACTGTACCCTGGCAAGCTAATTGCAGTTTGACACGTGATGTCACTGCCAGTGGTCTCGTACTAATCAAGACAGGTGAGGTCTTGGAAGCTGGATCTTCCTTTGACCTTGTATGGTACCCCTGCTTTACGTAGCCATGGTCGGTTGGAGCATGAGTGGTATACCTCATCTCCTCAGGGCATAAGTGTGATTATAAATATGTAATTAGTCGTGTAGCATATTTGATTAAGGATTGAACACGGAAACATTGGTTGATGTTACACTACTTTTATACATCTTAAATGGATAGATGTTATATGTGTTCATTGTATTCCTTATAAAGTGAATAAATGATTTATTGCTCTATCATAGATAGTTGCATTGCTTTAAAAGATGACATTGATCTATTGTGCTTATAAATAGTGATTAACCTTGATTATTAATATAAAGGATCCTCTGTTCAGTTTTATACTATTTACCTGTGATAGTAATGTTGTTGGTAGAGAGTTATATCTCTTGTTGGGACTTTTGTCTCACCCCGTCGGTCCCAACATTTTTAGGTAGACGCGGACAAGGAGTTCGAGACCATACTACAGAGGGAGGACAACAGCAACAGGGATAGTAGTAACAGCTCAGGTTGAGTGTGCTATCTATCATGTCTTGTAGATAGAAGTCCTATGTGTTGTCTCTATGCTCTTAGATCCTTGGGAGTTAGTACGTAATGGTTTATAAATGATCTGAGACTTTGTCTTGTATGCCTCAAGGTGTTATGTTGCTTATGTATATGTTTGGGAAAAGCAACTATATATGATATCCTCAAGATGAGATGGTACAATGTATGTACAATGTGAATCATGACGTATATGTTGCTTTGGTTCTTCCCTTAAGGGTTTCCTAGAAATGGATATCTTTGCAAAATGGTTTTAATTTTTAGTGATCTTTGTTAATCCGATGCTAATGGTTATTCCATGTAATTACTGTGTGATTTGGCTATCGATTTGATAGCGGTCATCACATTTAACTTGCATATTCTTGCATGATTTGATTAGAAGTAACAAAATGCTTTGCTTGAAACTGATAAATTCACACAGAACCCTTCTCGATCGACAAATTTTTTGACCAAGACTCTCTCCACTCAAAAAGTTAGTCGACCAAGAGATCATATTTTCTGGAAAATCATTCTAGCCGAAAAATAGCTCGACCAAAAACCATCTAGTCAAAGAAATAGTTGACCGAGTATTATTCTGTAAAGAGGTTGTTATTGAATCAATAAACTTGTGACTATATTCAACCTTATTTCTCAAAAACCTTTAAACTCTTCCTAATTAGTTATTCTAATATAGAAAATGCTTTAATAAATGTCCCTAACCTAAAGGACCATCACATGGGTACCAAAATTTATCTATTTTGCAGGATGGGGTGGTTGATAGTGGTTTTTCTAAACATATGACTGGAAACAAAGAAGCTTTTCAAACATTTGAAGAAAAGAAGAGTGGAACGGTCATATTTGGAAACAATGCCAAAGCTAAAATTATTGGAATAGGTAATATTGGTACAAATCTTCAAATTAAAAATGTTCTACTTATTGATGGATTGCATCACAACTTGATTTGTGTTAGTCAATTATGTGATAATGGCTATGATGTTATTTTTAACAAATCTTGTTGCAAACTACTCATAGAAAACACTAATAATGTTGTTTATGAAGGAAAAATAATAGGAAATCTATATATACTTAAACCTAATTTCATGCAAGCTATTATTGGTTAATGTATTATTGCAAATGATGAATCTTTACAATTATAGCATAGAAAACTGGGTCATGCAAGCTCACATGTTATCAAAAAATTGATTAAATATGATATTTTTCGTGGTTTGCCTAAACTCTCTTTTGAGAAACCTAAAAATTGTGAACCATGTACATTAGGCCAGAAAAGTAAAACTTCTTTCAAATCTGAAACCTTACTTAGCACTACTAGATCATTAGAACTCATTCATATGGATTTATTTGGTCCTATGAGAACTCGATCTATTGGTGGTAAAAGATATTGCTTTGTTATTGTTGATTATTATAGTAGATACACTTTTGTTCATTTTCTCTCAACTAAAGATGATAAAATTAGAATATTCATTCAATTTTGTTCTGAAATTGAAAATCATTTCCAAAACAAAATATGTACCATTAGGAGTGATCATGTTGGATAATTTGAAAATCACATCTTTGAAGAATTTTGTACATCCCAAGGTTACACTCATAATTTTTTAGCTCCATGCACCCCACAAAAAAATGGGATAGTAGTAAGGAAAAATCGATCTTTATAAGAAATGGCTAGAACAATGTTACTTGAACACAATACACCTAAAATGTTTTGGGCTGAAGCAGTCAATACGGCATGTTATGTACGGAATTGTGTAACAATTCACTCCTATTTTAAGAAGACTCCTTATGAACTTATCTTCAACAAGAAACCAAAAGTTGATAAAGTTGATTATTTTCATACTTTTGGTACATCCTGTTACATCCTAAATACAAAGGATGATAAAGATCAATTTGATCCAACATCACATAAAGGATTCTTCTTAGGATGTTCAACTTCTATCAAGGCATTTAGAATCTATAATACCATCTCTAGAAAAGTTGAAGAATCAATTCATATTATATTTCATGAAAGTACTGAAAATGAAATTGAAAACTAAAATCACATTACTCATCAAGTTGAGAAGCTAACCTTATCTACAAAAAATTATCAAAATTCTGAAATTGAACAACAAAATGAGACGAAACAACCTATTCATATATTAATCGAGGATAATCCTCAAGACTTAATTATAGGAAATCCTTTTTGACAAGATAAAACCCAATCATCATTTAGAGATGTTGCAAACATGGCATTTGTATCAATTGTTGGACCTAAAAAGGTAAATGAAGATCTAAATGATGAATATTGGATAATGGCTATGCAAGAAGACCTAAATCAATTTATGAAAAATAACCTATGGGACTTAGTTCCTAAACCACAAGATAAAACCATCATTGGAACTAAGTGCATTTTTTGAAATAAACTTAATGAAGTCGGAGAAGTAGTTAGAAACAAAGCAAGGTTTGTAGCTCAAGGATATAATCAACAAGGGATAGATTTTGATGAAAGTTATGCTCCCGTAGCTAGACTTGAAGCTATTAGCATGTTATTAGCTCTAGCTGCTCACAAAGATATCAAATTATTTCAAATGGATGTAAAAAGTGTCTTTCTAAATGGAATCATAGAAGAAGAAATATATGTTGCACAACCACCTGGCTTTGAGATTCCTGAAAAGATTGACCATGTATATAAACTTAAGAAAGTTCTTTCTGGTCTAAAACAAGCACCACAAAATTGGTATGAAAGACTTAAAACTATATATTTGATAATGGTTTCTCAATAGGAAAATCATGTTCTACACTATTTTTCAAAACATATGAATCACATTTTCTTGTTGTCCAAATATATGTGGATGACATCATCATTGGTGCCTCAAATGATTCCTTATGCAATGAATTTAGTGATATCGTGCAAAAAGAATTTGAAATGAGTCTTATGGGAGAATTAACATTTTTTCTTGGTTTTCAAAAAAAACAAACGCCCGCTGGAATTTTTTTAAGCCAAGAGAAAACACTAAGGAACTCTTAACATGATTTACTATGGAAAATTGCAAACATGCTACCACTCCAACGACCACTTCTGCCAAAATTGACAAGGATGAAGATGATGAACCCGTTGATGATTCCTTATACAGGGCCATGATAGGTAGTTTGCTATATTTAACCGCTTCTAGACTGGATGTCATGTTTACCGTTGGGCTTTGTTCTAGATTTCAATCAAAAGCATTGCACTCTCATTTTTAAGAAGTCAAAAGGATCTTAAGATTTCTTGTTGGTACTATCGACTATGGCTTGTGGTATCCTAAAGGACAATTGTTGGATTTAAAATCTTACACCAATGTCGATTATGCTAATTTTTGACTTGATCGCAAGAGCATAAGTGGTGGTTGTTTCTTATGAGGAAAATCTTTAGTATCTTGGTTTAGTAAGAAACAAAATACAATTTCCCTATCCACCACTAAAGCTGAATATGTGGATTCTAGTTCATGTTGTGCTCAAGTACTATGCAATAAGTTGTGAATGACTATGGATTTGCATTTTCTTCTACGTGAATTTTTTTTTATAATACTAGTGCTATAAACTTGGCCCATAATCCTATTTTACATAGTCATGCCAAGCATATTGAAATTACACATCATTTCTTAAGAGATCATATTTCTAAAAATAATGTATCTCTCCTTCATGTTGATATTGAAGAGCAATTAGCAGATATCTTTACCAACCCTCTTCTTCTTGATAAATTTCAATATATTATTAGGAGGTTACTCATTGCTCCCCAAGAAGATGTATTCTTTGATATATGTGCTCAAAATTCTTAATTTTCTTAATTGAATTTCATAATATTTTTATTGCACAAAATTCAAGTACTATTTCTTTGGTTAGTCACAAGAATTCATTAGCATGAACAAGCACATAAATAAGATCAAATCAATTCAACAGAACTGCTCACAGACTCTTGTTTGGTCAAAAATATTTTCGACCAAGTAGATTCTCGGTCGAAAAAAATCTCGATCGAGTTCCACTTGGTGGAACCCTCGGCCGACAAAGCAATTTTGAACTGAGTTCCCTCTACAAACTACGCAAACCAATAATTTCTACAAAAAGCCCAATAATTTTGACTGAATCCTCGTCGCAACAGTCAACTTTTTAAAATCTACTGGTCGATCAAACTAGATGTTTTGAGGAGCATCAGAAGAGAGACGTTGGGCCCTCGGTCAAAAAAATTGTCGACCGAGCAGGTGCCTAATTTTCAATAAAAGGGACCCCAATCTGCCCATTCCATTCACATCTCAATTGCTTTCCTCTCCATTCCCTCTCTAGTGATCTTTAGAGCTAATTTTTCAGCAATACTTTTCCACTACCATCTCCAGCTCCTCTTCCACCTCCATTTGTTCAAGATGGCTTCATCTTCAACTCATGGTGGGAAGAAGCAAGTAGTTGCAAGGAAGGGAAGAATGGTCACTCCAGCCATGAGTGTCATCAACGACATTCCCTTCAACAACGTTGTTGTTGGAGAATGCTACATCAAGCTCACCTTGAAGACCCCTATTCCTCAATGACCGGTGGACATGAATGACTTCATCATGCTTCTTGATCTCCTCGAGCTCTTCAAAGTGCAAAAATTGACGGAGTTTCTTGAACCATCCTTTTGTTTTTGGTCCTCCCAAGCCATTAATGAGTTTGATGCTAATCTCACTAGGGACTCTAATGATTCTTTCTCTTTCACTTCCATGGTTGATGGGTTAGGATTATGTTTCTCTAAAAAATACATCCTTAAAATGCTAGGTATAGATGAGGAGGAATATGGAGATTTCATAGTCCTAACCATCGAAAACCCTATATCCAAATTCTCCACCGATGAAAATACCATTAGCCTAGGAGACATCAAAAGGGCCATTTTCCTTCCTAATACGTCATGTCATGAAAATAGGGGAACTTAGTATGCTACATCTCTAACCCCTGAAGCTAGGATAGTAAACCTTATAATCTCCCATAAAATGTACCCTAGAGCAAACAAAACAAAAATCCCACAATTCAGGATGTGTCTAATTTATGCTATCCTCGAAAGCATTCTTGTCAACTTCGTCAGCATTATCCTATCCAATATGTCTGACTTATCTGGAAATCCTCCCTATGCTGATTTTGTGTGCCAAATTATCCAATTTTTCCTTGACAAAAACCTATAGGATTTAAACTACAAGTGTGATAGGCATCCTCAAAAACTTACCAAAAACACTGTAGATAAAATGGGACTTGAATTTGGGCACAAGAGAGCTAGGACCGAAGGAGAGACATCCACCGAAGAAAATCCTCCACCTCCTAATCCTCCTAGCTATTCCATAGAAAATCTAGAAAATTATGTTTATTATCTCAAAGGGTCTGCCTATCATCTCCGGAGACAATTAGATTACAATTGTCATGCCATGACCTAAATCATAGAATGCAAGCTTTGTCTTCATATGTTTCTGACACATATCGATATACACTCTATCCCAGGAGTCTCTATCCTTTTATCCCTTCAATCCAATACACCCAAGTCCACAAACACCTTCACATGATATTTCCCATACCCAATAGTCACCCATGCAACTCTAATACATAGCCATCCACTTCAGATTTTATGAGGCACCTACATTTCTGGAAGCATATTCTCTTACCAAGATAGGTGCACTTGATTGTCAAACATTTTTCAAGTACTATGGTGATGATCCATTTCATAGGAAAGATCCTGAGGTTTATGTAATCCTGCGATATTTCAAGTGATGATGTCCTATGCAATGAGTAGTTAAAGCTTATGTAATCACTCTAGTGAAGCTTATGTTATCCTATGTTGTTATTAATGAAATTGAGCTTGTTTGTGTTCACTTGATCATGTTAAAATCTATCTTGTGGCTTTCACTGGACATTTTCTATCAATTTTTTTACAACTTGTGTATCATATTGAGGGGGAGTATCCCATTCATGGGGGGGTAAATGATTACATTTCTATCTTTTTGAAATGACAACGGGGGAAATAATATAAAAACAAAATAATTGAGTTTCATGTCCTCTTAGCTTGACATTAATTGATGATACATTCCTTAAGAGATGGATACTATTTTCCATATCTCTTTAGGAATAATTACCACACACATTATAAAAACAAGAGAATCCTTTTATCTCAGGTAAATCTTAGGTATCAAAACTCATCTTATTTCAATTATTTTGGTTATATTTTAGAAATGTTTGTCATCTTTAAAAAGGGGGAGAGTATTGGATAAATTGGACATTAATATACCCTTTGTTTTGATTATGACAAACATTTCACACTTGTGGATTTAACATATTATTTGAGTATTTTAGGGATCAAATGAATAAGGAAATCCTACTAAGTGGAAAGATGAAGATTGATGCAAATAGAAGATCAAATGAGCTTAATTGTATAAATGTTCATGATTGTACTCAAATATAAACACTTGTACAAAAATATAATGTACAAGTACTTATAGCCCTTATACAATTGTTAGATCTTCCTTACCCACTTATAGCCCTTAGATAGGTTCCCCCCAAGGTTAGAGTCACCATCACTCATTGAATCACACAATTAGTAGGTGATTGAAAAGTCTAAAATAGGGACATTCAGGTCAAAAAACTTGTCGACCGAGACACACTCGATCAAAGTTTTTGTTGAATGAGAACCACTTCTGTCGAAATTGTGAGCACTGCTCAACAACTTACAAAATTGTTCTCTAAAATAGTCTTCGGTCAAAAATATTCTCGACTGGGTAAAATTCAGTCTAAAGCTTGCGACCATTAGACTGAGTGATTGGTAGTTGGGAGTTAAATATAGAAGTTGCAACACTTTTGCCTTAAACCTAGACTCGGTCGAAGAAAATCTCGACCAAGACACAGTTCGGTCGACAAACTTGTCGATTGAGTAGGGTTCTGGATTGTTCTTTTCAAGCACGAATAAATTACCAATGCTAGCCAACTAATGTACACCTAATGGCTAGTTAAGCACTAAAAACACTCTAGAGACTCCCTAGAACATCCCTAAGTACTTGAAAAACATTCCTATAAATAGGAGAGGCCTTAGGACACATAAATCACCTAAGCTCCACTTGATAACAAATTCTTGTAAGCAACAAATCCAAGCAACACTTGCCATCTTGTTCTATAAGATCCAAATTCATGTCCTATAGAGATAGCCTCTTAGCCACCTCATGGCAACATCCATCCTAAGTGGTGTGAGAGGTCTAACGCTTGATATAGGATCGAAGCACTATACTCAGTTGTTGTATTTTCTTCTTCCAATCCCCTTTCACAGGTATAAGCTACTTTTGCTCCTTGGCTACTCCAAGATCGTGGAGGTAGCTTGAGGGAGCTCATTTGAAGCTACTTCTTGGTGGAGAAGGTTGCTTCAAGAGGTGCTTGATATTATTTCAAGGAAGGTTGCTTCAAGGGAGGTTGTAGCTACTTCAAAAGGAAGGCTATCTCAAGGTGGTGGAGCTACTTCTAGGAGGAAAAGGCTGATCCAAGGGCTTGGAGTTACTTCAAAGAAGGTTGCTTCAAGGAGGGTGAGGCTACTTCTAAGTGAAGGCTACTTCAAGGAAGGTGATTGTATTTTATGTAACATCCTTGCGAGATAATAAAATTAATCACTTTCAAAATCCCAATTGGAGAGAATTGGGTAGTGGACTAACAACCTTTGAGTTCAAAGGTTGGAACCACTCTAAACACAAGTGTCTTCCTTGTTTTCTCTTCCTTCTTTGGTTGAGTATTTTTAATTAATTTTTAAATTATCAAAAAGCTCTATTCACCCCCCTCTAGATCTTTAACAATGCTCTAGAATTAGTTTTAAATAGGAAAGATCACATTAATCCATTCTGATGAATACCTTAGTGGTGGGCTATAGTACAACTTTGAGTGCAAGCCTTATCGTCTAACCATATTTCCAAATAGTCAACATGAAGTGGATCTTTATTTTTCATGAAATGATTTTTAGATTAGAAGGCCCAAATACATAAACCATTAAGGGTCGTCCACATAGTAGAGAATCTCTCCTTATAGTTCTTGTTCAAATTGATATCTAAGGTTTGAATAAAACCAAGGAACCTATTATCAAAAGACAATGGAACATCAATAAAAAGAAGAGGGTGTTAATGGTGGTAGTAGAAGCCATGCAAGAAGAGATGAATGTTTTGATGGAGAATGTAGCAAGTCCTTTAGACAACACTAGAGAGAAATGATAGCACCAATATATAACAAGAATAAAAGTATAAGGCCCATGGTGACATCAGAAACTATTTGTGAAACACTCCAAAAGACTAGTTCTAGTGCTAGTTGTAGCCAAGAAGGAGAGGAAGAGTAATAACTGAGATGAAGCAAAAAAAGTGTTTGTACAATATTGATTGTTCTTCTCATAGGATAGGAATCATGAAGCAAGAAGGCTTTGATAGCAAGGTGACTACCTTCTCCTATCATTTTTCATGTAATAAAGTGCAAAAGGAAGAAGGTAATGACAAGGGAGAGAGATTATCTGTAACATCCCTGGCCTGGATTATGCCATAACTCTAGAAGTTTTTCTTAAGTATGTTATTTATAAACTTGTTTTAATCTTTTGAAAAGTAATTAAAACTCAAGGAGAGTTTAATTTTCAAGTTTGAGTTTATTTGCAAATTGTTTGTGCATTATATGATAGTTTGGGTGTAAATTGTAATTTACCAAAGATGATGGTTATATTGAAATATGTCACATGTTTAACGTGACTCAAGTGCTTTAGAATCATAATAGAGAGATTGATGCTAAGGGGAGTTTTGTGGAAAGCCTAAGTTCCAAGTTGGAGCTTGTTTGAATAATGCTTATGCCTTGTGTACCAATTTTGGTGCAAATTGCAATTTACCCAAAATGCAGCGTTGATATGCAAATTACCACCTCTAGAGTGTCCCTAATCTCTTTTAGAATCATTTAGAGGAGATATAAAGAAAGAGGCACCATGTTTGAATCATATTTGAGTGATGGTATTCTTGGTGATGAAAAGACCAAGAAGAGTTGTATAGTTGAAACTCTAAAATGAGTTGTATTGAGTTGTATTGAGTTGTAGAGCTTATATAGGAGTGTCTATCAGCCAAGAAGCCATATAGGAGGTCCCGTATCATTTTATCAACTATTATAAAAGGCCATGACGAGTTAAGCACCTCAAGAAGGTGATGGATATTGGTTTACAACTTTCCTTGGAAAAGTTGTATCGGTTTGTGAATAAAGTGATGTTGTGTTAAAATATCTTGTTCAACAAGACAATTAATGGCCAAAATATTATCCCTAGATTATCCCCAAGAGTTTTTCATGTCATTATAAATATGTGTACATGCATAGACACATGTCAACCCATTCATGGACATGTGTCACCTAGTAGTATAAGGTGATGACACCTCTTATACACTCTCTCTCATGAGACTCAATTATATATACCACTCCTTTCACCTACTAGTGAAACTTTTTGAATCCTACAACTCTCATTCTCTTAGATATCATGTATAGTGGTTGAAGAGCAAGGAGTATCTTTAGCCTTAAGCTTAAGGTGAATCCATGGTTATCTTCAACCTTGGTTGAAGCATGAATCTCGGGTAGTGATTCTTCCTTTCTTTTCTTCTTCACCGAGTTCTTATCTATGATGATTATTTGCATATAGAGGAGTTGTGAAAAAGTCTTGGATATTTGATAAGTTCATGTTCAACCTTGGGAATGTGAAGCTTTGGAGATTGGAGCTTTGAAGTTGTTCTTGAGGCGGGTTATATAACTTGAACCCAATCATGTTATTATTCACCTTCAATCTTGCTATATTTGTTGATCTACTTTCAATTTTGATTTTTCTTGAATGATTGATGATTCTATGAGTTCTAATTGTTGCATAGGACTGTTGTCCATGAACTAGAATAGTAAGGTATTAAAGTCTAAAGCTTTATGATGATGACATCATCATGGCACAAACCGATATCGGGTTGAAGCACCTCTAACCCGATATGGTAATGAAACCCAATATGGTGATATGAAATCATTTATACCTTGGAACCCCACACCCCCATCATTTTGTACATTTGGATTTGTTGAAAAAGGACTAACCAGTTGTTTATGTTGTTGCTCAACACATGGTACGTTGATACTTCGAAGGTTTGAAAAGGTATGAGCATAAGGGTCTAACCTGAAATGCAAAACCTACACTTGAGTAAACCGATATAAGTGACACACACACACACCTCTTGGATGATATAGTGGTAAGTACACACCTCTTGGATGATATGGTGATAAGTACACACCTCTTGTACGATATGGTGATAAGCACACACCTCTTAGAAGATATGGTGATAAGCACACACCTCATGGATGATATGGTGGCAATCACACACCTCTTGGACGATATGGTGGTAAGCACACACCTCTTGGATGATATGGTAGTAAGCATACACCTCTAGCCCGATATGGTGGAAGCACCTCAAAACCAATATGGAGGTAAGCACCTCAAATCTGATGTACTTGATTAAGTAACACATGAAGTGTGTTATGTCAAATGATACATTAAGATGTAAAGAGTTAAATGCATTTTGATAAATATAGGCCAATGTACCTTGAAAAAAGGATTGAGCCAACTTAATAAAGTATGATGTAATCAATATCCTAGTGATTATGAGAGAGAAACCCATACTTTGTGTGATAATCATTTAATGATAAATGATGAGAATAAACAAGTATGATTGAATACTTATGATATCAATGTGTGCTCCTAATATATTTTGAGCTATGAATTTGGGTTTTGATTCTTGATAATATGAACTTGAAACCTTAATCGGCTAAAAAGGGAAACCCTAACCCTCACAATAGGAAGGTTGTATTTCTCTTGTATTGCATGGTGATGATATGTACTTGATATTGTTTTTTATCATGAAATACTAACCATGCAGGTATCATGAGATGATAAGCATATACAGGTATGATCTATGATGTTTCATATGATACAGATTAAATGGGCCTTGTAAGCCATGTGAAATACTTGTGCAATAAGTATAATGTATACCTGGGTCTGAGGACCTAGAGGTAATAGTTTCTTGATAAGAGGTGGCAATGTTTACTGATAAACTAAGGCTTTGAATACCCAGATCTAGCAATCATGATGACGATAATGTTAATGGATGAGAATCCTCAGTAATGTGATAAGGTACTGAGATCCTAAGTGTTATGCATTCAATGTGATCCAAGATTATGAAAGTACTTCATAGATGTATTACACCTTTCTTTATAGCATCTGTTATAATTCATGCTTGTAACTTGGTTGATGCTAAAAGATATTGTAATGCACCTAATTAATCAAGTGGAACCTTATCATGTAGTTGCCCTGTCCATAGAACCATTCAGTGTCAGAATTTGTTGAATGGTGAAACAAGTTGAGCTCGAAGAGCAAATTTTTGAATATGTGAGGGTAATGGGTGAAAATATTCTTAGATCCAAAAAGGGATTGTTGTGTGATCACCCTCATCATCATAAGAGTATGGCTATATGCCATGACTCAATATTGATATACCAGGGTTGTTGTGTGATCTCCCTGAAGAGAGTGCATGTTACGACGATAACTCTATAGCAAAGATGCCACTATAAACTGGCAAACTAATTGTAGTTTGACACGTGATGTCACTGCCAATGGTCTCGCACTGACCGAGATAGGTGAGGTCTTGAAAGATGGCTCTTCCTTTGACCTTATATGGTACCAATGCTTTACGTAGTCGTAGTCAGTTAGAGCATGAGTGGTATACCTCATCTCCTCAGGGCATAAGTGTGATTGTAAATATGTAATCATCTGTGTAGCGTATTTGATTAAGGATTGAATATGGAAACATTGGTTGATGTTACTCTACTTTTATACATCTTAAATGGATAGATGTTATATGTGTTCTTCGTATTCCTTATAAAGTGAATAGAAGATTTATTGCTCTATCATAGATAGCTACAGTGCTTTAAAAGATGATATTGCTCTATTCTTCTTATAACAGTGATTAATCTTGATTATTAATACAAAAGATCCTCTTCTCAATTTTATACTATTTACCTGTGATAATAATGTTGATTGGAGGAGAGTTATATCTCTCGCTGGGACTTTTATCTCACTCCGTTGGTCCCAACATTTTTAGGTGGACACCGACAAGGAGGTAGAGACTGTACTGTAGAGGGAGGACAACAGCAACATGGAAAATAGTAACAACTCAGATTAAGTGTGTTATTTGTCATGTCTTGTAGATAGAAGTCGTGTGTGTCATCTCTGTACTCTCAGGTCCTTGGGAGTTAGTACGTAATGGTTTTATAAATGATATGAGATTTTGGATTGTATGCCTTGAGGTTTTATGTTGCTTATGTATATGTTTGGGCAAAGCAACTGGTATATGATATCCTCAAGATGAGATGGTACAATGTATGTACAATGTGAACCATGATGTATATATTGCTTTGGTTCTTTCTTTAAAGAGTTTCCTCGCAATGGATCTCTTTGCAAAATGGTTTTAATTTTTAGTGATTTTTGTTAATCCACTACTAATGGTTATTCTGCATAATTACTGTGTGATTTGGTTGTCGATTTGATAGAGGTCAACACAAGTTTTGGTATCAGAGCCTAAGGTTAGTTGAGTCTATATAGACATAGAATTAAGGTTGTTGAGTCTATTTTAGTGTCCTCCAATTTACCTTATGGTGACTTCTGCTCATATAAGAGAAGAAGTAAAGCTAAAAGATGGCTGGAGCACACGAAGAACATATTGTTGAGAGAAGTGTTGTTGCACCAGGAGGAGGTGCAAGGGAATAGGAAAGAGAGGAATCAATGCCTGAATGCCTGAGAATCCCCATCTTGATGAAGCCGTGCTAGAAAACACAGCCTTTCATTCTCTTTTTGAGAAGTTCATGACCACAATAACGCATATGGCAGACTGAATGCCAGCACCAGCACCTAGGACACAAATTCTCAATGAGGGGCATGGGTCTGGTAAGACCTTTGAGTGGTTATGCCAGGTAGGAGCCACCAAATATGCCAGTACAGCTGACCCAACATATGTAGATTTATGGCTCACTGAGCTGAAAAAGCCTTTGGAATCCTTAGCACCTAAGAAACTGATAAAGTTAAGCATGTTGTGTATCTTTTAAAAGGAAGTGTTTTTGATTGGTGGGACATTGAAGAAGAGAAAAGACCGGGTGTTGAGGTCAGATGGGAGGGGTTACGATGTGAGTTTGTCTGTAGATACTTTCCCCAGACTTGTCTAGATGAGAAAATCTCATAGTTTGAGCATATTAAGCAAGGACCAATGAAGATTAGTGATTATGAAGCTAAGTTCATGGAGCTTCTGTGGTTTTATCCACGTATGGATACTATGGAGGAGGAGAGAATTTAGTATTTTGAGAAGGGTATGAACGTTGAGTTATTCACAGTTGTAGCTACTTTAGAGAATAGAGGGAGGTTTGCCACCTTTGTAGAGTCAGTTAGGTGGATAGAGAGGTTCATGAATGAGAAATGTGAGGCTAATAGTAGGAAAGGACTTACCCTGTTCACAGGATAGACGTCTGGAAGTTTCAAGAAACGGAGGTTTCCTGTACCATTAGCACCATAGAGGTTCAATGCACAGATGCAGTGGACGTCAAGCAAGGGTAGAGGCTGTAGTTGTCTACGAAGTGGAGCCCATAGTACGACATCAATGTCAGTAACAGGACCATCTAAACCACAGCAGGACAAAAATAGCTTCAAGTATGGGCAGACAGGACATATGATAAGGGACTGTCTAGTTAGAGAGATGGAGGTAACCCAACCATCGAGATAGAGTCAACAAGGCTCTCAGAGGAAATAGTTTAGCAGTGGCACATGAGGACGTGGACAGGTGTCCCAAGCAAGTTCATCTGCACCAAACAATAGAGCATGAATTCGGCAACAGGAAACGACAAGATTCTATGCAATGAATCAGTTGGAGGCAGTAGTCGATCCACAAGTTGTGACAAGTCAGATGGAATTGTTTCATTTTGATATGTCTTCATCCTGCTTCACATCTATTTTGATTGATCTGGGTGCTACACATTCTTTTATCACTCGAGAAGTGATTCATGACTACAATATGACTGTCAGTCGTAGAGCAAATAATCTGTTATTAGAAACTCCATTAGTCAGATATGCAGTGTTGCGGGAGGTATGTTCTCCCTATGTTCTTTCTTTTTCAAAACACAACATTTAGGTGGATCTTATATCACTTGAGATGCATGGGTTTGATGTAATTCTTGGGATGGATACCTTAGAAAAGTATAAGGTTGTCTTGGATTGTGGTTCCAAGCAAGATATGTTCACAGATAGTGATGAGACATGGGTCTTTCAGGGGGATATAAAGATTCTACCAACCTGTCTAGTATTAGTAATTGTAGCTGAGAAACTGATGCAACAAGGATGTGAAGCATTCTTCGAACATGTGGTAGACACCAAAGCATAAAGTCTTAGTCTTCCTAAAGTTCCTGTTGTCAAGGAATTCAAGGATGTGCTTCTTGAAGAATTTCTAGATATTCCTCCACCTTGAGAGATTGATTTTGAGATTAATCTAATTCCAGGTACATAACCCATAGCCCAAACACCTTATAGGATAGTGCCTGATGAGATGGCAGAACTCAAGAAACAGTTACAGGAGTTGCTTGAGAAAGGTTTCATTCGACCGAGTACTTCTCCATGGGGTGCTCTAGTTCTTTTTGTTAAAAAGAAGGATGGGTCTATGAGGTTATGCATAGACTGTAGATAGCTTAACAAGGTGACTTTACAGAACAAATATCCTCTGCCATGGATAAATGATCTTTTTGACCAGTTGTGTGGTGCAATAGTATTCTCTAAGATAGATCTAACGTCAGGATATCATCAGTTACGTATCAAGGAGAGTGACATACCTAATTCAGCCTTTAGGAAAAGGTACAATCATTATGAGTTTGTAGTTATGTCGTTTGGACTAACTAATGCACCAGCTGCATTCATGGAGATGATGAATAGAATCTTCTAGCCATTCCTTGATCAGTTCATAGTGCTCTTCATAGATGACATCCTGATATATAGTAGAGATGGTCAACAACATGAACAACACCTTCATCAAGCCTTGACTTTGTTGAGAAAGCACCACCTATATGCTAAGTTTAGCAAGTGTGAGTTCTGGTTGTCAGAAGTGTCTTTCCTAGGGCACATCATATCTGCTTCAGGAATTCATATTGATCCACATAAAGTGGAGTCTATTTTATAGTGGGAATAGTCCAAGACACCAACTGAGATTCACAATTTCTTAGATCTGGCAGGTTACTACAGAAGGTTTATTGAAGACTTCAGTTTTGTAGCATTACCCCTAACTAGGTTGACAAGGAAGGAGGTTCCTTTTGTCTAGAATGACAAGTGTTAGCATTCTTTCCAGTTGTTGAAAGAAAGGTTGACTAGTGCACCTGTGTTGGTTATACCTGAGCATGGAAAGGGATACATTGTTTTCTGTGATGCCTCTAAGAATGGTCTAGGATGTTGATGCAGAGTGATCATGTAGTTTCCTTTGCTTCCCAATTTCTTAAGAAACATGAGGAGAGTTTTTTGACGCATGAACTAGATTTAGCTGTAGTGGTCCATGCGTTGAAGATTTGGAGGCATTATCTTTATGGAGAAACGTGTCATATTTTCACAGACCATAAAAACTTAAAGTACATCTTCTCATAGAATGATATGAATATGAGACAACACCACTGGATGGAATTAATCAAGGACTACGATTGTATAATTGATTATCATCTAGCAAAGCTAATTAGTGGCAGATGCACTAAGTAGAAAATCTTCTTCTCTGCCCATAGATAAATCACAGTTGAATTCTTTAATGTGCTTTAAATGGGACATGTTTGTCTCTTTGAGACAAATAAATACATAGTTAAAAGTATCTTTGTTAACTGGATTGCTGTCCAAGATGCATGCGAAACCTACTTTTAGACAATAGATTAAAGAGGCACAACATGCTGATATTGTGATTCAACAAATCAGGTCAGAGTATGGTAGTGAGAAATGAGATGGTTTCTATGAGTCAGAGGATGAGGTAGTATGTTACCATGGTAGGATGGTAGTACCTAATGCCAATGACTTAAGAAAGATAGTTATGGAGGAAGCTCATTCATCCATGTATGCAATGCATCTAGGGAGTACTAAAATGTATCATAATTTAAAAGATATGTATTGGTGGCCGGGTTTGAAGAAGGATGTAGCTGAGTTTGTTACGCGGTATCCAGTATGTCAACTAGTTAAAGCAGAACACCAGAAGCCTGTAGGAACATTGCAACCTTTACCTATACTGTAGTGAGCAATAGGCAGTGACGAGATTATATGATAATTTGGGTGTAAATTGCAATTTACCCAAGATGAAGGGTTATATTGCAATATGTCACATGTTGAACATGGCTCAAGTGCTTTAGCATCATAAGAGAGAGAATGATTCTAAGGGGTGGCTTGTGGAAAGCCTAAGTTCCAAGTTAGAGCTTGTTTGAATAATGCTTATGCCTTGAGTACCAATTTTGGTGCAAATTGCAATTTACCCAAAATGTAGGGTTTCTATGCAAATTAACACTTAGAGTGTCCCTACACTCTCTTAGAATCATTTAGAGGATATAGAAAAAAAGAGGCACTACGTATGAATCATATTTGAGTGATGGTATTCTTGGTGATGAAAAGACCAAGAAGAGTTGTATAGTTGAAACCCTAAAATGAGTTGTATTGAGTTGTATTGAATTGTAGAGCTTAGATGGGAGTGCCTACCGGCCAAGAAGCCATAAAGAAGGTCCCATATCATTTTTTCCAACTCTTGACAAAGGCCATGATGAGTTAATCACCACAAGAAGGTGATGGATATCGGTTTACAACTTTCCTTGGAAAAGTTATATCGGTTTGTGAATAAAGTGATATTGGGTTGAAATATCTTGTTCAACAAGATAACTAATGGCCGAAATCTTATCCCTAGATTATCCCCAAGAGTTTTGTATGTCAATATAAATATGTGTGAATGCATGGACATGTGTCAATCCATCCATGGACATGTGTCACCTAGTAGTATAAGGTGATGACACATCTTATACACTCTCTCTGATGAGCCTCAATTATATATACCACTCCTTTCACCTACTAGTGAAACTTTTCAAATCCTATAACTCCCTTTCTCTTAGATATCGTTTAGAGTGGTGGAGGAGCAAGGAGGATCTTGAGCCTTAAGCTTAAGGTGAAGCCATGGTCATCTTCAACCTTGGTTGAAGCATGAATCTCGGGTTGTAATTCTTCCTTTCTTTTCTTCTTCACCAAGTTCTTATTTATGGTGATTATTTGCGTATAGAGGAGTTGTGGACAAGTCTTGGATCTTTGATAAGTTCATCTTCAACCTTGGGAATGTGAAGCTTTGGAGCTTGGAGCTCTGAAGTTGTTCTTGAGGATGGTTATATAACTTGAACCCAATCGTGTTATTATTCACTGTGGGCTCTGATCTCCAAACCATGACATAAACACGATTAAAACGTAGCGGAAGCGAATCGGTAATCAGCGGAAGACAAAAATCATGGGAAATTAAAACTTTTTGAGATAAGAGCTTGAATCCATAAAAGCTTCTTTCATAAAGAGAGATAAACTGTTTACATCTCAGGATAATTACTTCTCGAGTAATTATATACATCAAGATACAAAATCTCAAGATCACTTATACAAAAGACTCCAAGACCTGAGAGTACAGAGGACACATAGGACTGACTCTAACTACACCACATGGCAGGACAAATCTCCACCTGAGATTACTGCTGCCCCTGGTGCTGCTGCTGCTGAGACTGGTCACCTGTAGGTTAGTTCCTTCGTCTCCGACGTCCACCTAAAAAGTTGAAGCCTACGGGGTGAGACAATTATACATAATTGTCCCAGCGAGAGTTATAACTCTTCGCCAGAAGCTTTATTATAACATCAAAGAATATTTTAAGCAGTAAAGCCTTCAAAGCATTCTGTAACAGTTGCAGGTATAACAAGATCTCAACCAATTAGGAGATATGGAGAATATAAACACTATTGCAATGTAACATCAATCAACTAACTTGGAGTTATCTCTAACAAGTTATACTACATGGTTGATTATGTTTTATAAACAACATTATGCCCTGTGGAGATGAGGCTTACCACTCATACCCCAACTGATCGCTGAGAAGTCACATCAGTATCATACATAGGTCATTAAGAGAGCCGGATTCTCATGACCTTCACCTTCCTCAGTCAGTAAGAGGATCACTTGTAGGACATCTCGTGTCTCTACTACTATAGCTCACCAGGGTAAACTGGTCCTTCGCTATTCTAGAGTCACAGTGGCGTTCTGTACTCTCTTCGTCATCAGGAGGTTTCATGTTTACCTACCACTGATACGGATATCTGTGCTTTCTTCGTCATCAGGAGGTTTCATGTTTACCTACCACTGATACGATATGGAAATATAGTGAAGGATGGATGGATTACACATCTACATCACTTTCCTACACTAGGATGTAAGGTTCTACACATCCATGTACCCCACATACTCAAAAGTATGTGCTCCAGGAGTTCCCTGAGGAAAACCTGTTTCACCATCATTTAATTTCTGACAATGATGGATCTATGATCAGGGCTCTACATTATACTTGATTAGTTAGGTACATTCAGTATTCTTTAACAGCATACATTGTTCTGCAAATAATAACAATAGCATAGCAGCTATAAAAGAAGAATACTAAATGTAACAGGCCTAACTCATATCAATCATCATTTCTCATTATCCTCATCACAAGTCATCTCTAAGGCATGACCTTGATGGTATTCATGGCTCTCATAGCCCATTATCAGCATAGGATGCCACTGGCAAGGCATCAGATTACTTTACTTATTCATAAGGCTAACAACATGCCTTTAATAAATATAACATCAACATTCATACCTGGATATGATTACCCTCATATCAGAACATGCATGGTTAATACATCTGATAAAGGTAATACAACAATAAGGAATGTACTTCCTACTCTTGTCATAAGAGTTAAATCTTTAACTCAAATCAAATAGAGTTTAATACTCAAAAGCATGCCATTACCCTTGAATTAGGGTTTACTATTCACATCACATGTCATCACCCTTGAATTAGGGTTTACTATTCACATCACATGTCATCACCCTTGAATTAGGGTTTACTATTCACATCAAGGTGAATTAAACTCATAACATCATCATGTATGAGTAACATCTTCATTGATACTCTTGGATTAGTTAAAGGTTCACCATTTATCATAATTAGGGTTTCTATGATCTCACACAGGTGGATCATACCCTAATTATGCTCATTTCTGTGTATTGGGGATGCTTCAATTGAGTTTCCATTTAAAAAGGGTACTTTCTCTCTCTAGAAGTACTTTCTCTCTCTAGAAGTACTTTCTCTCTCATCATAAGGTTAGGTGATATCAACATCACTCTAAAACAGATTGGATTGAGGCATCATAGGCTAACATAGCCAAAAACATCATCATTATGTGATTAGAGTTACTTTCTCTCTCTAGGGTACTTTCTCTCTCTATAAGTACTTTCTCTTTCATCATACTAATGGTTGATGGTAACATTAGACTAGATCAAGTTGGATAGAGTCATTATGACTAAAAACATCATTCTCATGTAATTTAGGGTTTGAATTGAGCAAGGTATAACTCAATTGACCCTTCAGGGGTATATTGGTAATTCATCCCATTGATCATCATCATGGTCAAAACCCTTAGTCAAATAACCCCTTACTATCCTAGATTATCATTAGGGTTTGATTTGGGCAACATTGAACCATTTACATCATCAAATGATTGAATGAGGTCAACCTTGAATCACATTGATTGATTTCAATCATTAATCATCAATTGGATTGAGATTGGTTGAAAGTGTTGACCGTTTTCCCACTTTGACCCTCCAAGACCGCGAGCCTCTTTCTAACTCCAAGACCGCGAGCCCCCTTAGGCTTCAAGACCGCGAGCCTCTTCAAGGGTTCAAGACCGCGAAGCCTCCCATTGGTTCAAGTTAATGTTGAGACCGCGAAGACCAATTTGAGTTGAGACCGCGAGGGTCATGAAGACCGTTTGCCCTTCTTTGACCTCAGGACCGCGAGGCCCTTCGCGGTCTTGAGACCGTGATCCCCCTCACGGTCTTGAGACCGTGAGCCCTCTCACGGTCTTGAGACCGCGAGGCTCTCATGGTCTCAGCCGCTTGGTCCTTCAACAAGGCTCAAAGATGCAACTGATAATGTCAACCCATGTTGAAGCCCTCAAATGGTCAAAGCTATGTTGGCCACTTATGGATTTAGTCAATTAAGATTATGCTTGATCACTTGATCATTCAATTGACCCATAATGGTTAACCAATTATGGTTGAAATCGATTCAATTAGGGTCTATCAATGTTCACCCATCAACACTCAACAGTGTGCATCAACACAAGGTTGAACCCTTCAATTGAGCTCCAATTGGGCCCAAACTTGGCCCAAACGGTCTTGAGGTCATGTGGGTGGACCCCACATGGTATTGAGACCGTTTTCCCAAGATTTCATCAAAGTCTAAGGTGATTTGATAGGGGTTGAACCATGATTGGACCACAAAACAGAATTTTTGATTAAATTGATAACTTATTTGCAATTGGGTCCTCAATTGGTCAAATTACTCAACCCTAAACCTTCAAACGGTCTTGGGTGATTGTCCTCTCGGTCTTGAGACCGTTTGGATGAGTTCCAAACGGTCTTGAGACCGTTTGCCCATCCAATTTTGGATTCTAGTGAAAATTCATCAAGGTTGAACAAATTGAGTTGATGATTATATCAATATTTAGTTGCAATGTAAATTGGTATAAAAGTACCTTCAATTGGTCAACAAATCTTGACCCCAGACCTCCAAACGGTCTTGGTTGATTGCCCTCGCGGTCTTGAGACCGTTTGGTGACCCCCAAATGGTCTTGAGACCGTTTAGGTCAATCAACCCTAAAAACCCTAATTAGGTCACCATAATTTCAGTACTGATTTTACCTAGGGTTAGCCCTAGTATTCACCCTTCAACTCTTAGCCCGTTTGGAATTAGACCATCAAACTTGGTGAGTTGTTAATTAACATAATTTTGAACAGTAATCTCATACGGTCAATGCTTAGTCAACGACCTTACACGGTCTTGAGACCGTTTGCCCAAAAAGGCAATTTCAGACCGTTTGAAAATCAGTACTTAATTCATTTAAAGTTGTGACTTAAAAAGGTCATATCTCCCGATTCCTTTGGAGTTAGTCTCCCAAATGTTGGGGGTAATTATCCTATATAATTAGGAACAGATTTCGTATACGGTCCACGCTCGGTCAACGGGGCCAAACGGTCTTGAGACCGTTTGCCCTGTCGCGGTCTCGAGACCGTTTGCTCACCTCGCGGTCTTGAGTCTGAGAGAGAAAACTGTTAGGACCGTTTAAGGAAAAGAAAAGCGGTGGGTTTTTCTTGGAAATCACGCCTTCATCTTCTAGCTCAAGAACAGTACAGATATCCCACGGGTTTGCTTGCAAAATAGCAGGGAAAAGTAGGGAAAAACTAAGAGCTATCATCAAAACGCATATAAAGATGCACATAGTAAAGCATGGGTTTAGAGTTATAAAACCCGCCTAAAGCTTGCTTCTTGAGCTCCAAGATTTCCAGATCCAAGCTCTAATGGCGTCCTTGAGTTCTTACAGGTTGGCCAAGGTGAAAACTCCAAGGAAGGATGAAAAGAGACGGCTAGAAAGGTAGGGTTTCAAGAGTTAGCCATGAAGATGACCTTGAATTCGAGTTTTAACCATGGAATTAGGCAAGAAGAGGGGTTTAAACCTACCTTGCACCCCTTGGTCGTCCTCCTTAGCTCCAAGGCAGTCCTTGGTCGTCTTTGGTGAAATGAAATAGTAAGGGAACGAAGGGTGAGTTCCCTTGCAACTAAGGGAAGGAGAGCTTATATACATGGGGTAGGATTTTCAACATTAGTTCATAAGTTGTCCATAATTCCAACTAGGTCCCTCCTTCTTTACTTGATCGTTCCTTCCTCTTTATTCTAAGGACAAACCTTCTCTTAAGGTCTTAGGAGAAGAAGGTAAAGGAGAGCAAGCTAATAATGAGGTACATACATAAAGAAATATTGCACATATACCCTGATTATTCAATCACAAGGCATATCTCATAACTTGATAATTCAATTGAGGTGACTTCCTCATCATTTCTTCTCTAAATGATGGCAAGAGTCTAAAAAGATACTTTAGATGAAATATTTCACAATTTGCATCCCTTAATTTGGGTAAATTGCATTTTACCCCAAATTAGGGTTTTAAGCACCGGGATTGCTTCCACAGTTGCACCTTGGTGCCTTAGCTTGGGAAATCCCTCAAACTTGGCTAAATAGATTTCTCATGATGTCTCAACATTAGAGGAACATCTCATCATGTGCAAATTGCAAGCTAACCCTTTTAACTGGGTAAATTGCACATAGGTCCCTGTATATCAAAACAATGCTACAACTTTAAATAAATAAAAAGGAGCAAATACTGAAATATACATTTCTGAGAAACTTAATTACATGCTCAGAGTTAATCACAAAGATTTAATTACATATTTAGGAAAAACACCTAGGGTTGACTCATAACCCAGGTCAGGGATGTTACAAATTATCCACCCCTTACAAGGATTTCGTCCCCGAAATCGATAAAACATACTAAGAGAAAAGGGCAGGATACTTCGTTCTCATCTCATCCTCTAACTCCCAAGTGGCTTCTTCAATACCACGATGGTTCCAGAGGACTTTCACAAGACTTATATCTTTCTTTTTTAGCTTTTTAATTCATTTATCAAGGATTGACACTGGTCCCTCCTCATAGGATATGTCAACATTCAATTCTACCTCCATAGGTTGTAGAACTGACTCGGTGTCTGGGTGACATTTCTTCAACATAGAAATGTGAAACACAGGATGTAACCTCTGTAATTCTGGGGGAAGCTCTAGTTTATATGCTACCTTTCCAATCCGTTCAATGATTGGATAAGGCCCCATATATCTAGGAGCTAACTTCCCTTTCCTTCCAAAACGAAGGACCCCTTTCCAAGGTGAGACCTTAAGATACACTCTGTCTCCAACCTAGAACTCTAAGGGTCTACGACGTTTGTCAGCATAAGATTTCTGCCTATCCTGAGCAGTCTTAATCTTATGTTGTATAACTTTAATCTTTTCTGTGGTTTGCTGCACAAGGTCAGGACCTAACAACTGATGCTCACCAGTTTCAAACCAACACAAAGGTGATCTACAGCGTCTACCATATAAGGCTTCATAAGGTGCCATATCAATACTATGCTGATAGCTATTGTTATAGGCAAACTCTATCAAGCTTAGGTGTAGATCCCAACTTCCGGTGAACTGGAGAACACATGCTCGCAACAGGTCTTCTAAGGTTTGTATGGTCCTTTCCGACTGTCCATCGGTCTGTGGATGAAAGGCCGTACTAAACCTCAGCTTAGTGCCTAAAGCTCTGTGCAACTGTTCCCAAAAACGACTGGTAAACTGAGGACCTCTGTCAAAAACTATTGTGAAAGGAACTCCGTGCAAACGCACTATCTCTTTAACATACAACTCTGATAACCTTTCAGCAGAATAGGTTGTTTTGACAGGTAAGAAATGTGCTGTCTTAGTCAACCTATCAACAATTACCCAAATGGAATCATGTCCTTTGCTTGTCCTGGGTAGGCCAACAACAAAGTCCATGGTCACATGGTCCCACTTCCACTGTGATATGGGTTAAGGTTGCATTGTCCCTGCAGGCTTCTGGTGTTCAGCTTTAACTTGCTGACACACAGGACACCTCAGAACAAACTCTGCAACGTCCTTCTTCATCCCAGGCCACCAATACAAATCTTTCAAATTCTGATACATCTTGGTGCTCCCTGGATGCATAGCATACATGGAAGAATGGGCTTCTTCCAGGACTAACTTCCTCAAGTTGTCCACATCCGGAACTATCATTCTTCCATTATAACAAGCTACTTGATCTTTTGAGTCATGAAAACCATCTTACTTCTCATTTCCATACTCAGATCTTATATGTTGAACTGCAGCATCATCTAGCTGTGCCTCTTTAATCTGCTCCCTTAGAGTAGGTTTAATATGCATCTCAGCTAACAAACTGGTTAACAATGACACCTTCAACTGTACATTGTTTTGCCTTAAAGAGATAAGCATATCTCTTCTAGAGCATACTAAAGAGTTTAGTTGTGCTCTATTCATGGTTGATGTTGCTGATTTCCTACTCAAGGCATCTGCAACAACATTGGCCTTGCCTAGATGGTAATCAATTGTACAGTCATAGTCCTTGATTAACTCCATCCAACGATGTTGCCTCATGTTGAGCTCATGCTGAGAGAAGATATACTTAAGGTTTTTATGGTCTGTGAAAATCTGAAATGTCTCTCCGTAGAGATAATGTCTCCAGATCTTCAAAGCATGAACCACAGCAGCTAACTCTAGATCGTGTGTTGGATAATTCTCCTCGTGTTTCTTAAGCTGTCGGGAAGCAAAAGAAATCACTTGTTTATCCTGCATCAACACACATCCTAGTCCATTCTTGGAAGCATCATAGAAAACTACATATCCTTTTCCTTGTTCAGGTAGCACTAGCACAGGTGCACTTGTCAACTTCTCCTTCAGCAACTGGAAAGATTGTTGACACTTATCATTCCAAGAAAAAGGAACATCTTTCCGGGTTAACTTGGTCAAAGGTAAAGCTATAGAACTAAAGTTCTTTATGAACCTTCGATAATAGCCAGCTAACCCCAAGAAACTTCGAACCTCCGTCGGTGTCTTCGGTTGTTCCCATTGTAGAACAGATTCTACCTTTGTAGGGTCAACACGAATTCCTGAGGCGGATATCACATGTCCAAGAAAAGATACCTCCAGCAGCCAGAACTCACACTTGCTAAACTTAGCGTACAACTTATGTTCTCTTAGCAAGGTCAAAGCTTGGCGAAGATGCTGCTCATGCTACTGAGTATTATTACTATAAATCAGAATGTCATCTATGAAGACGACAACACACTGATCAAGGAAAGGTCGAAAAACTCTATTCATGAGTTCCATAAATGCAGCTGGTGCATTGGTTAGTCCAAACGACATAACCGTGAACTCATAGTGACCATATCTTGTCCTAAAGGCAGACTTGGATATGTCACTATCCTTAATACGAAGTTGGTGATATCCAGACCTCAAGTCTATCTTTGAAAATACTATTGCACCACGCAACTGGTCAAAGAGATCATCAATCCTCGGCAGAGGATACTTATTCTTTATTGTTACTTTATTGAGTTGTCTATAGTCGATGCACAACCGCATTGACCCATCTTTCTTTTTAACAAACAAGACCGGAGCACCCCAAGGTGAAGTACTCGGTCGGATAAAACCTCTCTCAAGTAGCTCTTGAAGCTGTTTCTTGAGTTCTGCCATCTCGGCAGGAGCCATTCTATACGGAGTTTGAGCCATGGGTTTCATATCTGGGATCAAATTAATTTCAAAATCAATCTCCCGAGGTGGTGGTATACCAGGAAGTTCTTCAGGAAACACATCCTCGAATTCCCCAACTATGGGAACCTTAGCAGGATTGGTCCTTTCCTTGGTAACATCTACCACATGGGCTAAGAATGCATAACATCCTTGCCTCAACAGCTTATCAGCAACCATAGCTGACACTAGACAGGTGGGCAGAATCTTTCTTTCACCTTGAAAGATCCATGTTTTGCTTTCATCAGCAAACACAGCCAACTTGGACTCACAATCCAAGACAACTCTATACCTTTCTAAGGTATCCATCCCGAGGATTATATCAAATCCCTGCATATCAAGTGGTATAAGATCCACTTGAATGCAATGGTCAGAAAAGAAAAGGATGCAGGGAGAACATACCTCCTGCAAAACGGCAGACCCACTCAACAGAGTCTCTAACAACAAACTATCTGTCCTATGACTAATAGTCATATTGCAGTTACGAATCACTTCACGAGTGATGAAAGAGTGCGTAGCACCCGGATCAATCAGAACGGATACAACACAGGATATAGACATATCAGAATATAAAAGTTTCATCTGACCTGCCACTACCCGTGGATTGACCACTGCCTCAGGTGGGTTCATAGCATAGAACCTCGTAGTCGCCTGGTGTTGAGGTGGTGCTGATGATCCAGCTTGAGACACTTGTCCACGTCCTCGAGCTGCTCCTTGATGTTGTCTATTCTGAAATCCCTGTTGATTCTGTCTCGGGGGTTGTTGTGTCACACCGACAGGCCTAGAACGGCAATCCTTCATCAAGTGTCCCACCTTACCACAGTTGTAGCAACTCCTCTCCTATTGTTGTGGTCTGGGTGGTCCAGTAACTGACACTGATGCAGAGCTGTGCGTCCCTTGAAGTGGTTGACTCCGTCCTCTACCTCTGCTTGGTGTCCATTGAGTTTGAAAACTCGATCTGGGTGGTGGAGGGTTAGGTGCAGAGAATCTAGGTTTCTTGGAATCCCTAGATGAAGAACCCTGGAACTGTGGATATCTTTTATGGGTTTGTCTTTTCTCAACCACAGATCTCTCTATCCTTCGGACTGACTCAACGAAGGTAGAGAATCTTTCTCTGTTTTCTAAGGCAGACACAGGGGTTGACATATCGGAATTCAAACCCTTTTCGAATCTTCTGATTCTTTCCTCATCCGTAGCGGCCATGTGCGGACAGAACCGCAACAACTCCATGAACTTAGCTTCATATTCACTAATGTTCATCATACCCTGCCTTAGTTTTTCAAACTGAGAGATCTTCTCATCTAGGAAGGTCTTTGGAAAATATCTATTGATAAATTCCCGACGAAACTCTTCCCATGAGAACTCTACTCCAGGTCTCTTCTGCTCTTCCATGTTCCACCAGTGACCAACACTGCCTTTGAGAAGATAGACAGCATGTCTAACCTTCTCAGCTTCCGGAATCATAAGAATCCTGAAAGCCTTCTCCAACTCTGTCAACCATAAGTCAGCATCTGCAGGGTCGGCAGTTCCAAAGTACTCGGTAGCTCCGACACGACGAAGTCGTTCGAATGTCTTATCAATACCTTGTGCTTCAGGCTGGGCAGGTGCTCTAGGTGCAGGAATGGGCATCCTATCGGTTATATGTGTCATGGCAGTCATGAACTGCCCGAACATCATCTGTACAGTTGGATCACTCATGTCAGCTGGGTCGAACTGGGGTGGCTCTCTTGGCGACTCAGGTGCAGGTTGTTCTATTCTCGGAACTCTTGCACCGCCTCAAAGCGCACTAGCACTACTCTCTGCCACGTGCTCTTCACGATGTTCTGACATTCTTATGTATCTTCTTCTCCTGAGGAGTAGAAGATTCTATTAGATAAGGAAGGAGTACTATAGGTAGACTCGACATCCTAAGTCCTATGCCTCTGTAGACTCAACTGAACCTGGAGCTCTGATACCACTAGTTGTGGGATCTGATCTCCAAACCATGACATAAACACGATTAAAACGTAGCGGAAGCGAATTGGTAATCAGCGGAAGACAAAAATCACGGGAAATTAAAACTTTTCGAGATAAGAGCTTGAATCCATAAAAGCTTCTTTCATAAAGAGAGATAAACTGTTTACATCTCAGGATAATTACTTCTCGAGTAATTATATACATCAAGATACAAAATCTCAAGATCACTTATACAAAAGACTCCAAGACCTGAGAGTACAGAGGACACATAGGACTGACTCTAACTACACCACATGGCAGGACAAATCTCCACCTGAGATTACTGCTGCCCCTGGTGCTGCTACTGCTGAGACTGGTCACCTGTAGGTTGGTTCCTTCGTCTCCGACGTCCACCTAAAACGTTGAAGCCTACGGGGTGAGACAATTATACATAATTGTCCCAGCGAGAGTTATAACTCTTCGCCAGAAGCTTTATTATAACATCAAAGAATATTTTAAGCAGTAAAGCCTTCAAAGCATTCTGTAACAGTTGCAGGTATAACAAGATCTCAACCAATTAGGAGATATGGAGAATATAAACACTATTGCAATGTAACATCAATCAACTAACTTGGAGTTATCTCTAACAAGTTATACTACATGGTTGATTATGTTTTATAAACAACATTATGCCCTGTGGAGATGAGGCTTACCACTCATACCCCAACTGATCGCTGAGAAGTCACATCAGTATCATACATAGGTCATTAAGAGAGCCGGATTCTCATGACCTTCACCTTCCTCAGTCAGTAAGAGGATCACTTGTAGGACATCTCGTGTCTCTACTACTATAGCTCACCAGGGTAAACTGGTCCTTCGCTATTCTAGAGTCACAGTAGCATTCTGTACTCTCTTCGTCATCAGGAGGTTTCATGTTTACCTACCACTGATATGGATATCTGTGCTTTCTTCGTCATCAGGAGGTTTCATGTTTACCTACCACTGATACGATATGGAAATATAGTGAAGGATGGATGGATTACACATCTACATCACTTTCCTACATTAGGATGTAAGGTTCTACACATCCATGTACCCCACATACTCAAAAGTATGTGCTCCAGGAGTTCCCTGAGGAAAACCTGTTTCACCATCATTTAATTTCTGACAATGATGGATCTATGATCAGGGCTCTACATTATACTTGATTAGTTAGGTACATTCAGTATTCTTTAACAGCATACATTGTTCTGCAAATAATAACAATAGCATAGCAGCTATAAAAGAAGAATACTAAATGTAACAGGCCTAACTCATATCAATCATCATTTCTCATTATCCTCATCACAAGTCATCTCTAAGGCATGACCTTGATGGTATTCATGGCTCTCATAGCCCATTATCAGCATAAGATGCCACTGGCAAGGCATCAGATTACTTTACTTATTCATAAGGCTAACAACATGCCTTTAATGAATATAACATCAACATCCATACCTGGATATGATTACCCTCATATCAGAACATGCATGGTTAATACATCTGATAAAGGTAATACAACAATAAGGAATGTACTTCCTACTCTTGTCATAAGAGTTAAATCTTTAACTCAAATCAAATAGAGTTTAATACTCAAAAGCATGCCATTACTACCCTTGAATTAGGGTTTACTATTCACATCACATGTCATCACCCTTGAATTAGGGTTTACTATTCACATCACATGTCATCACCCTTGAATTAGGGTTTACTATTCACATCAAGGTGAATTAAACTCATAACATCATCATGTATGAGTAACATCTTCATTGATACTCTTGGATTAGTTAAAGGTTCACCATTTATCATAATTAGGGTTTCTATGATCTCACACAGGTGGATCATACCCTAATTATGCTCATTTCTGTGTATTGGGGATGCTTCAATTGAGTTTCCTTTTAAAAAGGGCACTTTCTCTCTCTAGAAGTACTTCTCTCTCTATAAGTACTTTCTCTCTCATCATAAGGTTAGGTGATATCAACATCACTCTAAAACAGATTGGATTGAGGCATCATAGGCTAACATAGCCAAAAACATCATCATTATGTGATTAGAGTTACTTTCTCTCTCTAGGGTACTTTCTCTCTCTATAAGTACTTTCTCTTTCATCATACTAATGGTTGATGGTAACATTAGACTAGATCAAGTTGGATAGAGTCATTATGACTAAAAACATCATTCTCATGTAATTTAGGGTTTGAATTGAGCAAGGTATAACTCAATTGACCCTTCATGGGTATATTGGTAATTCATCCCATTGATCATCATCATGGTCAAAACCCTTAGTCAAATAACCCCTTACTATCCTAGATTATCATTAGGGTTTGATTTGGGCAACATTGAACCATTTACATCATCAAATGATTGAATGAGGTCAACCTTGAATCACATTGATTGATTTCAATCATTAATCATCAATTGGATTGAGATTGGTTGAAAGTGTTGACCGTTTGCCCACTTTGACCCTCCAAGACCGCGAGCCTCTTTCTAACTCCAAGACCGCGAGCCCCCTTAGGCTTCAAGACCGCGAGCCTCTTCAAGGATTCAAGACCACGAAGCCTCCCATTGGTTCAAGTTAATGTTGAGACCGCGAAGACCAATTTGAGTTGAGACCGCGAGGGTCATGAAGATCGTTTGCCCTTCTTTGACCTCAGGACCGCGAGGCCCTTCGCGGTCTTGAGACCGCGAGCCTCCTCTCGGTCTTGATACCATGAGCCCCCTCACGGTCTTGAGACCGTGAGCCCTCTCACGGTCTTGAGACCGCGAGGCTCTCATGGTCTCAGCCGCTTGGTCCTTCAACAAGGCTCAAAGATGCAACCGATAATGTCAACCCATGTTGAAACCCTCAAATGGTCAAAGATATGTTGGACACTTATGGATTTAGTCAATTAAGATTATGCTTGATCACTTGATCATTCAATTGACCCATAATGGTTAACCAATTATGGTTGAAATCTATTCAATTAGGGTCTATCAATGTTCACCCATCAACACTCAATAGTGTGCATCAACACAAGGTTGAACCCTTCAATTGAGCTCCAATTGGGCCCAAACTTGGCCCAAACGGTCTTGAGGTCATGTGGGTGGACCCCACATGGTATTGAGACCGTTTTCCCAAGATTTCATCAAAGTCTAAGGTGATTTGATAGGGGTTGAACCATGATTGGACCACAAAACAGAATTTTTGATTAAATTGATAACTTATTTGCAATTGGGTCCTCCATTGGTCAAATTACTCAACCCTAGACCTTCAAACGGTCTTGGGTGATTGTCCTCTCGGTCTTGAGACCGTTTGCCCATCCAATTTTGGATTCTAGTGAAAATTCATCAAGGTTGAACAAATTGAGTTGATGATTATATCAATATTTAGTTGCAATGTAAATTGGTATAAAAGTACCTTCAATTGGTCAACAAATCTTGACCCCAGACCTCCAAACGGTCTTGGTTGATTGCCCTCGCGGTCTTGAGACCGTTTGGTGACCCCCAAATGGTCTTGAGACCGTTTAGGTCAATCAACCCTAAAAACCCTAATTAGGTCACCATAATTTCAGTACTGATTTTACCTAGGGTTAGCCCTAGTATTCACCCTTCAACTCTTATCCCGTTTGGAATTAGACCATCAAACTTGGTGAGTTGTTAATTAACATAATTTTGAACAGTAATCTCATACGGTCAACGCTTAGTCAACGACCTTACACGGTCTTGAGACCGTTTTCCCAAAAAGGCAATTTCAGACCGTTTGAAAATCAGTAATTAATTAATTTAAAGTTGTGACTTAAAAAGGTCATATCTCCCGATTCCTTTGGAGTTAGTCTCCCAACTTTTGAGGGTAATTATACTATATAATTAGGAACGGATTTCTTATACGGTCCACGCTCGGTCAATGGGGCCAAACGGTCTTGAGACCGTTTGCCCTGTCGCGGTCTCGAGACCGTTTGCTCACCTCACGGTCTTGAGTCCGAGAGAGCAAACTGTTAGGACCGTTTAAGAAAAATAAAAGCGGTGGGGTTTTCTTGGAAATAACGCCTTCATCTTCTAGCTCAAGAACAGTACAGATATCCCACGGGTTTGCTTGCAAAATAGCAGGGAAAAGTAGGGAAACACTAAGAGCTATCATCAAAACGCATATAAAGATGCACATAGTAAAGCATGGGTTTAGAGTTATAAAACCCGCCTAAAGCTTGCTTCTTGAGCTCCAAGCTTTCAAGCTCCAAGCTCTAATGGCGTCCTTGAGTTCTTACAGGTTGGCCAAGGTGAAAATTCCAAGGAAGGATGAAAAGAGACGGCTAGAAAGGTAGGGTTTCAAGAGTTAGCCATGAAGATGACCTTGAATTCGAGTTTTAACCATGGAATTAGGCAAGAAGAGGGGTTTAAACCTACCTTGCACCCCTTGGTCGTCCTCCTTAGCTCCAAGGCAGTCCTTGGTCGTCTTTGGTGAAATGAAACAGTAAGGGAACGAAGGGTGAGTTCCCTTGCAACTAAGGGAAGGAGAGCTTATATACATGGGGTAGGATTTTCAACATTAGTTCATAAGTTGTCCATAATTTCAACTAGGTCCCTCCTTCTTTACTTGATCGTTCCTTCCTCTTTATTCTAAGGACAAACCTTCTCTTAAGGTCTTAGGAGAATAAGGTAAAGGAGAGCAAGCTAATAATGAGGTACATACATAAAGAAATATTGCACATATACCCTGATTATTCAATCACAAGGCATATCTCATAACTTGATAATTCAATTGAGGTGACTTCCTCATCATTTCTTCTCTAAATGATGGCAAGAGTCTAAAAAGATACTTTAGATGACATATTTCACAATTTGCATCCCTTAATTTGGGTAAATTGCATTTTACCCCAAATTAGGGTTTTAAGCACCGGGATTGCTTCCACAGTTGCACCTTGGTGCCTTAGCTTGGGAAATCCCTCAAACTTGGCTAAACAGATTTCTCATGATGTCTCAACATCAGACGAACATCTCATCATGTGAAAATTGCAAGCTAACCCTTTTAACTGGGTAAATTGCACATAGGTCCCTGTATATCAAAACAATGCTACAACTTTAAATAAATAAAAAGGAGCAAATACTGAAATATACATTTCTGAGAAACTTAATTACATGCTCAGAGTTAATCACAAAGATTTAATTACATATTTAGGCAAAACACCTAGGGTTGACTCATAACCCAGGTCAGGGATGTTACATTCACCTTTTATCTTGCTATGCTTGTTGATCTACTTTCAATTTTGATTTTTCTTGAATGATTGATGATTCTATGAGTTATAATAGTTGCATAGGACTATTTTCCATGAACTAGAATAGTAAGGGATGAAAGTCTAGAGCTTGATGATGATGACATCATCATGGCACAAACTGATATCGGGTTGAAGCACCTCTAACCCGATATGGTAATAAAGCCCAATATGGTGATATGAAATCCGTTATACCTTGGAACCCCACACCCCCATCGTATTGTACATTTTGATCAGTTTAAAAAGGACTAACCAGTTGTCTAGGTTTTCACTCAACACATGGTAGGTTGATACTTTGAAGGTTTGAAAAGGTATGAGCATAGGGGTCTAACCCAATATGCAAAACCCTACACTTGAGTTAACCGATATAAGTGACACACACCCCTCTTGGATGATATGGTGGTAAGTACACACCTCTTAGATGATATGGTGATAAGCGCACACCTCTTGGATGATATGGTGATAAGAACACACCTCTTGGATGATATGGTGATAAGCACACACCTCTTAGACGATATGGTGATAAGAACACACCTCTTAGATGATATGGTGATAAGCACACACCTCTTGGACGATATGATAGTAAGCATACACCTCTAGCCTGATATGGTGGAAGTACATCAAAACCAATATGGAGGTAAGCACCTCAAATCCCATATACTTGATTAACACATGAAGTATGTTATGTCAAAGGATACATTAAGATGTAAAGGGTTTAATGCATTTTGATAAATCTAGGCCAATGTACCTTGAGAAAAGGGTTGAGCCAACTTAATAAAGTATAATGTAATCAATATCCTACTTAGTGTGAGAGAGAAACTCATACTTTGTGTGATAATCATTTAATGATAAATGATGAGAATAAACAAGTATGATTGAATACTTATTATATCAATGTATGCTCCTAATATGTGTGGAGCTATGAATTAGGGTTTTGATTCTTGATAATATGAACTTGAAACCCTAATCGGCTTGCATTTCTATTGTATTGCATGGTGATGATATGTACTTTATATTGTTTTTATCATGAAATACTAACCATGCAGGTATCATGAGATGATAAGCATAGCCAGGTATGAGCTATGATGTTTCATATGATACAGATTAAATGGGCCTTGTGAGCCATGTGAAATACTTGTGCAACAAGTATAATGTATACATGGGTCTTAGGACCTAGAGGTAATAGTTACCTGATAAGAGTTGACAATGTTCAGTGATAAACTAAGGGTTTGAATACCTCGATCTAGCAATCATGATGATGATAATGTTAAAGGATGAGAATCCTCAGTAATATGATAAGGGACTGAGATCTCAAGTGTTATGCATTCAATGTGTTCCAAAGATTATGAAAGTACTTGATAAATGTATTACACATTTCTTTGTAGCATCTATTATAATTCATGCTTGTAACTTGGTTGATGCTAAAAGATATTGTAATGCACCTAATTAATCAAGTGGAACCTTATCATGTAGTTTCCTTGGCCATAGAACCATTCAGTGTCAGAATTTTTGGAATGGTGAAATGAGTTTAGCTCAGAGAGCATATTTTTTAGTATGTGGGGGTAGTGGGCAAAAATATCCTTCATCCAAATAGGGGTTTCTGTGTGATCTCCCTCATCATCATAAGAGTATGGCTATATGTCATGACTCAATATTAATATATTGGGGTTGTTGTGTGATCTCCCTAAAGAGAGTGCAAGTTGTGTTTGTAACTCTATAGCGAAGATGCTGCTATACCCTGGCAAGCTAATTGTAGTTTGACACGTGATGTCACTACTAGTGGTCTCGTACTGATCGAGATATGTGAAGTCTTAGAAGCCAGCTCTTCCTTTGACCTTGTGTGGTACTGATGCTTTACGTAGCCGTGGTCAGTTGGAGCATGAGCGGTATACCTCATCTCCTTAGGGCATAAGTGTGATTGTAAATATGTAGTCATTCATGTAGCGTATTTGATTAACGATTGAATATGAAAGCATTGGTTGATGCTACTCTACATTTATACATCTTAAATGGATAGATGTTATATGTGTTCTTCATATTTATAAAGTGAATAGATGATTTAATTCTCTATCATAGATAGTTGCATTACTTTAAAAGATGATATTTCTCTATTTTTCTTATAAACAACGATTAATCTTGATTATTAAAACAAAAGATCCTCTGCTCAGTTTTACCTGTGATAATAATATTGATTGGTAGAGAGTTATATCTCTCTCTGGGACTTTTATCTCACCCTGTTGGTCCCAACATTTTTAGGTGGACATAAACAAGGAGGTAGAGATCGTGCTGCAGTGGGAGGACAACAGCAATAGGGACAACAGTAATAGCTCCGGTTGAGTGTGTTATCTATCATGTCTTGTAGATAGAAGTCATATGTGTCATCTCTGTACTCTTAGGTCCTTGGGAGTTAGTACATAATGGTTTATAAACGATCTGAGATTTTGGTTTGTATGCCTCGAGGTTTTATGTTGCTTATGTATATGTTTGGGCAAAGCAACTAGTATATGATATCCTCAAGATGAGATGGTACAATGTATGTACAATGTGAATCATGATGTATATATTGCTTTGGTTCTTTCTTAAAACAGTTTCCTGGCAATGGATCTCTTTGCAAAATGGTTTTAATTTTGAGTGATTTTCATTCATCCGCTACTAATGGTTATTTCACATAATTACTGTGCGATTTGGTTGTCAGTTTGATAGAGGTCATCACATTATCAAAGAAATTCTAGATCAATCCCTATCCTTATCCCTCTTTGTGAATATAAATGTGGAAGGTGAATAGTTTCTGTAATAAAATGGGAAAGAGAAGAAACAAAATAATAGAGAAAAAAAATGAACTTTGTCAACAAATTGGAAAAATAGAAAGGTGAAACAAAACTTGATGAGGAGTACTTATTCCTTTCTTAAGTTACTTCCTCCTAAAAAAGAGTGAGGAGATATAATTGGTGAATCAAGGATCTAATACCATGTTAGGAAAAGAGATAAAGATAGTAGTCTCTAATGTTTAATAACATATACAATATATATACATCTATATAATATAAAATATGCATTCGCTACAACTAAATCCACACACAATACGGGGCCAAACCTTTTAAATGCTATATACAACTACACCAACCACATCAACCTTTTTCCAATCCATATTAGAGCATCATAATGTCCTCTTCATATTCAAAATAATTCTAATGTGTGGGTCATTTTTGTTTCATTGATTGAATCATGACCAACTTTTGTAGCTAAAGTTTCCCTTTATACAACCCTTAATGCCTACAGACATTTCCCATAACTATTGAACCTTTGCTTAACTTCACACAATACGATGAATGTTTTCCTTTTATTTGACCATCCTATTTAAGAATCCCATATCTCATCATTTTATTTCCCCTAATAGTCTTTCTCATTGCATCAAATACAAGCAACGTCATCATGTATAGATCTCCTCAACGTCATTGAGTCTCTCCTAAAACTTCCTTAGGGTCCTTTGGACCTTGATAAGTATTTTCATCGGTTGAGATAACCATCAAAGCATGTTTAAAGAGTCATGTTGAAGATAACCATTGAGTCTTAGAGATGTACATACTTATAAGACCCCTAGATCTTATACCCTACTAGGTTAGGTAAGCTCATTGGAGATTCGAATGTCCAACAATACACATTGATTGCTAACTTCTAAATATTGTTGTGAATGACATTTATAAGCATAAAACTAAAGTAGGACCAAAATAACTTTAAATCTAAAGTAATGGTATGACATGTAAGAAACAACATTATTCCATTTGAGAAATTATCTTAGACTATTTTATTTATTGTTGTTTACATTTGGAAAAAACCAACAACACAAATTAATACAAAATAGGAATAGAAAATAAATCCACATTCATTTAACTACATCAATAGAACTCCATGATTTAATGTAACTAAGCAGTGAAGAACAAAATTCAAAATTAAATAACTTTGGTAGTTTAAGTCATTTTATAGTTGAACAAATATAGATATGATATAGTGGTGTTAATCTAAAGCAATGTAAGTGTTTATTAAGTAGACGATACTTGAACAACACTTATTTTTTGGATGATTCTAATAGTTATTTTTGTAATTTAATTAATTTCCATGATCAATGTATTGAACGATTGAAATAGATAAAAGTACAAAACTAAACTGACCAAGAAAAGATTTACAAATTAAAAATCATCTTAACATTGATTGTATGAACCATTTGGGTGAGATTCTATTCTCGGACAACTTGCAGTGAGAACGCCTCCATGTCCAGGATTTTTGGTCATTATAGGGTTTTCATGGCGGCTGCGACTGCATCCTCCAGTCCACTGTGAAGGCGGTGTTGGTGTGGACCAAGGCACCCAAGCCCGTTGTTGTTGGCACAAACTTGCAAGCTACGACATTGAACAAAGAGCTCCCTATGTCATCGGAATTGGGCAACTTCCTCAGTGTAAGGTGATATCACGATCAATGGTTGTCAAGAAGGTTTGGACGTACATCAAGGAAAACCAACTATAGAATGATAGTATGAACCATCTATTGAGGCTCTAATAATATTCCTATGTTTGAAACATATTGAGTGAATACACTTACTTTTTTGGTCGGCGAAAAACTTTGTTGCTATTAAAATTCCAAAACTTTAGGTACAAGAAGACGCACCCCCTAACCCTTTGCAGGATTACAGAAAGAAAACAAAAGACCGGATTAAATCGGTCTTAAGCATAAGATCTCTAAACAGAAAAAAGACTACAAACTAGAAGAAAACGTCCCAGAAAATACATAAACAAGAGACTAACTATCCATCAATCTAAACATTTGAGGAGCTACACTGACAATAAAGACCACCCAAAAAATGTGAGGCACAGAAGGAAGACGAAGGACACCCAGCCTCTTATCTACGCACCAAACAAGGCCACACTTCGGAATTGGAGTTTATCTATCTCAAACAGTTGCAAAACGCAATGTATATCCTGTCATACCATCATCTCGTAGAAGACTCCAAACGTAGACCGATGACTGGAGCAATGATCAATCCAACCATCATATCTCTCCTTCGCAGATAGCAATTTGATCACCTCTGAAAATAGTGGTCGGAAAGATACTAAGGTTAAGATAAGGCACGGAACAGTACCAATTATTGTCTGGTGACCTCAACGAACTAATAGCAGTAGAATCCCGATTGGAAGTAACCCTAGTCCATCATCTGGTCATCGCTAGCTGCTGTTTGCACAGCAGCAAACCAGCAAACACCTTGAAGGCATTCATACACACAGCATCCCGTGAATAGCAAGTGGTCAAAAACCAATGTCGAGGAAGACAGAGGCTTGCAAACTGATATTGGGCTACCGCCAGACTGCCAGATGCAGCAATGAGATCCAGAACATGCTCCCTCGGCACGAACACCTGAGAGGCATTCCAAACCCGCAACAGCAACACAATCTTCACTTGACCAAAGGCCAAAATTGGAGACAGGCTTAGTCGAAGCAGGCAGTCGAAGCCGAACCAAATCTTCTGTTTGCACTGCTCGCAGCAACATGAGGGACTGAGAAGAAGAGAAGAAAACCCTCCATCCCAAGCCCACATGTGGCTGCCGTTAGCATAGAACATCCCGTCGAACACCTTGAGGGCGTTCAGAAACTTTGAGTCAAAGACTCTTTGTGGACGAGCGAGCCGTAGACAGCTCATTTCTTAATCCTTCAAAACCCCCTGTGGAGAGGGTGATGAGACGAGGATTCGAACAGACAACCCACAGGCCATAGTCACCCTTCCCAGACATCAACCTGTTCTGGGAAAAGCCGTGAGCAAGCACCACCACAGGTTGGATCCATCTTGCGAGGGAACCAGCCGCACGCTGAAACGCCAAGGATGGACTAGCTCGAAGCCGTGTGACAGCATAGCCTAGAAGGACAAGAACTCAGCATAGGATACCAGGTGCAGAGGCAAAGGGGTGAGAACCCCTGTTATCGCCGCGATGACAGAACGACCACGCTTGAGCTTCAGAACTGGAAGGGAACCACACCTTTCCATCCGCCACTCATGGACGGAGTGGAGTCGACAGGGTCGACTGTGCCGAACCGCAAGCCCAGCCTTTACTCCTAGCGGCGATTTGCAAAGCGCCAGAAAGCACCCGCCAGCGAGAAGCGCCGAAGAGCTAAGGACACCAGGGCCACCGCGGAACCACCACGGGGTGGAGAAAGCCAGGCGAGGAGCACCACCACAGAGCCGTCGAAGCACGCGCCGCCACCACTAGAGAAGTAGCCACGGCAGAGAGGACAACCGCAAGTCACAGAAGCACCACGTGCCGCAGCAAATGTCACGCCGCCAACCAAGGGGCGAGCAGCATACCACCGGTGGAACGCCAGGGGGCCAGAGAGGCCGGGAGTGGAGAAGAGGGTAGACGGGAGAGTGGGGAGGGAGGATCAGGGTGGGAAGGGGCTAAGGGGAGGGCACGCCCAGTGGAGCGGCGCCCCTCCCCCCAGGGAGGAAACCCTAGCGAGGGTTAGAGAGAAGGCAGAGCTCGTTTCCTAGAGAGAGAGAGCGAGCCGTTCCAACAAAAGCACATCGTGAATATTATTACAACAACTCAGTATAGTTTCAATAAATTCTGAATTTTTTATGAAGATTGACAAGATTATATGTACAATTTGTTTGATAATAGAAAGGTTTTTATTTTGTAACTTTGATAAATTCAGTTTTGAAAAGAACATAAATATGAGAAAATAATAACATGTTAAATAAAATACATAAGATTTAGAATTTATATAAATGAATTGTCTATGTTGATAAAAGCAAAAAGCATAAGTACAACGTACGTTAATGTCATGTTACTTAATATGGACTATTAAATTAATAGTAAAATAATAATCCACTATAACAAACAAATTTAATCAAATAAATATGTAATAAGAAAGATGTAAAAAACAAAGTGAATAATTTTTCTTTTGAAATATGGAGCTTATTTGTTTCTAAAGTCATGAATGGAATTCTTCATCTATATAGACTTGAACAATCCTTGAAATAGAGTCTTACTAAGGATAGTTTGTACTACTATATCAAGGTATGTAATCCTATGGTTATGTTACTATGATTTTAGTCCTATTTGTTGTATGCGTAAGATAATTTTATGACATGACTTTGTTAGCAATCACCACTGTGTCAACTTATAACACATATAATTAAATGCTTTGGCAAGTTACTTTGAGACATTCGACCCTACTTATATTTTTAATCAAATGGTGAGCCTTTTCAATCATTTGGAGAAAATGATGCACCAAGCATCGTGACAAGTTACAACTTGTATCCCTTCAAGAAAAGTTACAACCAGGTGGGTTCCCTTGATTTTGGTTAAGGTTACTTTGGAATCCAGGTGGCAACCTATTGGAGGATCCGCGTTGTGTCTGGTGTTGCGGGTTGGTGGTCCCTGTAGGGTTCCCGTATTGAAAACTAGGGTGGTTTCTTGGTTGATTTGGGTTATAGTAAACTTGTCCTGGTATGGAATGAATGGAATTAAATTGCTCGGGCATCTGCTCTTCAGGGTGTTCGATGATTGGTTCGTATTGCTGTTGTGGTGGGTGCATATCCATCATCACATTGTAAATCAGACCGCATGACAGAGTAGGGTGATCGGATGCGTGAAAGGCTTCACAAGTCCCTGCATCAGCTTTAACCTGTTGGACTTGAGGGTTTTTCTTCTTATCATATTCTCCAAGTGACATTTCAAGAGCCTGTTGTTTATGAGCTATAGTCTTTAAAGCTTCAGCAATAGCCTTCATTTCCATTGATTCCTCAGCTTTATAAACCTTGAGGACTCTCTTTCCAGATGATCGTACCCAATTGGATTGGTTTTTAGCTCCAAGCGTAATGATTTTCCAACCATCCTCGTAGTTCTTCCTCATAAAATTTCCTCCAGATGAGGAATATAGAAATTGCTTGATGTCATCACTCACCCCCCCTATAGAATGTTTCTATTAATTGATTTTGGGAGATGCCGTGATGAGGACACTTTCTTAGAAGCTCCTTGAATCTTTCCCATGCTTCTGCGAGTGATTCTCCAGGAAGTTGGGCAAAGTGGTTGATCTGCCCCCTAATTTCGTAAGTTAACGAAGGGGGGAAAAACTTCTCTAGGAATTTTTCTTCCAAGGGTGCCCAGGTGGTGATGATTGGCTCCCTATCAAGCGAATTGTACCAACTCAGAGCTCTTCCAGACAGAGTGAAATGGAAAAGATGTAGCATTATCGCATCAAAGGCAACTCCAGCTTGCGGGACAAGTCGGCAAAGTGCCTTGAACCTCTTTAGGTGATCCATGCAGTCATCTCCAGAACCTCCAGAGAATGAGATGCCCTGCATGATCTGAATCCATTGTGTCTAGATTTCGAAGTTGGGTATGTTGATAATCGGAGGCCGAACTGGATGATTGTCTTCATAGTTCCTGGGGAAGGCATAGTCACTTAATTGCTTGTTTCTGAGCTCTAGCTGGGTAGCTTGGTTAGCTGCTTCATTTTCAGCTCGGATGTGGGTCTGTTCTTCATCTCAGATCTCTGCTTGGATCTGAGCACGGGTGTCAGCAATGAGTTGTGCTCTCTGAGTGGCTATGGCAGCATTGACCCTTTCCATTACTAAAGCATCTTGGCATTGATCTTCAGCCATTTGCCTGTCTCTTTAGCAGTTAAGTCTGATGCGACGGTGGAAGCTTCTCTCTACCTTAGAGTCGTACTCTGGATCAGGGGAGAATCTGAGGTTATGTGATGGTTGCATGCACGTCTTCTACCTGAGTAGAGAAAGAAACAGACCTTTTAGATGAAGCAGGAGATATGATGGATTCAAGAAGATATTGGCTAATGGTTAAAAGAAAATGTAAAACCCTAACCAACTAGCAAGATAGTTAATTGAAATTGAAACGTTCTGTTGTCCCCGGCAAAGGCGCCAATTTTTTAATGGAGCTTCCACTCACGTGGAATTGCGTGCACCAGTAAAAATCCTAAAGATGGTAAGTCTTTAAGTTTAGCCTTGCTTATACTAGATTGAGAACTCCACCCACGTATGCTAAGATATGTGGAAGTCTTATCATAGTATAGTTAAGGGTCGAATCCACGGGACAACGGTCTTGTTGGGAGCAACAAGATGGAAAACGTTAGAATTTCACTTAATCTCATAATAGTTGATATTTAAATCAAAAGGTTGGTTTGGCTGTTTTTAAACTAAGAGCAAGTAAAGTAAAGCAAGTAAGTAAATTTAAGGATGTTAAACAATGATAAGGAGCCACTAGGATGTGATCAGCTTTCACCACCACTACACATGGATCAAAACATGCAACATAAAACATAACCTGCAATGAGAGTCTAAATAGTTAGTATCCTTGTAGATTTAGTTTCCTTTCAGAGAACTAACTACGAGAAGTGTGGAAATGTTGCAATGCCAGCCATCCCCAAATGAATGGTCACCTACTTTACATCATTCCCTTCGCAAAGTGTGTTCCTCGACTTACCAAGGTTGTACTTTCATACGTCAACTGATTCCATTTCATAGTATGAAAGTATAACGATGGAAGTGAGTTTACTCCACTTCATAAAAACACTCCTAGATACCGAAACACATGCATGGTGGATACATGCATCAAGAACCAACATTCAATCGAGATTCGAATCTAGTAGTATGAACATAGACAATTCATACTAAAAGATAAAAGATAACACAAGTTGGTGATCAAGCAACAAGCATTCATTAAACGATTGATGTTGGACTAAAAAGAAAGCATCTCTATATTGCAAACTATGGATTACATTACATGAAATGAAAAAATGGGTAGCGGGGCTACTCCCTGCACCCTAGTGAAAGAGACTACTCGCTCATATCTAGGACAAAGGAGGCGAGAAGAGAGAGAGAGAGAACGTCATCCCCACAAAGGAGAGAGGAAAGTCAACCCCTTGGAAAGAGAGAGAGTGACGATCTTCAAACTTCACAGGTTGCTTGATGATGAGGTCTCCTCTTCCCACCTTCTTTAGTGAAGAGAGAGAAAGTAGCTTCAGGATGGAGTGTGGATCTCAGACCGACAGCCTTTGGGCGGAGGATGGAGGTTGGAATAGCTCTGGAGTAGTAGAGGCAGCCTCTGGGCGTCTAAAAACTTGATGTCTTTGGGAGGACCCCTTGGGTCTTATTTATAGGCCTTAAGTGAAGTCCAAACGGTTTGGTCAGTTTTGGGTCCAGACGGTCTTGAAGACCGTTTGGACCCTGAGACCGTTTGGACCGTTTGGACCCCGAGACCGTTTGGACTCTGAGACCGTTTGGACCTCGAGACCGTTTGGAATCTGAGACCGTTTGGACTCATGCGGTCTTAGGACTGGTTGGCTTCATGCGGTCTTAGGACCGTGTGACTCCATGCGGTCTTGGGACCTGTTGGCTTCATGCGGTCTTGGGACCGTGTGACCCCATGCGGTCTTGGGACCATGTGAGTCCATGCGGTCTTGGGACCGGTTGGCTTCATGCGGTCCTGGGACCGTGTGAGTCCAAGCGGTCTTGGGACCATGTGAGTCCATGCGGTCTTGGGACCGGTTGGCTTCATGCGGTCTTGGGACCGTGTGAGTCCATGCGGTCATGGGACCGGTTGAGTCTTTTGTGATTTTTTTGTGTCTTTTTCTGTAGGTAAAAAGGAGAAAAGTTAATCTAATAGTATACTTGCAGTAAGAGAGGATAGTTAGGGATTTTGTCTAATTTGTATGAGAAAGAGTGTGGAAAACTGAAGAAAATTACTAAGATAACATCACAAAATTGGAGGTTATCACCCCCCCTAACGTAGAGTCTAGCTTGTCCTCAAGTTAGATAGGGCTGAGGCATGTAATGGCGAGGTGATTTTATTTAGTTAAGATTTCCATACTCTTTCTTCAATTATAAACCCGAGCTCTCCTAAGGTCGTATCAGGTCTTATTGCTTGCCTTAACTCTTTCAGGTATTGAGAGTTGCTTGGGTCTAAGGTCTCTTTCGTATCTCGTAGCCTGCATTGGGACCACTTTTTATTTTGTGCATGTTGTTGACTCTAATCAGCTTTATACCTCTCTGAAAAACCTACTGGAAGCTAGAGTGGGTATGAGGGTTGGCTAAAGGCTTGATGTGTAACTCCCCCTTCAAGTGGGGGAGGGGTTGTCTATGCTTTTAGGAGCTCACTACCGAGCACGACACATCTGCCTTCGTGAGGGCAGCTGAATGTACCGGCCGGGCGAGTCCTTTATAAGCCTTTCATATATTTAGATACCTTAGGGTTCCACTACCGGGCACGACACATCTGCCTTCGTGAGGGCAGCTGAATGTACCAGTCGGGTGAGACCTTCATTGGTTCTTTATATAGATCTTTATTTATGGCACAACTCTCATAGTTTTATTCAACTCTCTGGCTTTTATTCGTAGACTCACAAGCTTAGGATTTGGGGTTTTTAGGGAATTTATTTTGGGCGTCCAAGCCTCTTTTATTTGAGGAGAGGAAAGTTGTTCTTAGAGTTTTTTCAACATGCACTTATTTGGTTTCTTTTTAATGGTCAACTTGTGAGACTTCTTGATTTGGATGTCGCCTGATGCCCCTCTCATCCTTGAGAGCTTGGCTTATTACGGCCTTGATATTGACCTGTGGAGAGTCAGATGTAGAAGTGAAACAAAAGCATGAAAATCAATAGTGGAGAGACATTATTAAGTCGCCATTATATGTCTAAGTGCTACTCTTGTTATTACTTTTGAGGACAAACATGATTCTAAAGTTAGCTGAGGGTGACTTTGTTCCAAAAGGGATGTTTTTCTTTATGTGCGAAGTTTTTTTAATATGGAAAATGCCTTTAAAACAAAAATTAAATGCACAAAGAAAACTGTAAAATTTTATACAAAATTGAAAGAAAATGTAGAGAGGGAAGGGTTTTGAAAATGATACCTCGCCCTTGTCAGTGTACTCCCCCCTAACTTATCACTCACTCTGGCCGCAGCGTGTTAAAGTGATAGTTTGAGAAGTACAATGACAAGGGCATCAGGCTTCTGTTAGTCCTTTATTGGCACCATGTGTGCAGAGGAGATTAGTGGCGAACTTCCCTCGTAATGCGTGATAATCCACTTTTGTCATGTCTTCTACTGGTCTTCCTAGTGCTATGATGGTGTATATCCAGTAGAGGATGTGGAAGCCACAATCATTCGACTCGTGTATTTGCTGAGGGCACTTGTGGCTGAAGGCGGGCTTGTGAAAGTGTTCTTTGCTGTATTCCCATGTGTGCTTGCTGAGGAGGACATGAAGTTGGTCGGCACACTCCTTTGCCATCTCCTCTGTAGGCGTTCTTGGTGTTGTAGCGTAATGTTGTTGATCTGGATTGTATTGGTTGTTGGAACTGTTGTATATGATTGTTGTTCCTTCATGAAGATTTGTTGCCAACAACATCCAGTGTTCTGAATGAAGGAAGGGGAGCATGATGAACTTCAGGGTCGTGTGTTGTAAGAAGAAGATGAATGCCTCAGTTGTTCCGAAGTTCTTTATCTTTAATAGATCATCCTTCATGTATGGGGATGCCATATAGGTTGTAGGGTAATCTGTCTGAGAAGAAATTGATAAGCGGCCATTAAGCTTACGGAGAGAGACCCTTTTAGCTGTACAGTTTCTCATAGCGCATATGCCATGACCAGAATATCACCGGACATGAAAACAAGGTCATCTTTCTCGGCGTAAAGCCTTGACATGATGAGACGAAGTTCATTGTCAGAGAGACATTTGCAATCGCTGAGGTCAAAATTGGGGAATGTAGGTGAAATGGCAGACAGGGGGTCCATTTGTGAAGATGATCTGTTTATGGGCACCCCGGTTAGCAACTCAGTAACCCCTTCATCATCCGCCAGATCGAAAGAGTAAGGGTCCCATTTCTTCTTCTCGGGAGCCTTGGCGGGTTGTTGTTTCTCCAACTCCTTTATAGTTTGCCTGAATGGCTGTTTTGGAGGACGTTGGATGGCCGAAAAGAGATAGCGAGGAACGTCGTTAGGTGCCATAGTTGGGTCCTTGAAGAACCGTCTATCACATATTAACTCCATGGCATAACGACCTCGCGGAGAATGGAAATCTTCTATGGCCAGATCGGTAAAAGGGATTTGCTGATTGAGCGCTTGTATATGACGTATTACGTAGAAAGCGAAATCCCTAGAACCTTCTTGAGTTTGAGCTTGGGGGTTGATGATTTGGAACCAATGTTGGTTCCAATTATTGCGGAGGGATGGGCAAGCAGCCCAGATCAACTTCAGGAGCCGGAATGGTATGCATCTAGCCTCCCTGACTTCTGTTCTAGCGAAGTTGATTATTCCAACTCTTAGTTCAATGGCGCAAAAGTTGTACACCTTAGCGTCTCGGGCTGTGGTGTTCACGATCATAAGCATCCAGTGACCAGAGACTTGGAATGGCACGGTAATGTAGTGTGCCTTTCATGCAAGTCCCCTTTGCAACTGTTCGATTGATTTGCTTTGTAATTTTTTGTAAATAAGCCTCATTGCTAGAGCCGGTGATGCATTTAGGACGGGTTGCTGGCGCCAAGAGCTTCTATAGGTTTCGATAGAATTGGCAAGGAGGACGTGGAAGACTGCCATCTTCACCGTTGATTGTGGTTGAAGGATGGAGCGGAAGTCCTCACGCGTCAACTTTTGCTGAGTCTTTATATTTTGGTAGATAATGTCGCCCCCATCTTTGGCATCATCTACTATAGTGTTAAAGATGAAGATGTCTTGAGCGTTGAGAGTAGAGATGGTCGTCATATCAAGATCATGCATTTTGTGCGGTAGTGGTGGTGGCGGGGGTAGCTCTTGCGGAGGGAGGGGGAAGTCTTCTCTAGATTGTTGATAAATTACTGAAGATCTTCATCTTTGTCTGAGTCAGAAGCTGATTCCAGATCTTCGTCTGTATCCAAGTTGACTCTTTGTAGATCTTCTTGTTTTGGGGGAAAGAGCACAAATTGGTCTAGTGCGGAAAGATGTTGCGCTGATGTTTCTTGTTGTTGATTTGTGCTGGTTCTGAGTAGACATTGGTAGAACTCAACAAAGGCTGATTCTTTAGCAGATTCCCCCAGAGATCCCATTGCGGAGTAGTCAAGGAATTGATCCCCGTAAGACATATTAACATTGTCAATGTGCGTCGGGGATTTGGGATCTTTATCACCGACATGGTGATCTTTTTGTTTTGATGCAGCTCCTCGGCTTGTGCCCTCCCCAGCATTGCCTGAGTCGTCAGGTTGGTCGTCTGAGGAGGTGCTATTATTGGAGTTAGCCGAGGAGTCAGAGTCCTCATCATTGTTGTCGTCTTCATCATCATTGTCGTCTGCCTCTTTGTCTGCTGGCTTCGGTTGTGGAGGCTTCTTGCACTGCTGATGGGTTGCTTGTAGCTCATCAAACGCCACTTGCACATGCACGTGGGATTCGAGTAGTGCGTCGTGTGTTTCTTTTAGATCTGAGTATCGTCCCTCGGCATAGAGGAGGTGCACTGTGAGATCTGTTACTTGAGCACGTAGTTGGTTAAGCTCGTTGTTTGCTGACTCCTCTTGGCGGCTGTGGAGCTGTGTGAGGGTGTTGGTGATGTCATCCAAGCACGTTCTTAAAGCAGTTTGGTGTTGCTGAAGCTCGCGCAAGGTCGTAGGAAGAGGTTGAGTCTGTGTAGAGATCCTGTCAACTTATCGAGCCAGCGCTTCATGCTAGCTTTTTACTCCAAGGACCAGCTCGGGCAAGTGCTGACATTTGATCTGCTAGAGTGTAGTATTTTTTTAATCGATGGTCATTGACTGTCCTTTCTCCTCCATTGTCGTCAACAATTATGACCGCTCCAGTCGGGTATATATGTTTGATGGTGAAAAGCCCGGACCACTTTGTACGGAGTTTTCAGAGGAACAATTTGAGCTTGGAGTTGAAAAGGAGGACTTTCCCACCAATGGTGATGTCTTTCCTTTTTAGATGACTGTCGTGCCACATCTTGATTTGTTCTTTATAAATCTTGGCACTTTGATAAGCAGTCATTCGGAGCTCCTCTAGCTCTTATAGTTGGAGTTGTCTATTTTCTCCGGCACTTTTGAAATCAAAATTCAGTTGTTTAATGGCCCACTAAGCCTTATGTTCCAGTTCCACTGGAAGATGACATGACTTCCCGTATACCAAACGGAACGGATTTGTCCCGATTGGTGTTTTATAAGTTGTTTGGTAAGCCCAAAGGGCATCAGGAAGCTTGGTGGACCAGTCAATGCGGTGTCTATTGACTATTTTTTCTAAGATTGCCTTCAGTTGTCTATTTGAAACCTCAACCTGACCACTGGTCTATGGATGGTAAGGCATGGCAAATTTATGGTTAACTCCATATTTCTTTAAGAGGGCTTCAAAGCTTCGTTCCAGAAAATGGGTCCCGCCGTCGGATATGACAGTTCGAGGGACTCCAAATCTGAGAAAAATGATATCTTTAAACATCTTAATGACTGGTTTGGAAACGCTGGGCACTGTGGGTATAGCTTCGACCCATTTCGAGACATAATCTACTGCAACCAAAATGTAGGAGAAACCATATGAAGAAGGAAAGAGGCCCATGTAGTCTATCCCCCACACGTCGAAAAGTTCAATCTCTTGCCACATGGTGAGGGGCATTTTATTCCTTTTAGATATGCCGCTAGAAAGTTGACATTTGTTGCAAGATTTTACAAAATCATGAGAATCTTTTGCTATGTTTGGCCAAAAGAAACCTGATTGTAGAACTTTCATAGCAGTTTTCTTCACACTCATGTGTCCCCCAATGGGGCTGGAATGGCAATGCTCTAAGACAAGGGTAATCTCTTCTTCAGGTAAGCAGTGATGGAAAAGTCCATCTGCGCATAGGTGAAAAAGGTAAGGTTCATCCCAATACTATTGCTTTACATCGTGGAGGAATTTCCTTTTGTCGTGATGGGAGGCGGAAGGGTGAATGATTCTTGTAGTCAGATAATTAACAATGTTGGCATACCAGGGGCATCCATTGGTAACTTTTATTAGTTGGTCATCTGGAAGGGAGTCTCAGATAGGTACTTTATCTTCATCCTCGACTTCAATACAGCTGAGATGGTCGGCTACGACGTTTTCCACTCTACTTTTGTCTTTGATTTCCAAATCAAATTCCTGAAGCATCAACACCCAGCAGATAAGTCTGGGTTTTGCATCTTGCTTCTGAATTAGATATCGTATGGCGGAGTGGTCAGTGTAGACGATGACCTTGGCTCCAATCAGGTAGGAGTGGAATTTCTCGAACACATAGATGACAGCTAAGAACTCCTTCTCTGTAGTAGTGTAGTTCTATTGTGCTTCATCAAGCGTTTTAGACGCGTAGTAGATTACATAAGGTTTCTTGTCAATTTTTTGTCCTAACACGGCCCCTATGGCATAATCGCTGGCGTCACACATGATTTCAAAAGGTTGTGACCAATCTGGGGCTCTTAGTATGGGTGTAGAGATTAAAGCATTTTTCAGAGTTGAGAAACTTTGTAAGCATTCTTGATTAAAATTGAACTCGGTGTCTTTGGTAAGAAGTTGGGTCGTGGGTTTTGCTATTTTTGAGAAATCTTTAATAAATCTTCTGTAAAACCCAGCATGACCCAAGAATGCCCGTACTCCTTTTATATCTTTTGGAGGCAACAACTTCGAGATAGCATCGATTTTTGCCTTGTCGACCTCAATCCCTCTGTCACTCACTCTATGTCCGAGGACGACACCTTCAGTTACCATAAAATGGCATTTTTCCCAATTCAGGATGAGGTTCGTCTCCTCACATCATTGTAAGACTTGTCCAAGGTTGAGTAGACAGTTATCGAAGGAATCTCTGTAAATAGAAAAATCATCCATGAATACCTCCATTATAGATTCCGTTAATCCTGCAAAAATAGCAGACATGCACCTTTGGAAAGTAGTTGGTGCATTGCACAGCCCGAATGACATTCTTCTGAAAGCATAGGTCCCAAAGGGGCAGGTAAAAGTAGTTTTCTCTTGGTCTTCCGGGTGTATAGGGATTTGGTAGAACCCGAAATAACCATCTAGATAACAGAAGAATTTTTGATGGGCTAAGCATTCTAGGACTTCGTCAAGAAAGGGCAGAGGGTAGTGATCTTTACGCGTTGATTTGTTTAGTTTCCTATAGTCGATACACATCCTCCACCCCGTCACAGTCCTTGTCGGTACTAACTCATTCTTGTCATTTAGCATGACAGTGGTTCCTCCCTTTTTGGGGACCACTTGGACGGGGTTGACCCATTGGGAATCTGAAATTGGGTAAATTATGTCAGCTTTCAGTAGTTTGAGGACTTCAAGGCGAACCACTTCTTTAAGATTGGGGTTCATCTTCCTCTGGTGTTCTCTTGTTGGCTTGAATTCTTCAACCATGGGCAGTCTATGCATGCATAATGTAACGACCGATTCACGAAAACAAGATTAACTAATGCGGAAGCGTTCATTAAGCAGCGGATTAGCGAAAATCACTAAAAAATTTAAAACTTTTTGCGAAGAGATCCACACATTGGAAATCTTTTTCTTCAAGAGTCAAAGTATAACATTTACATTCTGTTTCAAAGTACATGTCTTATACTATCTCTTCTCGAGATTTACAACATCAGCTGCACTGGTAAGCTCAACATAGGCAGAATAAAATCTCGAGGATCTAAGCCAAAATCTTAAAAGCACTAACTACTACTCCGAGGACCTGAGAGTACAGAGACGACACATAGGACTCTATATACATCTAATCATGACATAACAGACAGTGTCTCCACCTGAGACTTCACTACTGTCTCTGCTGTTGTTGTTGTTGTCCTTCGCCTATTGAAGGATTCCTGTCTCCTCGTCCGCGTCCACCTAAAAATGTGGTTCCCACGGGGGTGAGACAATTATAAAAATTGCCCCAGCGAGAGTTATAACTCTCTACCAGTAACATTATTATTGCAACTTAAGAAGATAATTATGAATGGAGGAATCATATTTATATGGCAGTCGATATTTTAATGTCTAACAGATTAGAACATTAATCTTATTTAGCATTGCAACTATAACTTGAAAGAGCATCATATCACATATCCACTAGGGAATATGAAGAACATGTATAACATTTATCCACTACAGAATCATTATCACAGCATTAACTCTCTTCAGGCTTAGATCATATATCTAAAGCCTGGCATTGTCATAGTGGAGTCATGTCATGTAGCCACACTCTTTTCTCAAAGTATTGGGATCTCAATCCCTCAACTCATCAAGTACAATTCCTCTTCTTAACACATTCATCATTATGATTATAGAATCTGGGCATTTAAACCCTTATCTCATCATAGAACACTTGTTACCACTTATCGAGTAACTTCATACCTTCAGGTCATCTGACCAAGGACATTATAATTCTTGCTACACAAAGTATTGCACATAGTTCACGAAGCTCATATCACCTCTTATTACCCCTTAATAGGCAACAAGACATATGAAAGCTTATAAGGTCTATAGAACATTTTCAATATACATAACATCATAGCCCATAGCTGGCTATGCTTATCTTCTCATCATATCTGCATGATTAGTAATCATGATGCAATTACATATCAGTACCATGCAATGCAAGGGTTATCTTATTATATTCATAACCCATTAGTTTGTATTTGAGCTTCACATAGAATTACTCTGTGTTAGAGCTTCGCATAACACCACCCTGCATTGGGGACTCACATAGCAATCACCCTACATTAGAGATTCACATAGCATTTACCCTACATTAGGGATTCACATAGAAATTACCCTATGTTAGGGTTCATATAGTATTACCCTATATTAGGGTTCACATAGCGAGGAATCATTATGGAATAATAAGTATTTTAATCATACTTCATTATTCTCATCATTTATCATTAAATGAATTATCAACACACAACATGAATTTCTCTTTCGTATTTACTAGACTATGATTACATCATAGTTTATAGATTTGGATTAACCCTTTTTCATAAGGCATGTTGGCCTACATTCAACAGGGTACATTTCATCTCAATGTAACCATTGACATGGCACATCTCATGTGTTATTCATCCAATTATATTGGACTTATAACATATCAAGGTATACCAGTATTGGGGTGTTGGATGTGATATCTATCGTATCTTGATGTATCACTTCCCTCAACACCATTATCTTATTTGAGTTCATATACTTAGCTTGTATTAGGGTATTACCCACCCTAATATTTTATGCACCATTTCATCACATTCATCATGTAAAGTAGTGATCATCAATCACTCATTTGGAGCATACAACTATTGCCAATACTATGGATTCACCCATAAGTCATAAATTAACAAAAAGACCATGCTAGGTCCTTTTCAAAACAACTCTAAGTCAAGCTTAGAGTACCACGGCCGTGCAACCAAAAATGGTCGTGCTAAGGGAAGCCACCACGGCCGTGCTACCTTGCACGGTCGTGCTACAGGAGTTCACCTCATGAATCATATTCAAGTATGAATTCTATTCTTTCATTAGGGATTAGGGTTTCACATACCATCTCCCTTCTTTAGAATAGAGATTGTATATAGCATCACCCTTTATTAGGGTTTCATATCACTTTGCTCATAATTAGGGTTTATTAATCATTTCCAATTAGGGTTTCTCATGAAATCACTCTCATTTAGGGTTTCACATGGATGCACCCTCAGTTAGGGTATCACAAGGATACTCCCTCAACTAGTTTTTCACATGGATACACCCTCAACTATGGATTTACATGGATACTCCCTCAACTATGATTTGAGTTCAATAACCATGTCAATTAGGGTTTATGTTCATGTTTAGGGTTTCATGATCTCTTTAATTAAGGATCACAACCCTTAATCTCCACATGAATCATATTCATTTATAAATTCATGCTATCAACTTCTCAACTTGATTAGGTCATATCACCCTTCAGTTGAGTACATACAACCATGATTATCAAGTCATTGATCCTATAAGAGATTAAGGTTCATCCCTTAATTGACACTAATCACTTAGGTACTATTAGGGTTTCAACCTTTGTACCTTCATTGGTTATCATCACTAACCATCATAGGATTATTGGAACTATCATTACCTTCAATTACCAAGTGATTAAATTACCAACAACCTTCAATCGATTTTTGAGGTTTCATCACCAAACGATTTTGAAACCGAATGGTCTTTGGTCTTCAAATGGTTTGGGACCGTTTGGTCTCAAACGGTCTTGAGACCGTTTGGCCCCAAATGGTATTGAGACCGTTTGGACTCAAACGGTCTTGAGACTATTTGGTCCAAACCTCCTCAAAACCGCATGGACCAGATATGGTCTCAACCAATCAAATTGGATTAGGGTTTCCAATGTTGATTCCTTCAATCATTGAATTCATGGAACCAATCACCAATTGGACCTATCCTCATACTTCTATTGAGTTAAATAGGTCAACCTTCACCTAATTTGACCCTCAATTAACCCTCAATTAGTCATCAATTAGGGTTTGAATCAATTGAATAGGGTTTAGAATTGATGATTCAACAACACTCATCAATGCAAGATTGTTTACTTTGAAACTTTTGAACCATCATTCAAATTGGGTATGACCTGACCCCAAACGGTCTTGAGGTCGTTTGGATGACCTCCAAACAGTCTTGAGACCGTTTTCCCATCAAATCACTCAAATCCAAGCCATCCAATTAAGGTTTGGATCATGGGATTGATCACCAAATCAGCATTGCATTGTATATCAGCTTGGTACATTTAGACTTTCAAACACCTAACCATACTCAACCCTAGACCTACAAACGGTCTTGGTTGACCACCAAACGGTCTTGAGACCGTTTGGATGATCTCCAAACAGTCTTGAGACCGTTTGGCTCATCCAACCTTTGGATTCTAGTGAAATTTCATCAAGGTTTGGTCTATCGAGTTGATCAACAAATCAACACATAATTGCAATATGATTTGGTACCTTTAGACCTTCAATTGGTCAACTATACTTGACCCCAGACCTCCAAACGGTATTGGGGTGACCCCACCATTTGGGTGATCCCCAAACGGTCTTGAAACCGTTTGGGCTAATCAACCCAAAATCTCCAATTAACTCATTGGAATTTCAGCACTGTTTTCAATTAGGGTTTGCCCAATTGAATAGCCTTCAACTCACGATTCCTTGGGAGTTAATCCCTCAAATTTGGTGAGTCATTAGACCACATCATTAGGAACAGTAATACCAAACGGTCAACCCTTGGTCAACGCACTCAAACGGTCTTGAGACCGTTTGCCCAAAAAGTTCAATTAAATCAGATTGATAATCAGCACTTAATCCAATTAGGTTTCCCTAATTGATTATCCTTCAACTCACGATTCCTTGGGAGTTAATCCCTCAAATTGGGAGGGTCATCAACCAACATAATTATGAACAGGAATACCAAACGGTCAACGCTTGGTCAACTCACTCAAACGGTCTTGAAACCGTTTTCCCAAACAGGTCAAGTTAATCAGGTTGAAAATCAGCATTTAATTGAATTCGATTTGCCTAATTGGTTGGCCTTCAACCTACGATTCCTTTGGTTTTAACCCCTCAAATTTGGTGGGTCATTAGCCTACATAATTAGGAACAAAATTTCCAAACGGTCAACGCTTGGTCAACCATCTCAAATGGTCTTGAAACCGTTTTCTCCCAAACGGTTTCAAACCGTTTTCCTTTAAACGGTTTGCTGAAACCGCATAGCCAATCAAATTAAAACGATTTGGAATAGCTATCAAAACTGTTTGGCTTGGTAATTTTCTTTGGATAAGCATCTAGGATGATGTCATCATCCCCTTCCTTCGAACAACCAAGAACAGCAACCGTTCTTGATGGAAATTGCAGCAAAGAAACAAGAGTGTATCAAATTGAACAAATCAATCAACAAAGCATAGAGAATTGATGCAATAGCAATGTTTAAGGGTTTAAGTTATAAAACCCACCTCCAATTGAGCTCCAAAGCTCCAATCTCACGCCATTAATGGTGGATGAAGCTCTTGCAACTCCCCCTAGGCTCGTCCTCAAGCTTTTGATTGTAAAAGTTGGCTACAGGTTGAGTTTCATCTTTCTTCTCCTCCTAAGCTCCCTTGGTCGGCCAAAGCAAGGAGAGAAAGAAAAGGGTCGAGAAAAGCCTTTCATTTGGCTTGGAAAGGGCATTTTTATAAGGAAATTGATGAGAGAGAAGATACTTTATAAAAGTCTTTTAATTCCAAAATTGTTGCCACCACTTCCCCCTTGGTTTCTTGCATGAAAGGGCATCTCTATCCCCACCGAACTCCCTTCCATTATCCATGGATTAAGGGAAAAGAAAATAAGCACCTTAATCCATTATAATATTAATATATCTTTTTGAGTGGAAATTCTTTTCCTTATAATAAGGTGAGTGGAATTTCACCTACTTAGGATATTTTCGTTCCTTATCTTGGAAAAAGAACGTCCATCCTTATTCAAAATCAACCAATAACATTTTGGTTGAAGGCCCTTTAATTAATACATTTATTTTTGCCCTAAATTGAATTAGGGTTTCACTTAAGATTAAATCTTGATTATTTTAATATCAAGATTCTCTCTCCTCCAACTTAATTCAAATGAGGTTCCCCTCTCATTTTCTTTGCTCTAAATGATGACAAGAAACATTAAGGACCTAATTGAAGTGGTAATTTTCATATTGAACCCCAGGTTTTGGGTAAATTACACATTACTCCAAAACTAGGTTTTAATGCACAAACATTGCTTTATCAGCTCTTTCTTGGTATTCAGGCTTCCATAAGCCATACCTCAACATAATATTCACTCTCATGATGCTTCAACACATGAGGAACATATTATCATGCAAAATTGGCACATAAACCCCTCAACTTGGGTAATTTGCACATTAGTCCAAAATAAGCAAACATTGCTTCAACTTTGTCCAAACAGGACCAAAATTGAAACATAAGTTTCTCATGGGCCCTAATTACTTTTCCCAAGATAATATTAAGCATCTACTAAACCTTATTAGACAAAACATCTAGGGTTAACACATAACCCAGGTCAGGGATGTTACAAATTATAAACCCCTAACAAGGATTTCGTCCTCGAAATCCCAGGAAAAGGAGGAACATATTGTTCATTAATCATGCCCTTAAGTCTCCACATATAATCTTAATATCCTGGAGATATTATGAACTCTGTGATTCCACACAAAGCTCCTTTCATTAGTTCAACCTTATCAATGTTTATGCAGAGCATAAACCCCTAACATATGATGTCCATATCATTGAAAGGAAGAAGCATAAAAGAACATACTTCAATCATTACTCAAGAATATTTATCAAAAGAGAAACATATATATCTAACAGAGATAATTCACTCAGCAATCCTTTATTCATTTTGGAAAGTTCACTTAGCAAACTCTATGTAATTGGGAATGTTCACATAGGTTTTCCCTATTAGTTGGGAATGTTCACATAGCTCTTCTCTATTAGTTGGGAATGTTCACATAGCTCTTCCATTTTTGTTGAGAATGTTCACATAGCTCTTCTCTATTAGTTGGGAATGTTCACATAGCTCTTCCCTTTTTATTGAGAATGTTCTCATAGCTCTTCTCTATTAGTTGGGAATGTTCACATAGCTCTTCCCTTTTTGTTGAGAATGTTCACATAGCTCTTCTCTATTAATTGGGAATGTTCACATAGCTCTTCCCTATAAGTTGAGAATGTTCACATAGCTCTTCTCTATTAGTTGGGAATGTTCACATAGCTCTTCCCTTTTTGTTGAGAATGTTCACATAGCTCTTCTCTATTAATTGGGAATGTTCACATAGCTCTTCCCTATAAGTTGAGAATGTTCACATAGCTCTTCTCTATTAGTTGGGAATGTTCACATAGCTCTTCCCTTTTTGTTGAGAATGTTCACATAGCTCTTCTCTATTAGTTGGGAATGTTCACATAGCTCTTCCCTATAAGTTGATCATGTTCACATAGATCTTCTCTATTAGTTTGGAATGTTCACATATCTCTTCCCTATAAGTTGAGAATGTTCACATAGCTCTTCTCTACAAGTTTCATTATACTCACTAGATTGTTTCAGAATGACTACTTGATCAGAGTAATCAAAAAGATAACAATCTAAGAGTTTCATACTTGCCTTATCCTCAATAATCATATACCTGGCCAGGGTATATAAGTATTGAGTTTAGGTAGTATGCACTTTTTTTTGCTATCATATTCCTCACTTTTCACATCATTATACACACATAATTCTCCATTCTTAAATTTTCTTCAGGTATCACTTCTATATTTCATCTTTCAACACACAGATAAGGGAGATTATAAAACATTTTAAGGAATCACTGAGTATAATGTAGATTCTCATCTTCCTTGTGTCCTTATAGGACTAGTCAAAGGAATCTCAAAAACAACTACAACACATAGAATCATGAAATGAAGTATTAGAATGAATATATTTCATTTGACTATTACCCATCATGATTATCTACTACTTTAGGTTGGCTCAACACATAGTGTTTAGTTATTTCATGTTACTACTTTTGCCTTCACTTAGTGGCTACTGCCCTGGTGTACTAGGCATTTATTGTACTGGTGACACCAAAAACTTTATCTTTTCAGAATATTTAGGCAAATGTCTCTAAAATTATAGAGATCTTACCTTAATTCTTAGCTTATTGCCCTTCCTTGGGCACTACCATCACAGATGTAATGTTTGTCCAAACTTATGGCAGAGTCTACATTCTTGCCATATGATAATCTTTCCCACATTTCCACTGTTCTATCATGACCATGTCACTCAGGAATCCTTTCAAAGCCCAAAGTTTCTGCATTGAGGACTGGTAACCTAGGTTGTAATACCAGTATCCAGTCTTCTTTATGCATCACTGTTGTCCTAACCTACTCTTCAAGAGCACAACATAGGATCCTCTATCCTGATTAGGTCAAGATGGGAATTCTCAGGCACTTGTTCTCCTCTTGCCTGGTCCCATGCACCCCCTCCTGGTGCAACAACATTGCCCTTAGCAATGTGTTCCTCATGTTTTCCAGTCATTTTCAATTTCTTCTTCTCCTATGTGAGCAGAAGATACTATCAGATAAACTTGAAGACACTTAGAACAGACTCTACAACCTTAGTCCTATGTCTCTGTAGACTCAGCGAACCTAGAGCTCTGATACCACTATTGTAATGACCGATTCGCGAAAACAAGATTAACTAATGCGGAAGCGTTCATTAAGCAGCGGATTAGCGAAAATCACTAAAAATTTTAAAACTTTTTGCGAAGAGATCCACACATTGGAAATCTTTTTCTTCAAGAGTCAAAGTATAACATTTACATTCTGTTTCAAAGTACATGTCTTATACTATCTCTTCTCGAGATTTACAAAATCAGCTGCACTGGTAAGCTCAACATAGGCAAAATAAAATTTCGAGGCTCTAAGCCAAAATCTTAAAAGCACTAACTACTACTCCGAGGACCTGAGAGTATAGAGATGACACATAGGACTCTATATACATCTAATCATGACATAACAGTCAGTGTCTCCACCTGAGACTTCACTACTATCTCTGTTGTTGTTGTCCTTCGCCTATTGAAGGATTCATGTCTCCTCGTCCGCGTCCACCTAAAAATGTGGTTCCCACGGGGGTGAGACAATTATAAAAATTGCCCCAGCGAGAGTTATAACTCTCTACCAGTAACATTATTATTGCAACTTAAGAAGATAATTATGAATGGAGGAATCATATTTATATGGCAGTAGATATTTTAATGTCTAACAGATTAGAACATTAATCTTATTCAGCATTGCAACTATAACTTGAAAGAGCATCATATCACATATCCACTAGGGAATATGAAGAACATGTATAACATTTATCCACTACAGAATCATTATCACAGCATTAACTCTCTTCAGGCTTAGATCATATATCTAAAGCCTGGCATTGTCATAGTGGAGTCATGTCATGTAGCCACACTCTTTTCTCAAAGTATTGGGATCTCAATCCCTCAACTCATCAAGTACAATTCCTCTTCTTAACACATTCATCATTATGATTATAGAATCTGGGCATTTAAACCCTTATCTCATCATAGAACACTTGTTACCACTTATCGAGTAACTTCATACCTTCAGGTCATCTGATCAAGGACATTATAATTCTTGCTACACAAAGTATTGCACATAGTTCACGAAGCTCATATCACCTCTTATTACCCCTTAATAGGCAACAAGACATATGAAAGCTTATAAGGTCTATAGAACATTTTCAATATACATAACATCATAGCCCATAGCTGGCTATGCTTATCTTCTCATCATATCTGCATGATTAGTAATCATGATGCAATTACATATCAGTACCATGCAATGCAAGGGTTATCTTATTATATTCATAACCCATTAGTTTGTATTTGAGCTTCACATAGAATTACTCTATGTTAGAGCTTCACATAATACCACCCTGCATTGGGGACTCACATAGCAATCACCCTACATTAGAGATTCACATAGCATTTACCCTACATTAGGGATTCACATAGAAATTACCCTATGTTAGGGTTCATATAGTATTACCCTATATTAGGGTTCACATAGTGAGGAATCATTATGAAATAATAAGTATTTTAATCATACTTCATTATTCTCATCATTTATCATTAAATGAATTATCAACACACAACATGAATTTCTCTTTCATATTTACCAGACTATGATTACATCATAGTTTATAGATTTGGATTAACCCTTTTTCATAAGGCATGTTGGCCTACATTCAACAGGGTACATTTCATCTCAATGTAACCATTGACATGGCACATCTCATGTGTTATTCATCCAATTATATTGGACTTATAACATATCAAGGTATACCAGTATTGGGGTGTTGGATGTGATATCTATCGTATCTTGATGTATCACTTCCCTCAACACCATTATCTTATTTGAGTTCATATACTTAGCTTGTATTAGGGTATTACCCACCCTAATATTTTATGCACCATTTCATCACATTCATCATGTAAAGTAGTGATCATCAATCACTCATTTGGAGCATACAACTATTGCCAATACTATGGATTCACCCATAAGTCATAAACTAACAAAAAGACCAAGCTAGGTCCTTTTCAAAACAACTCTAAGTCAAGCTTAGAGTACCACGGCCGTGCAACCAAAAAAGGCCGTGCTAAGGGAAGCCACCACGGCCGTGCTACCTTGCACGGTCGTGCTACAGGAGTTTACCTCATGAATCATATTCAACTATGAATTCTATTCTTTCATTAGGGATTAGGGTTTCACATACCATCTCCCTTCTTTAGAATAGAGATTGTATATAGCATCACCCTTTATTAGGGTTTCATATCACTTTGCCCATAATTAGGGTTTATTAATCATTTCCAATTAGGGTTTCTCATGAAATCACTCTCATTTAGGGTTTCACATGGATGCACCCTCAGTTAGGGTATCACAAGGATACTCCCTCAACTAGTTTTTCACATGGATACACCCTCAACTATGGATTTACATGGATACTCCCTCAACTATGATTTGAGTTCAATAACCCTGTCAATTAGGGTTTATGTTCATGTTTAGGGTTTCATGATCTCTTTACTTAAGGATCACAACCCTTAATCTCCACATGAATCATATTCATTTATAAATTCATGCTACCAACTTCTCAACTTGATTAGATCATATCACCCTTCAGTTGAGTACATACAACTATGATTATCAAGTCATTGATCCTATAAGCGATTAAGGTTCATCCCTTAATTGACACTAATCACTTAGGTACTATTAGGGTTTCAACCTTTGTACCTTCATTAGTTATCATCACTAACCATCATAGGATTATTGGAACTATCATTACCTTCAATTACCAAGTGATTAATTTACCAACAACCTTCAATCGATTTTTGAGGTTTCATCACCAAACGATTTTGAAACTGAATGGTCTTTGGTCTTCAAATGGTTTGGGACCGTTTGGTCTCAAACGGTCTTGATACCGTTTGGACTCAAACGGTCTTGACACTGTTTGGTCCAAACCTCCTCAAAACCGCATGGACCAGATATGGTCTCAACCAGTCAAATTGGATTAAGGTTTCCAATGTTGATTCCTTCAATCATTGAATTCATGGAACCAATCACCAATTGGACCTATCCTCATACTTATATTGAGTTAAATAGGTCAACCTTAACCTAATTTGACCCTCAATTAACCCTCAATTTGTCATCAATTTGGGTTTGAATCAATTGAATAGGGTTTTGAATCGATGATTCAACAACACTCATCAATGCAAGATTGTTTACTTTGAAACTTTTGAACCATCATTCAAATTGGGTATGACCTGACCCCAAACGGTCTTGAGGTCGTTTGGATGACCTCCAAACGGTCTTGAGACCGTTTTCCCATCAAATCACTCAAATCCAAGCCATCCAATTAAGGTTTGGATCATGGGATTGATCACCAAATCAGCATTGCATTGTATATCAGCTTGGTACATTTAGACCTTCAAACACCTAACCATACTCAACCCTAGACCTACAAACGGTCTTGGTTGACCACCAAACGGTCTTGAGACCGTTTGGATGATCTCCAAACAGTCTTGAGACCGTTTGGCTCATCCAACCTTTGGATTCTAGTGAAATTTCATCAAGGTTTGGTCTATCGAGTTGATCAACAAATCAACACTTAATTGCAATATGATTTGGTACCTTTAGACCTTCAATTGGTCAACTATACTTTACCCCAGACCTCCAAATGGTATTGGGGTGACCCCACCATTTGGGTGATCCCCAAACGGTCTTGAAACCGTTTGGGCTAATCAACCCAAAATCTCCAATTAACTCATTGGAATTTCAGCACTGTTTTCAATTAGGGTTTGCCCAATTGAATAGCCTTCAACTCACGATTCCTTGGGAGTTAATCCCTCAAATTTGGTGAGTCATTAGAACAAATCATTAGGAACAGTAATACCAAACGGTCAACCCTTGGTCAACGCAATCAAATGGTCTTGAGACCGTTTTCCCAAAAAGTTCAATTAAATCAGATTGATAATCAGCACTTAATCCAATTAGGTTTCCCTAATTGATTAGCCTTCAACTCACGATTCCTTGGGAGTTAATCCCTCAAATTTGGAGGGTCATCAACCAACATAATTATGAACAGGAATACCAAACGTTCAACGCTTGGTCAACTCACTCAAACGGTCTTGAAACCGTTTTCCCAAACAGGTCAAGTTAATCAGGTTGAAAATCAGCATTTAATTCAATTCGATTTGCCTAATTGGTTGGCCTTCAACCTACGATTCCTTTGATTTTAACCCCTCAAATTTGGTGGGTCATTAGCCTACATAATTAGGAACAAAATTCCCAAACGGTCAACGCTTGGTCAACCATCTCAAACGGTCTTGAAACCGTTTGCTCCCAAACGGTTTCAAACCGTTTGCCTTTAAACGGTTTGCTGAAACCGCATAGCCAATCAAATTAAAATGATTTGGAATAGCTATCAAAACTGTTTGGCTTGGTAATTTTCTTTGGATAAGCATCTAGGATGATGTCATCATCCCCTTCCTTCGAACAACCAAGAACAGCAACCGTTCTTGATGGAAATTGCAGCAAAGAAACAAGAGTGTATCAAATTGAACAAATCAATCAACAAAGCATAGAGAATTGATGCAATAGCAATGTTTAAGGGTTTAAGTTATAAAACCCGCCTCCAATTGAGCTCCAAATCTCCAATCTCATGCCATTAATGGTGGATGAATCTCTTGCAACTCCCCCTAGGCTCGTCCTCAAGCTTTTGATTGTAAAAGTTGACTACAGGTTGAGTTTCATCTTTCTTCTCCTCCTAAGCTCCCTTGGTCGGCCAAAGCAAGGAGAGAAAGAAAAGGGTCGAGAAAAGCCTTTCATTTGGCTTGGAAAGGGCATTTTTATAAGGAAATTGATGAGAGAGAAGATACTTTATAAAAGTCTTTTAATTCCAAAATTGTTGCCACCACTTCCCCCTTGGTTTCTTGCATGAAAGGGCATCTCTATCCCCACTGAACTCCCTTCCATTATCCATGGATTAAGGGAAAAGAAAATAAGCACATTAATCCATTATAATATTAATATATCTTTTTGAGTGGAAATTCTTTTCCTTATAATAAGGTGAGTGGAATTTCACCTACTTAGGATATTTTCGTTCCTTATCTTGGAAAAAGAACATCCATCCTTATTCAAAATCAACTAATAACATTTTGGTTGAAGGCCCTTTAATTAATACATTTATTTTTGCCCTAAATTGAATTAGAGTTTCACTTAAGGGCCCGTCTGGTTGGGCTGCGTTTCAACTTTTGCAGATAGAACTCAACCTGATTTGCAATTCCATGTGTTTGGTTGGACGTCCTTTTAACCCGGACGGGAACTGAAACTGCAGCACCGTTTTCAAATATGTACAAAATGAGTGAAAGTGGACTGCGCCCAAATTAGGCGCGGTCCATTTTCCTACGATGTTCCCAGCTGCGAGCTACCGAAGTTACAGCCAGGGGTATTGAATAACATGTGGTTACCTGCTGTTGTCTGCATCTTCAACCTCATCTACTGTTCAAAAACTTCAGAGATAAGACCACCGCATGTTATGAGATCATTGAAGTTCCTCCAACCAAATAAAAACAATGGAACCAACGCAGCTCAAAATGCAAGCAACCAGACGGACAACGTTGTGTTTACTTTCTCGTTTTTAAATTCCTGTTTTGAAACACACACTTGGAAATGATACTGCATGCAACCAAATAAGCCCTAAGATTAAATCTTGATTATTTTAATACCAAGATTCTCTCTCCTCCAACTTAATTCAAATGAGGTTCCCCTCTCATTTTCTTTGCTCTAAATGATGATAAGAAATATTAAGGACCTAATTGAAGTGGTAATTTTCATATTGAACCCCAGGTTTTGGGTAAATTGCACATTACTCCAAAACTAGGTTTTAATGCACAAACATTGCTTTATCAGCTCTTTCTTGGTATTCAGGCTTCCATAAGCCATACCTCAACATAATATTCACTCTCATGATGCTTCAACACATGAGGAACATATTATCATGCACAATTGGCACATAAACCCCTCAACTTGGGTAATTTGCACATTAGTCCAAAATAAGCAAACATTGCTTCAACATTGTCCAAACAGGACCAAAATTGAAACATAAGTTTCTCATGGGCCCTAATTACTTTTCCCAAGATAAGATTAAGCATCTACTTAACCTTATTAGACAAAACATCTAGGGTTAACACATAACCCAGGTCAGGGATGTTACACATAAGGCTGGGTTTATACCTGTCAGGTCAGTTATTTTGTACCCAATGGCTTTCTTGTGTTTCTTCATTTCAACAAGAAGCCTTGCTTCCTGGTTTTCTGTCAGGGTGGAACTGATGATGACTGGACATAATTTTTCTTTGTCCAAGAAGACGTGTTTAAGTCCCGTTGGTAAAGTCTTCATCCCGGGGGCCTTGGGTTCTTCTATTGCTTCTAAAATGGTGATAGATTTGAGCTCCTCAAAGGTGGTTGTTGGCGCTTCTTCATCTTTCTCTAAGTGTTGCAGACATTGTTGGACCAATTCATTTGTTGAAAATTCGACTTCTGGATTTGTCAGAACATTCTCCAACTCATCATATGGCTCAGATATTTCCAATTGGGACATTTGGTGTATTTCATCTAAGAGAAAAACCTCCTCTTGAATGTTGGGACCTTTCATGTCGTTGAGAACCCGGAATTGAATTGCTTCTTTTCCCAATCTTAAAATGATTGTGCCAGCTTCAACATCAATAAGTGCCGCTGGCTGTGGCAAGGAAAGGTCTACCAAATATTATTGGGTATCTCAGATCCTCCTTGATATCCATAATGACAAAATCGCATGGGACATTGGCATCTTTGTCTATCCTGACTGGAATATCTTCAATAATTCCTAGAGGTGCAGTGATAGTGGAATCAACTAACTAAATTGTCATCGTGGTGGGTAGCAAGTCAGTGAAGCCTAATATTTTACACATGGAATAGGGCATAATTGATATGCTAGCCCCTAAGTCAGCTAATCCCTTTTCGCTCGAAGCATTTCCAATACAACACTGAATACCGAAAGAACCAGGGTCCTTCTTTTTCTTGGGCATCTTGTTGAGAATGATATCGGAGGTGGTCTGAGCCAGTTTGGCTGTCTCTTGTTCTTCAGTAATATATTTCCTTGATAGTAGAGTTTTTAGATACTTAGCCCAAGTTGGTACTTCAGAGAGAGCATCCAGGAGCGGGATGTCGATATAGAGTTTCTTCATCACCTCCTTAAATCTTTGGAACCTAGTGTCCATTTTAGTCTCTCTCAATCTTCCTGGGTATGGTATCCTTGGTTTATACTGCAGAATTTTTGGCTCTTTGGAAGCTTGTTCTTTTTCTTCGCCTCTCGCGTTCTCTGCGGTCTTCTTAGTTCCTAGGTTCGGGCTTGTATTTGGCATAAAGACAGGTGTATCATCATCATCATGAGTGATTCTCGTAGTTTCGTGAAGGGTGCACCCAGATCTTGTAGTAACTGCATTCAACTGTTCTGGTCTATTCTGGTCGTGTCTAGGGTTCGACTCAGGTTGTCCTGCAAAAGTGCCTGCTGGAGGTTTTAGTTGGGCAGCGATTTGTGCTAGTTGGGCCTCCACCGCCTTCTGTTGAGCTTACTGATTAGTGAGCATGGTTTGTTGGGACTGTAGCATCTGCCTTATCAAAGTCATCTCGTCTGTTGACTGGGAGGGGGCATTTTTCTAAGTAAATTGTTGTTGACCTTGATGCGGTTGTTGCGGAGGTGGTGCTAACTGAGGTTGTTGCGGTTGCTGCAACTGAGGGTGCAATTGCACGTGCAGAGGAGGATGGTTATACTGATAGTAGTTGGAGGGATTTCTAGGGTAGTTGGATCTTGGGAAGTGGTTTCTGAGGTTCCCTTGATTTTGGTTAAGGTTACTTTGGAATCCAGGTGGCAACCTATTGGAGGATCTACCTTGTGTCTGGTGTTGCGGGTCGGCGGTCCCTGCAGGGTTCCCGTATTGAAAACTGGGGTGGTTTCTTGGTTGATTTGGGTTATAGTAAACTTGTCCCGGTATGGAATGAATGGAATTAACTTGCTCGGGCATCTGCTCTTCAGGGTGTTTGATGATTGGTTCGTATTGCTGTTATGGTGGGTGCATATCCATCATCACATTGTAAAGCAAACTCCATGATAGAGTAGGGTGATCGGATGCGTGACAGGCTTCACAAGTCCCTGCAGCAGCTTTAACCTGTTGGACTTGAGGGTTTTTCTTCTTATCATATTCTCCAAGTGACGTTTCAAGAGCCTGCTGTTTATGAGCTATAGTCTTTAAAGCTTCAGCAATAGCCTTCATTTCCATTGATTCCTCAGCTTTATAAACCTTGAGGACTCCCTTTCCAGATGATCGTCCCCAATTGGATTTGTTTTCAGCTCCAAGTGTAATGATTTTCCAAGCATCCTCGTAGTTCTTCCTCATAAAATTTCCTCCAGATGAGGAATCTAGAAATTGCTTGATGTCATCACTCACCCCCCTATAGAATGTTTCTATTAATTATTTTGGGAGATGCTGTGATGAGGACACTTTCTTAGAAACTCCTTGAATCTTTCCCATGCTTCTGCGAGCGATTCTCCAGGAAGTTGGGCAAAGTGGTTGATCTGCCCCCTAATTTCGTAAGTTAACGAAGGGGGGGAAAACTTCTCTAGAAATTTTTCTTCCAAGGGTGCCCAGGTGGTGATGATTGGCTCCCTATCAAGCAAATTGTACCAACTCAGAGCTCTTTCGGACAGAGTGAAATGGAAAAGATGTAGCATTATCGCATCAAAGGCAACTCCGGCTTGCGGGACAAGTCGGCAAAGTGCCTTGAACCTCTTCAGGTGATCCATGCAGTCATCTCCAGAACCTCCAGAGAATGAGATGCCCTGCATGATCTGAATCCATTGTGTCCGGATTTCGAAGTTGGGTATGTTGATAATCGGAGGCCGAACTTGATGATTGTCTTCATAGTTCTTGGGGACGGCATAGTCCCTTAATTGCTTGTTTCTGAGCTCTAGCTGGGCAGCTTGGTTAGTTGCTTCATTTTCAGCTTGGATGTGGGCCTGTTCTTCAGCTCGGATCTTTGCTTGGATCTGAGCACGGGTGTCAGCAATGAGTTGTGTTCTCTAAGTGGCTCTGGCGGCATTGACCCTTTCCATTACTAAAGTAGCTTGGCGTTGATCTTCAGCCATTTTCCTGGCTCTTTAGCGGTTAAGTCTGATGCGACGGTGGAAGCTTCTCTCTACCTCAGAGTCGTACTCTGGATCAGGGGAGAATCTGAGGTTATGTGATGGTTGCATACACGTCTTCTACCTGAATAGAGAAAGAAACACACCTTTTAGATGAAGCAGGAGATATGATGGATTCAAGAAGATATGGGCTAATGGTTAAAAGAAAATGTAAAACCCTAACCAACTAGCAAGATAGTTAATTGAAATTGAAACGTTCTGTTGTCCCCGGCAAAGGCGCCAATTTTTTGATGGAGCTTCCACTCATGTGGAACTGCGTGCACCACTAAAAATCCTAAAGATGGTAAGTCTTTAAGTTTAGCCTTACTTATACTAGATCCAGAACTCCACCCACGTATGCTAAGATACGTGGAAGTCTTATCGTAGTATAGTTAAGGGTCGAATCCACGGGACAACGGTCTTGTTGGGAGCAACAAGATGGAAAACGTTAGAATTTCACTTAATCTCTTAATAGTTGGTATTTAAATCAAAAGGTTGGTTTGGTTGTTTTTAAACTAAGAGCAAGTAAAGTAAAGCAAGTAAGTAAATTTAAGGATGTTAAACAATGATAAGGAGCCACTAGGATGTGATCGGCTTTCACCATCACTACACATGGATCAAAACATGCAACATAAAACATAACCTGCAATGAGAGTCTAAATAGTTAGTATCTTTGTAGATTTAGTTTCCTTTCGGAGCACTAACTACGAGAAGTGTGGAAATGTTGCAATGCCAGCCATCCCCGAATGAATGGTCACCTACTTTACATCATTCCCTTCGCAAAGCGTGTTCCTCGACTTACCAGGTTGTACTTTCATACATCAACTGATTCCATTTCATAGTATGAAAGTACAACGATGGAAGTGAGTTTAATCCACTTCTTGAAAACACTCCTAGATACCGAAACATATGCATGGTGGATACATGCATCAAGAACCAACATTCAATCGAGATTCGAATCTAGTAGTACAAACATAGACAATTCATACTAAAAGGTAAATGATAACACAAGTTGGTGATCAAGCAACAAGCATTCATTAAACGATTGATGTTGAACTGAAAAGAAAGCATCTCTATATTGCAAACTATGGATTACATTACATGAAATGAAAACATGGGTAGCGGGGCTACTCCCCACACCCTAGTGAAAGAGACTACTCGCTCATAGCTAGGACAAAGAAGGAGGTGAGAAGAGAGAGAGAGAACGTCATCCCCACAAATGAGAGAGGAAAGTCAACCCCTTGGAAAGAGAGAGAGTGATGATCTTCAAACTTCACAAGTTGCTTGATGATGAGGTCTCCTCTTCCCACCTTCTTTGGCAAAGAGAGAGAAAGCAGCTTCAAGATGGAGCGTGGATGTCAGAGCGGCAGCCTTTGGGCGGAGGATGGAGGTTGGAATAGCTCTGGAGTAGTAGAGGCAGCCTCTGGGCGTCTGAAAACTTGATGTCTTTGGGAGGACCCCTTGGGTCTTATTTATAGGCCTTAAGTGAAGTCCAAACGGTTTGGTCAGTTTCGGGTCCAAACGGTCTTGAAGACCATTTGGACCCTGAGACCGTTTGGACCCCAAGACTGTTTAGACTCTGAGACCATTTGGACTCTGAGACCGTTTGAACTCTGAGATCGTTTGGACCCCGAGACCGTTTCGACTCTGAGACTGTTTGGACCCCGAGACCGTTTGGACTCTAAGACCGTTTGGACTCTGAGACCGTTTGGACTCTGAGACCGTTTGTACTCATGCGGTCTTGGGACCGGTTGGCTTCATGCGGTCTTGGGACCGTGTGACTCCATGCGGTCTTGGGACCTGTTGGCTTCATGTGGTCTTGGGACCGTGTGACCCCATGCGGTCTTGGGACCGTGTGAGTCCATGCGGTCTTGGGACCGGTTGGATTCATGCAGTCTTGGGACCGGTTGGCTTCATGCGGTCTTGGGACCGTGTGAGTCCAGGATGTCTTGGGACCGTGTGAGTCCATGCGGTCTTGGGACCGGTTGGCTTCATGCGGTCTTGGGACCGTGTGAGTCCATGCGGTCTTGGGACCGGTTGGCTTCATGCGGTCTTGGGACCGTGTGAGTCCATGCGGTCTTAGGACCGGTTGAGTCTTTTGTGATTTTTTTGTGTCTTTTTCTGTAGGTAAAAAGGAGAAAAGTTAATCTAATAGTATACTTGCAATAAGAGAGTATAGTTAGGGATTCAGTCTAATTTATCTGAGAAAGAGTGTGGAAAACTGAAGAAAATTACTAAGATAACATCACAAAATTGGAGGTTATCACTAACTATTCAAAAGACAATCAATTAAGATGATGTATTAAGAGCATAAGAAGTTGTCCTAGATTCATTTCTCTTGGGTGTTTTTTGAGACCTAGCTAGATTAAGTATCGAGATATTTCTTTGTGGTATGTTGCATTAATTGCATTCTTGTACTTATAACTACAATAAAAACATGTCTTTAAAACTGAATACTTTGGAATCTTGTCATATTGTGGCATTATCATGTGATATCTTCATGATATAGTTGGTTTTTTCATGATGTGACTTCATAAATTTTAATAAGACAAGTATCTAGATTTAAAGTATTATAATTTTATGTTCTAGATCATCTACTTCATTGTTACATTTTAGGCTTTGGTTGTTTTGTACATCCAATTCTTGTTCATTTTATGTTGTTTTCAAGAACCAAATTCTATGAAACTTATATATTTTAGGCTTTCTTTGTTTTGTACATCTGGTTCTCTCTTGTGATGAGAAAAATAATATGTAATTGCATCTGAGTGTATTGTAAATTATTTAATATTTTCTAAATGAAGTTAGAAAATCATATTTTCCTAAGTATTCACATGTATCACTTTGTGTTACAAATTGAGGACGTCGTTTATATTCTTCCCAATGGTTATCTATGAACAACTAAACTTCATTGTCATGACATTGTGGAAATCAAGGATTGGGGATTAAGAATAACATACAGAGGCATGAATCTTGTAGCAACTACAACAGATACTACTAGACAACCTATTAGACACATTATCTTTATGTGGAAACATCATCAAAGAGGAATGAATGCCCTTTGCCACAACCTCCCAAAAAATTCAAAAGGGCATTTCTGGTTGGTGCTCTAATTTCATTTTCTAATTGATATTCATGTTAACAATGTAATGTTAACTCAAAATAATATATCAATTCTCTAAGAGAATTAAAAAGTAATATACATGTACAAAGAAAATCCAAGGGATGTAACATACCAATCTTAGATGTAATCTCCATATAATCCTTTTCCCAAGTTTCCCTTTCATTTCCATCCTTTATGTCCTTGATGTTTAATTAGTGGAATTTATAGTGGAATGGTGAACATATATTCCCACCTCTCAATTTATAGTGGATTGGTGAACATTTATTTAGGAAAGCATAACAAAAATCAAGATAGTAGAATCAAGTGGTGGAATCTTAAAGGAGAAAAGAAATTGACCTTTCACGATAAACTCATCAAGGAGGGATCTTGGAACTTAGAGTCTGATGTCAACACTATATGGCAGAGCATGATCTCCTGCATAACAAAAATTGTCGGAGAGGCTTTGGGGGAGTCCAAAGATTGTGGGCCTCCATAAAAAGAGACTTGGTGGTGGAATGATGAAGTATAGAAGGCTATTAAACTAAAAAGGGAGATCTATATGAGCTTGCCCAAATCTCGAGATGATGCAATGTTTTAGAAATACAAGCAAGCAAAGAAAGTAGCAATAAAGTTTGTTTATGAGGCAAGGTCTCGATATTTTGATGATATTTATAAGAAGTTGGACACTAGAGAAGGGGAAAAATATATAAATTGGCTCGTATAAGAGAAAGGAAAGGAAGAGACGTGAGTCAAGTAAAATTCATCAAGAATGAAGATGGTAAAGTGTTGGTAAAGGACGATGATATCAAGAACCAATGGAGAAATTACTTCCATATGCTTTTCAATGGAGATATTGTAAATAATGTTAGAGACTCGTGTGACAGTGATACAAGAGATATCATTTACACATGATGAATTTCACATTTTGAGGTCAAGAATGCCTTGAAAAAGATGAAAATGAGAAAGGCATGCATACTAGACGGTATTCCCATTGATGTATGGAAGAGTATGGGGGATAAAGGATTTATGTGGTTAACAAATTTATTTAACAAGATCATGAAGAGAAAGAAGATGCCAGATGGGTGGAGAACTAGTACTATAGTCCCCATTTATAAGAACAAAGGTGATGTTCAGAGCTGCACAAACTATAGAGATATCAAGTTGATGAGTCACACAATGAAGCTTTGGGAGAGGATTATTGAGTAGAGGCTAAGATCTATAATGCAGGTATCAAACAACCAATTTGGTTTCATGCCTAGTCGATCAATGACAGATGTCATTTTCTGATTAGAAGGCTTATGGAAAAGTATAGGGAAAGAAAAAGAGACATTCATATGGTTTTTATTAATTTGGAAAAGGCTTATGACCGAGTACACAGAGAAGTGTTGTGGATGTTTTGAGGAAAAAGGGTGTTCCAATCCAATACATTTACTTGATTAAAGACATGTATGGTATCTCTACAGTAAGTGTGAAGACTCTTGGAGGAGAGACACCAACATTTCCCATCACATTTGGGGTACACCAAAGATCCACACTCAGCCCTTATCTATTCGTTCTAGTTATGGATGAGATGACAAAGAATGTTCAGGATGATGTTCCTTGGTTTATGTTATTTGTTGAGGATATCGTACTGATTGAAAAAACTAAATATGGTTCGAATCATAAAGTTGAACATTAGAGAAAGGAACTGGAATCAAATGGATTGATGATTAGTAGGAGCAAAACTGAGTATATGCATTGCAATTTCATCCAATCTCACTATGTGAATGGTGGAGCCAAGTTGGACGGAGTAGATATACCAAAATGTGATAAATTTTGTTACTTGGGTTCTATTATTCAAACAGATGGGGATGTCCAAAATGAATTTTATCATAGGATCACTGCAGGATGGTTGAAATGGAGGAGTGCTACTGGAGTATTATGTGATTAGAAGATCCCTCTCAAAATAAAAAGAAAGTTTTATAAAACTTCTATACGGCCAGCCATGCTCTATGGGAGTGAATGTTGGGCAGTGAAGAAATAAGGACTCAACACGATGAACGTGGCTGAAATGCGTATGTTGAGATGGATGTGTGGGAAGACAAGAAAATATCGCTTGAGAAATGACTATATTAGGAATAAAGTGGGGGTGGTGAGCATGGGGACAAGTTTCACGAGGGCCGACTCAGATGGTATGGACATGTGCAACGCAGACTGACTAATGTTCCTATACAAAGAAATGCTATTAAGGCAAACACAATTAATAGAATAGGAGGAAGGCCTAAATTAACATGGAAAGAGCTTATAAAGAGAGATTTTGAATCTCTACATCTCAACCAGAATATGACCCATGATAGTGCTGAATAGAAAAGAAGGATTCATGTAGATGACCCCAACATAGGTGGGATTGATGCTTAGTTGATGATGGTGGTGGTGGTGGTGAACATTTATTCACTATTTGTACCAATAAAAGGGTTTATGCACAAATACCTCAGTGAAAATCTATTTAACTACCTTATTTAGGTATTTAGAACCTTAATATAACTTTATGATGTGTTTTGAAATCATAAAATGAGCCTAAGTTTCAAATTTGGTTCAATTTGGATGTTGTTTGTGAAAGTTATGCAATTTTAGGTACATTCTGGACTTTTATGCAATTTATGCAATTCGGAGGTTTTCTTTGCAAATTATCACATGCATTATAATCCTTAGAAATTCCCTTACCATTCTCAAGATTTTGATCCATGGGGCACCTAGTTACACCTTGGTTTGAAGGTGTTTCTCTCCAAGGGTATTTTAGGGATTACCCTCTTTATTAATGAGCTTATCTTTGAAAGCTATCAACCAATGGGGTTATTTCTTTGATTGTAGGATGGTGGGGATGTCCTAGAAGTCTCCATGGGCTTTTAAAACTGACATTTGATATACAAGAAGCCCTTATGAGTTGTCCTCTTGCATGGTCAAGAATCCCTAGGCTAAGGAAACATGGAAAGTCCCATAGACACCTCATGCTTGCTCCCTTTTTTATAAAGCCATATCTACCCCTTCACACCTTCCAATTTGAAAACTCTTTCTCTCATATTCTTTCCCCAGCTTAGAACATCGTTCCTACTCTGTTTTTCCACAAAGGTGTTTTCCCCAGGTAAAAGAGGGTGCTTACCTTGGTGAAGAAGACTCCTAGGGTTCCGAATTTGCTCGATTTAGGGTTTCTAAAGCTCCTTTTTAGTAATTTTGATCAAAACTAGTACATTTCCTCCTTTCCTTCCCTATTTTCCTATTTTTCGTCTTCCTCCCACCTTCTTCCAGGTCTAAAATATGGCCTTCCGTGCTGAAACCCTACCTAGAACCCTTAAACACCTCATCTCCATGTTCTTTAGTTAGGGTTTTTCACCTCTAGAGTTGAGAAGGTACTTCTTGCTCGATTTAGGATCTTTGTTGGAGAAACCAGCCTCTCTAGCTTAAGAACCTTGCTGCTTGAGACTGTCCACCTTCCTAGAGGCGATTTTTATAACCCGCTTCTCATATATTTCTTACTACATGCTTAAAACTCATGCTTCTATATTTAAAATCGATGATCTCCATCTCTATTTCCCATGTTCTTCTAAGATTTTGGTTTCTTTTTGTTTTACCTTCTCTAGAAGCTCTAGTTTGGTTACATATGAAACTCCAACCCTGATCTTGGGTCAAATGGTGTTTCCTTCCTCTCTCTCTCACTTTTCCTCTCTCTCGAAGATTCCTGACTTGTCATTTCCTCATTGGTTCAAATTGAAAAATTCATATCTTTTAATCCGCTTATCCAAATTTAACAAATAAATATGTTTTGGAATTCAAAAATTAATCTCTATCTAATAAAAATATTTCAAAGTCTGGTTTTGAGTTTTGACGAAGGGGAATTTTTGGAAAATGAATTTAATGCATAAAATCCATAAAAAGTACGTCTTAATCATCACAACTTCAAAGTTTATATAAAAATATTTTCTTGATCAGGAGAACCTAATAAGTCCATTAGAGGTTTTCAGAGTCTAAATTTGACTTTTTCTGAAATGATTTAATACTAGGGTTTATATATTAATGTGCATTATGCACTCTAATACATGTTAATACATTGAAAATAGGCAAAGTACAACTTGGACTCAATTAAAGTTGTGAAAGTTAGCAATTGATATCAGTAAGAGAGGTATGTGCATTCTTACACTCAAAGTTGGGATATTTGCAAACCATACCCATATTCCCTAATGAGGCTTAAATGAACCCTAAATCTTCTATTCTTGAATCTTTTGTTATATATGCCTTAAATCAATATTGTTTCTATTTTGTTTGGGTCTTGTACCCCACTGCCATGTTCTAATTGATATGATGTTGTTACTTGCCATGATTTCTTTTCTAGAATGTTGATTTATGAACTATTAGCTATAGTAGTGGTACTTATGTACAATCACCCATAGAAAGGGCATGTATTAATTCACCCTGGGGAATATCTTATTCTCCCGCATAAAAATATGTGTAGGTGACAGAAAATGTATTGATTCTCCCCTCACCTATAGGTTGAGGTCTGGTAGGTGCCTCAACCCTACTTAGTGAATGTAGTCAATACTAATCATACATGCAAATCTTTTATTATTTTTCTTGATATGGCAAACATCTATTTCGATTATGCATCTATTTTGATTATGCCTCATACTCTTGTTCTTGTTCATTATTTGACACATGCCTTATTTTTCTCTATCTTGTTGGGTGATTTCCCAACCACCCAGGTTTAGATTGAGGTGTTGAACATGACCAATGAGATAATAGCTTCCAACATGGACCTAGCCCTTGGAGATGTTGCTTTGATACAGATTTGAAGTAGTTTAGACTTCCCTCTACTTAGATACTTATATTGTATCATACATGTAAACCCTTATGGGAGATTATGATGTACTTTTGTAATCTTTTGTGAAAATTGAATATAGTCATTTGTTTAATTCCGCTGCTACACTGTGGTTGTTTTGAATACTATTTACTGAAATTTGAATTTTTAACACCTATTCCAGCATATCTTTGAGTGTGTTCGGAATGAATATTTTACTCTTCAAATTTTTAATAGGGAGTATATCTCCTCTCGGGTCCCACTCCTTACCGGGGCATCATTGTTTGTGATGGACGATGAATATAAGATAGGCATTTCAACCATCAGACTAAATCATTATTTTTGTAATATTAAGACTTAATATTTTTAGATGGGGGGACTATGGTACATAACTAGGTGTAGTTGAGTTGGACATGAGTACACATTCATTATAGAAAGGAATAACTAACAAATCAAACTGCTTCCGTTGCGTTGTGTTGCCTTTTTCTTTCCAAATTATGTTTTGGAAAGGTGATATGGCATTTTATCCTCTTCCATGGAGGAGGCTTGGCTAGTCTTATCTAGTTAAGGTCAACACTTTGTCTCCCATGTTTATACTTCTGATGAGAGATGTGAGTCAACATTTAATCTTCTTGCATTTTTAAAGATTATTACCTTTTTCCCAAAAAAATTGTCTTTGGGAAAACTATTCTAACTACTTGTTCATGTACACATTTTTGTATATGTTTTGACGTTAAAGTTCATGTTCTATGATCCATGAAAACTTTTGCAATCAAGCCAACTCCGAGAACTGCGTACTAAAATTTCTATCATAAAAAAAAATGTAGCTGTTTACTATGCATTTCGACAGTTTCACCTTGCACAAGATGATTTGATTTAAAGTATCTCACCCAAGACCACCATCAACGAAAAGGGTAAAACCTTGCACTTCTCATCAAGACAAGATGATTTGATTTGAAGTTTCTCACCCAAGACCACCATGAACGAAAAGGGTATCACCGTTTTTCATTCACGCACATCACTCCAAAGATGTGAAACCAACTTATGAATATCTTACAGAATTGAGACCCAGTATGAAACACTATACTGTCATATAATAATTTTCTGAAAAGTTATCGGTTCCATCATATTAAAATCTCCCGTCCTCGAGTCAATTTTGGTCGGGACATCCCCAACTACTATCAAAAGCGACGAATCATCGGTTAAGAAACTAAAAAGAATTACAACATATCAATCAATCAATCTAATCTGTGCTCATCAACCAATCTGCATAAAAAGGCTGTAGATTTCCAAGCACTACTACAGCCGGTGGGTAAGATATAAGTAATAACATATAGGAATGGGGAAACAAAATTGCGATTCCAAAACTTTCTAAACTAATAAAGGTGGGTGAAAAATGAAAATTGTAGAAAAAAAACTCAAGAACAAATCCTGCAAAAAAGAAAAAATCCCCAGTGCTAGCTAGGGCTTTCGGCAGGGTCCGACAGCAAGTTACACAGCAAAAGACGTCACCACCATCCTATGGACGGCATCCTCTTCTTCTTTCTTCTTCCGCTTCTTCTTTTTCCTAATATTCATCACGGCCGGCGGCGCCGCCGAGGAGCCGGCGGGACCCAGCAGGGAAGGCTGCAGTAGTGGAGGACTGCCTGACTTGTTGCGCCTCATCTCGATGATCTTCCGGTGCGAGTTGGAGTGGACCGCGCTGGAGAAAGTCGGGCTGTTGGCTGGTCGGTACTCGGGAACGAGCCTGCCGGACTTGTACCGAACCCCGCAGGCGTTGCAAAGTGTTTTCGGTCCTTCTGGTCCTGCTCTCCACTGGGGCGTTTCCTCCACCTTGCAGTGCGAGCAACTCCGCCGGGTGACGGCGCTTCCTCCTCCTGATGTTGCTTCGGCCGGCAGCAGCAGCTGCTGGTCCACAGGGAAGACGGAGAGGTTGGTCCGGATACGCTGGCGCGCTTTGCTCCGCTTCCGTACCGGCCAGTTCCCACTAGCAGCCTCGAGTACGGACACGGGGCTTGGGCGCTTGGGTTCGCTGCTGGCTACTACCTCGGGGTCCTGCTGCTTCTTGTGTGGCTTGCTGGCGGCGGTCGTTGGGCCGGTTACTGGGATGAAGCTAAAGGACTGGAACCCGCTACCTCTGGTCAACCAATCCAGCTCCCCTTCAACAGGCTGATTAAGAAAAGCAAAAACACAGTTCCGTCAGTACAAGCTTGAAGAGTAGAAGGACGGGAGAAAAAAAGTAGCCGAAGTGAAGAGATAAAGAAAAAAATAAAGTAAGCTGGAGGGGTTTTGGGTAGGAGGGAGAAAGAAGAGGAAGGAAGTACTACTCAACGGGAAAGTTGGCCAAGAAAGGGTCCTCGTGCGGCAGGAGCCGTCTGGCAGGCTCGCCGTGTTGCTGTTGCTCCGCCGTCTGCAGCTGCTGCCCCAACTGCTCGGCGGGGCCCACCTGGTTCTCCGTATGTTGCTGCTGCCGCTGGGTATCCTGGAACAGGCTCGGCGAGGAGGACATGTTAGGGTCGAGGAACAGGTCCTCAGAGAAGTTGAGCAAGAAGTCATCCACTTCGTCTGCCGCCGCCTCCAGGGGCTCCATCGCCGGCACCGCCGCCGCTGCTGCCACGGCTGCAAGAGATAGGGTGGAGATGAAGGGTTGCGGGACCAAAAAAAGGAGGGGACACAGAGAGAGAGAGAGAGAGAGTGTGTGTGTGAGGAAGAGGGAAAGGATGAGGACGACGGGGATAAACGAATGGGGGGACTCACAGGAAAGGGCGCTTTGGCGTTTGTTTTTCCTCCCACAAGTCCCCCCAATTACCGTGGTCTGATTTGGACGACATTTAATATATGACAGAACACCACACGGTTAATGGGGTTTTACACCCCACTTGTTTTTTACCATTTTCTGCACATGGGCGTCCGCGTCGGCGTCGTCTCTAGAACTTGCCATGAGCCGGTGATGATGATGCAGCAAAGCAGTTTTTATGCTTCACGGACCCCATACGTTTTGCTGATGGGTTTGTTTTACGTCTTTTGGGAAAGAAGCTTAACGTTTTTCCTTGCCTAAACAAAGTGGTCAGATTGATTGGCTGGTTGGGCAGTGGGCACTACCCCATGTGTCACATGATTCATATCAATAAGAGTGTGGGGCTGATTAAATGCAGACCAAAAGAACTGTTCATTCGGTGGAGGACCTTGACATAATACGTAGAATGTAGTGGAATCGTTATCCCTCACTTTTCCCCCTCAATCTCTCATGGAAGTGGGATCGATATCTTGGTATTCACTTTTTTTTTAATGGTTGACTCATTGGATCAAAAGCATGTGAGTTGTTTAGTTGAGGCGCTAGGCAATCACCATTTATTGCACTCTAATAATTTTTAACATTACCGTAGGTTATACAAGAAAATGCATAGAAAATTTCCAATGTGGTATATAGTCTTATAATGGATGGATCACTTCAACACCAAGAAATTGGTTATCAAGTTAACATATGTAGAATCAGTGGCCTTACACAGTGGAAGGGAGGCTTCATAGAGGCCTTGCAACATGAGTCCATGCCATCAACAACATGCTAGAAGTGACAACTAGCCCCAAAAACAAACCAAGCCCTACTATGTATGTCTTATCCATACTCACATGCACCCTAGGGAAGGCTTCCCTCAAGGCCAGCCATCCTAGTATCGCTACAAGGGAAGGAGGCTCAACCTAATAGCATCTCATGTGTGCGGTCCTGTGAATGAAATATAGCAAATATCGTACTTTCCCTTCATGCTCATATTATCCATTGATACAAATGCTGAGATCTTATATGACTTGGTATTCTAGGACATCTACTATTCCTCGCTTCAACACAAATTGTAGAATAGCCCATGAATACCCAGTTTCTCATACACAATTTCCAACAAAAGGGAAATCAATCTCACCTCTTCCACTAGGTAATCATCTTCACATATTAATACCTGCAGAAGGATGACTACATATCAACACCACTAGAAGGTAGCCTATTCCATTGTTCAATTGGACCCAATATCGACTATATCATACCTTACAAATGGATATATCTTTCTACCTATGTACATCTAGTCTGCATGTCAAATGAATAGGGTGTTGCATGCCCAATTTAACCATTCCAACTTAGACGGTTTGCTTGGAATCAACGTCGTTAGGACCTATGCCAAAAACATTGAGTCGATGGTACTAAAAGCATTTTAAAAGTCTACTAGTAGAAACAAACATGACCCTCCATTATGTGTTTTATCTTGTCTTACACACTCCTAATGGATGAATTTGTATAAGGTCACCAATCTAAAAGGAATTATATTTATTAATTTCTATCATATATATATTTTATCATTTTCTATAATTATTTTGATGGAAGTGTAATTGTGATATTTAGATACAAAAAGGTTCAAACAGAAGAAGAAAAACAAATTTGAACCACCCAAGGAATCTATTTTTACAATATCTATTGTATAAGAACTTATAAATCATGTCACTCAAACTAATTGTCAGAACTCACTAGTCCATTTTTCTTATCATTAATTCTAATAACTAATAAAATATTTAGAATGGTTTGTTGTAAGATATTTCATGAGCACTCAAGACATTTTTGGCTTACTTAACCAAAATATATTGTTCCAGTATGTACTATCTTGCTAAGAATTTCCACTATTTCAAAGTCAAAATAATATAGGAATTCCCTATACGCTTATGGCATGCCATACAATTGGCGCACATATTAAATCATATACTTTATGTTTTTCATAGTCTTTAACCTATGTGGTAAGGAAAGTATGTTCTTGGATTGGATTCATATATGAAAACATATTATTTTGAGATACAATAAACCACATAGAACACTGCAATACCATCCTTTACAATTGTAGTTGCCATTGTTTCTCCTTGACCTAAGTTTAGAACTCCCACCTGTAATCTACATAAACTATAAACTGGTCGTTTGGTCTGGATATTTGAATTTTTTTGGTTTATATATGAAAAGTTTATTCAGATATTGTCTAACAAATGCCATAGGTATTTGGACTAACATATATCTTAATAGAAGTGTGGCATTCAAACCCATTCTAGCTTTGGTGGAATTTTAAGAGTATGCATATGATCCATGTTTTGATTTTTCAAGTACTCAACGGTTGTCAATGACAACTTCACTATACTTATTTAACGCACTCACAACTAAGACCAATGTCATTTCAATATATAACTATCAAGAATTTAAATATCCTCATCTAGATGACCCATAATCAGTGTGGAATGTCAAGGGCTATAGTACACATGGCCATCAAAATCCACTTTTGTGCTATCAAAATTTTCCTCTTTTCTTTATGTTATTCTCGTAGCATAGTAGATGATAGATTAAGTTTTTAATATTCCTATTTAATGCTATTAGATCTGGTCATTTCAACTTCTAACATGTTTCCTTTTCTAAATTAGTCAAAAGTATTGTTAGGTACATGCTAGTTGTCTACATATGTGTTTGTGGGTAATACAAATATGTGTAATAGAATATGACATGTATACATTAATAAGGAAACATGTTTCAAGGATTATAATGATATATAGCCTAGCCCATGGGTATTCATCTCATCACTTATCTACTAACCACACTAGTTCCATTCATGCATTTTTATCTCTTGATCCAAGCACCAAATATATTTCAAAGAATCTAGTTTATGTAGACTTGTCAAACTTGATCAAAATCTACAGGCTCCCATTGGTCGACCTATTTAAGTCAGGTTTGAGTGATGAAATTTGTGAACCACTAGAAATTACTTAAACCCATACCCACTTGTTTATTTAATAGGTTTCATGGGTGGCCCGCGGGCACCCACAGATGACCCACTTAAGTGAATTACTTTTATAAAAATAATAAGTATACACTAGTATTTAGAATAAATATGATCATCTACTACTGACCATTAATTTTTACAGAGTTTTAGTCCAAACTCAAACTTACCTAATAAGAATTGATATGAGAGATATATTGGGGAATAAATCTAACTCTACTACATTATCTAATTAGTCTATAAAACTTGATCTAGAGTCATAGTACAAGTTACTAACTCTATTTTTTTTAATCATAACCATACATTATAGAACTTTAATTGTACATTAGAGAATTATACCTAAACATAGGTATATGCTTGAATGGTTGTAAATATAACATAATTTATTATTCGAGAGTAACAATGTATAGTAGTTGGTTGTTCTTGTACTATATTTCATATAAAAACACTAGTGAATGGTTTTCCTTTCCTGTTGCAGTAGCAACTTATAAAATAATTATTTAATGAACATATATTATATGGGCACCCGCGGGTGACCCTGAACCCGTTGGATTGGGTTTGAATTTGTCTTTCTTCAACCCATTTAGAATTATATCTTTTTGACCCGCACCCGTGAGACTCAAACCCACAACGACACAACCCCAACCCAACCCTCCCACCTGTTTGCTAGGTCTAAGTTTATGTATGACTACTATTTTGGAAATGTTTGATAAATAAATGAGAAGAATTTACTATTCACGACATGAACACTCAAACACAATATATTTTATTTACCTTTTGATCTAGTGCTTTTTGAAAACATCATTTGGTAATCATATCCAAATTATAAATTGTTTTTGTACTTATATATATTTTAGTGTTAGTAGTTATATCAACCCACTTTGGAAAGTCTTATTTATTACAACCTACAAACCTAATGCATTTAAATCACAAATTTATTTCCTCTAGCTTTAAAATCATCCATACAAATTCATATTTTCTTTTTCAAGTTTCAAACATTCAAATATATAGATCAGCATTATCCCCCCCCCATTTTATGAAAATATTTCCTTCCAATTTCCTTTATTACCTTCTAGATACATTGATATCCACTATCCATGTAATTTAGCTTAATGGATTAAATTTAAATGTGCAATTTTGTGTAAATTGGTACTTAAATAACACATGAATTACATTATAATGCAGTATATATTTATCACATTTGTAGACATTAACAATATTTATGTATCTGTGAAGATATCAATGTGTCTATGTGAATGATTGAGTCATTGATTATGTAACATAGTACATGTGTGTGTGCACATATACATGCATGCATGTGCATGTGTGCCAAGAAAGGTGTGGTTTAGTTGTGATTGGCCATGACACTAGGTGTGATGTCTCAAATTCAATTCCTTTTGAAATTTAATTATTATGAAATTTTCTATTCCATGTTGCATTTTACACCATGGTTCAGTTCACTAGACATTGATCAACATGCAATCTAGAACTTTGCCTCCATTCACTTTTACTTTCTCATTTCTTGAATGCTCTAATACATAATTTATCAAAATAGACTTGATGTAGATAGTTTGGTTAGGTATGCGTGTGGTATATCTTAGTAAAATCATGAAATATGTTTTTATAAGGATGTTATGGTGATTGGTTTTTTCATGAGTAGAACATATATCATAGTGAGTTACTAGCAAAATATGACATGCAAAACATCTTTATGGTATATGAATAAGGAGATGATGTTGGATTATAATGAATTATGTGAGGTAAACAAGTTTGGCAGTTACACACTTGAACTTTGGAAACATTGCCCACTTTTGTATCTATTTCCTCCCAATCTCACTCTCTAAGGATGTATGCAAGGGGATATGTTAATTGAATTATATGTTTCTTACATACTTTCATTCCTCGATCAAAATAATACATTGTTGATTGTTTACTTCAAATTTGTAAACTTTTATGTGATGTTGATTATTATTCTTTAGTTTTATGTCCAGATAAATATCTCCTTCTAATATCACTTCTACCTCCAATTTTTCAACAATTAGAGCATGTTTGTCAACTCTATAGCTATGTCAAACTATTACAATCACAAGAATCATTGTTGTAATTGTAATGTCCTCCTCCATTACAGTTACCATGGATTCTACTATTGGAAACTATTGGAAACATTCCATATGACATTTGATGTAATAACACCATGTCCCTTTGCTATATTTCCATCCTCTTGAACTCTTCTTAAATATCATTTTACATCCATGCCTTCTTTAAAATTAAACAAGCAATGTACCTCAATTGTATCTTCCTCCTCTTTCCCCCCACACTTGCCCCCTCCCCATTTCCCTTATATATTGCATGTAGTACCATGCCACAACTCTATAATCTTAGTGTGTATAACTTTGGGTGCAAATATGAAATAGAGTGAGAAATTTTAACAGTATGAGGAGGGGTTGGTGTTAGTGACAACAAATGAAAAATTATATGATCATCACAACATTGGCATGTGTATGTCATTGGCATTGGGTTTAGTGGTTGATGAGGTTGTAAGGGAAGTAGACTTTACCTTTTAAATAAATCTTAATTATTATAACACTTTTGCACTGTAGAAAATACCCAATTCTTTTAGTAAACTAAAATATATGGAGATGTTTGTAAAAAGTGAAAACATCAAGAAATAGTTACACTCACACATTAAGATGACCAAACAATACATTATCTTCCATTCACTCCTCTATGACACACAAGTGTGTGGCTTCTTGCTAGTGCTTTGGACCATCAATTTTTATATTACCAAAATGTTTTACTTTTACTGAATCACTCAATAGTAAGTAACACTCCCCTATCTAATTGACTTAAATTAGTCATTGGTTGAAAAGGAATGTCATTTGAGGTGACTTTGGTATCACTTGAATTTCAACCTTTTGCATCACTAACAAGCCTCTATTGTGCAAGTAGACCTATCAATTAGCATAATTAAGAAAATGACATGACATATTACTATACCATAAGTGGGTTTGCACTAATTGAGTGAATGGTGTCCATCATGTTAGAATTTCTAGTATTTACCTCAAAACCAATTGGTAACTCATGAAGAGACCACACACTTTATTATCTCAAGGATAACCCCTAAACTCAGTGGTGTGGGTTTATTCTCAACATCCCCCTCATGTGTTGTCACATTATTTATTTGATTGCATGTGTTTTTTATAGGATGTGAACTTTTGTCATGTTTGTTTTGTGGGGTATGCTCTCATACTATGAGAAAATCAAATGGAGGCTAATGATATATTTTCTTATTAATAAACAACAAATTCTCCACCTATATATAGGAGAGGAGGCAAGTATAAGGAAACGAACTTAATCCTAATGGGACAACACAATTAGCCCATGTATATAATTAATGAATAATTCTAACACTCCCCTTAAGTTGGGGCATGGGTGAACCACATGTCCAGCTTGTCAATATATGAAAAGATAAAATAGTCCAACAAATAGTCTTCCCTGAAAAAGAAATGATCTCCTCCTAAATCTTGCAATATAAAAAGATAGAAGCACTCTAACACTCCCCCTAAAAATGATAGCACATAGAAGGTAGTAAGTGTATTATCCCCTAGTAAAGGTAATATTGATGCAAAAGCAATAAAAAAAGAATAAAATCTTGTTTAAAATTGATAATTGCCAGGCCAATGTGAGAAATCATGAATGAACACCAAAATCTTGAATAAGCATCCAAAGTAGTAGACAATGGAGAATATGCGTAGAAGTTATCTAAGCCACCTTTGTTGTCAAAGTAGTGCTGTAAAAGAAGCACAAACTCCGGAATAATGCAGGATAGTATGGATAAGAGAACCACTATGGGAATATTGCACCATATCAAGTGAGCACATGTTTGAGATGTGCTAATATAAAAAGATACACTATAGTAGGTGGTTTTCAACAACATGGATCAAATACAAAAACTAAACAACATAGTCAGATCACATGACTTCTTTTCTTCATATCATCTCCTACATCTCATCTCCTCCCTCTACTCATCTTACTCTATTCTCCTCACAGAAATGACAAAAAGAATCATGAGAGTGATTGGAGTGAAACGTCATAAATACTGGTAGAAGAATGGATATATAAAGATTGACATAGAATATAGCAGATACAATAGGAAGAATAGATCAATAGAAGTATAGGCGTGGTAGGGAAAAGATATAATCACATGAATAAAGGTACTATGATTTGCAACATGAACAAAAATTTCTAATCCAAATCAAAACACTCATCCATGTGGGTTAGAGTAATAACATGGAGAGAAGGAAGAAATAAGACTTTGCCGCTTATTTTTTCATTTCTTTTCTATTATCGTGCTTCATAAATTAGAACAATGTCTTTTATTTTTGTATATCTTCTTTTTATTTTTGTCACTATTGTTGTAGACATGTGGTGATTGTATGGCTAGTGGCACTCAAAATGAATATTTGATTGCTACAATAAGGAATTATTCCTTGAATTCTACTTGATCCCCTTCTCCTTACTTTTCCAAATTGATTGAGAAAATACTGGAAAATCAGAAAGTGGGATTGATGATTCACTATGGAATCCACTGCAATAATTGGGAAATATAGAGAGTGCATCTGCTATTTTGATCACGAACAAATTAACTAACTGAAGGATTATATTGACTTTGACATTGACAATCTAGGAACAAATAATGAATAGGAAATGAGAAGAAGTCCCTCACATCACTGAAGGGATTGGGAAAATAAAGGAATGAGAGGAATTTAACAATGGAAGGAAAAGAAAAGATATTAGCTGAATCAAGGCAACGTGGATTGCTAAGACAGTGGGAGGGACATGTACGAGGTGACAGTAGATATAGGTTTCTAGGTGAGGCACACATACATCCTAGAACCAAATCTGGAGAACTAGAAGAAAAAGATGACATAAAATGTATTTCAGAGTGCATTCAAAAGGGTGAATGATTTGTAGAATCTATACAAGCTATGGTTCATAGAGGATTTGTGGCGTGACTGGAGAAAGTGGAGACCTAAGAGTCAAGGAGGTGACAAGGATGACAATCATTCATGGGAAGATTATCTCAGTTTGAATATAATATATTTTGAGAAAAAGTTTGAGACGGGACAACTAGACGTGGATTCTAGGAGACATATAATGGTGGTGATGGCCAGGATGGAGAGAGCCGACGTATAGAAGAAAAAGATTTGATTTTTATGAAAGAAGAAGAGAGTAGATGGTCATGGTAGTTGGGGTGATGAATGGTGGGAAGCCTAGCCAAGAAGAGACAGACTCCTAATGGTAGAGCCTCTCTCTTTTTATCCTTAGGTTTGGATCAATGTTCTCCATAATAAAGGAAGATGATTAGAGGGAAGAAATGAGATGGAGGAGAGAAGATGAAGAGAATATGACATGACTTCTTATCTTCTTCTTATTTCCTTCATCTCATCTCTTCTCTGTACTCATATTATTTTATTGGTATAACACGAGGATTTTCCAGGAGGTCACCTACCTAGTACTACTCTCGCCAAGAATGCTTAACTGTGGAGTTTTAATGGCATATAGTGCATTAGATCTGGTATGATAGAAAATGGTATATAAGACATCCCTCGTATAGAGAAAAATGAGTAGATGGAAGATATTAGATGAAGAGAAGGTGAAGAGAGGAAGTCATGTCATCTAATCATGTTGTCTAATTTATGTATGGACTATTTTATCTTTTGCATGCATTAGCAAGCTAGACATGTGTTTCACCCATGCTCCAGCTTTTGGGGGATTTTTATAATTATTAGTTAATTAGGCCCATATACATAATTAAGTAATAATTCTAACATATCCAATATGTAAGTTAGCATAGACCACTTTTTTACAAATTTGTTCACATAGAGGTCTGGAGAAAGAAATTGAATAAAGAGGTTAGGGCGTAATGAGAAAAATCAGGGGGTAATGAGAATATGTGAGGAAAGACGAATGTCAGTAGTCAGAGAGGGAAATTGGGAGATGAATAAGAATTAGAGTAGTTAACTAATTATCCACATGTCCACATTTAGAAGGGATATATGATTAGATTAGATATATTTTTGGTGTACATTTAGCTTATGTTTAGATAAAAATGCTTAGTAGGCCTTTTCTTAGACCCACTTGTATGAATGTCATTGAAAATGATGGAGCCATCCAATCTCATCTTTCTTCACTACTTATACATAATATTAAGCATGTATCCTCTCTTACACGTATATTATAATATCCTACATCTTAAACACTTAATAAAGGCCATTACTAAATGTTGTAAGTGACAACTTGTCCTTAAGAAGACCAAAATCACAATATATATGTTATCCCAACATCATGGATGTTGAGGCGCATGGGAACCAAGGTCGGTGCACATGGGAGCTACACCTACAATTTGGCCCCTATTATAGGTGTCTACATAGACCACTTGGGTGGATGGTTGGCTATCACACTAAAACATTTTCCCCTAAAACCCATCCAAAACGAAGATATGCACACAATCTACTAACAATGACTTATGTCTACCCACTTGTACAACACATCACATGCTTCCACATGTGGACTTGCATTGCACTATAATTGTCAGCTTCTTCTCTAGCATCCTTTGTTTCTCTAGCTTCCTCCTTCATCCGATGTCCTTCTTTATCTTCCCCAAGGGAGGTATGGTAGAAAACATATAGCCAATGTTTGGAGTGCCAACATCCAGCTAATGTTTGGAGTTCTAATGTCTAACCAACATCCAACCACTCTCTTTGCACATGTTTTTATTCTTCTTCACTTTGGTTGTCGTCTGCATATTTGGTGTTATCTATACAACATCAAATATAGATATGTATGCATCGTTTAGAGTCCATAATTTTTTAACTAATATGTATATGTTGCATATGTATTTTTAAGTTTGTTCATTGGTGTTTATGTAGGTTAAAAAGGATAAGATGATGCTCTAACTCTAGTTAGGTAGATTGGACCAGACCCACTTATAATCTTATCCCACTTTTCTGTCTACAACTATGAACTTTATGAGGCAAATTTTATTCATCAATTTTCTTTAAAGACAAAATAGATATTGTATCTATGAGGTTTCATATTGTTTTGGTCATGCGAAGGACACTTCCTAAGACCCAAAAATTATTTAACCTTTTCTATAATTAGTAATTGTAGCTGCATAAAATCATGGTGTTTAAAAACCTATCTTGTGGTTAGGCTATCCCATTTGTTCCTCAAGACATATGATCAATGTCCTAGATTTAAGCTTATGGGTCGGAATGTTTAAGTCTCTCCTAGGCCTTAAGATCTAAGGCTTAGTTGAGGCATGTGCCTCAGTTCTAGATGATAATTTATTGTGGGATAATGAGTATTTTTTTATTTTGAAACAATTACATGCACTTTCTTTCAAAGAAGTTCTATTTTTTTATAATTTGACAACTCATTCATCCCAATCCTGGAGGGTTTGATCCTGAGACCTCTTAGTCATACATTGATAATTTTTACCAACTCAGTTATTATCATTCTCTCACTTGTAAATTTACACAACTTTTAATTCTCAATTTATAAAAGGTTACTTTTGATTTAGATTTTTTAAGCTTCATCGTAAAATATAATTGTGTGCTAGGTTTTCTATTCTAGTATGTGAGTGATTTCCAAATGTCATTTTGTAGCTACCTTGATTATTGCTAATTAACATTTTGTATGCCCTAATTTTCCTCATCAATTTGGACCTACTAATATAAAGTATTTATATCTCATTATTTGTTACAATAAATTTGCTTATATTGATGGTCTTTATCGTTAGCAGTGCTCTTAATGTTTTTTTTCTCCTTCTTAACTTAGGTAAAATCTTTCTATTTAATTTTACTTTTTCTTATACATAAAAATATATCTATACATAGTCACGTTCATAGATACACATATACACATCCACAAACACAATGATTCATAATCTATACACAGATATACATACTATAGATATGCATAGTGCATATATATGCATGCATTATTTAGTGATGAACACCTCATACATATTTTGAGGCTCATGTCTTGAATGTCTTGATGATTACACCCTACCTAATTGAGACAAATGTGCCTCATTACACCTCACACACTTTATAATATTGAATGAAATTTCTTGTAGTTTTCTCCAAGAAGATATACTTGGTTCCTTGGAGGAGAGTAAATGACACCATGATGACCATGTTTCTTAGTATATATAAAAGGATTTCAGATAGAATTTTGGGACATACAAAGACATTAAATAGAAAACAAACCCTATCCCACTTCATCCTCCCTAAAACTCTACACTAGTCCAAGTTGTCCATTGAAACTCCAATATAGAAAATTTCGGCCACAATCTAGTCTGATCCTTTAAATTGAATGACAATACATTCTAGTGAACATTTACCGATACTAAAATATCTAATCCATAATTTATATTTAAATATTCATTTATAGTATTGTATATGTTCAAAATTTAACTTGGTTTGTTTTCTTCTAAAATTACAAGTAGCAAGTGTAGTATGTGTAGGTTTTATATCCCTTCTTACATAGTATTTTTCTATAAAATATTGAAAAGTAATATAGACATAAACTAAGTGAAATCTTATGATAGATTCATGAGGAATTCTACCCTAAGCTATTTACTTATATACATGTATTAATAGGCATATGAGCCAATAAATAAAAAATATGACACTAACCTTAATGCAGGGAAAGTAAAATAATGATGATGACGACGTGACAAACTTTACTTCAATAACTTGGGTGAAGGAACCAAAGTCCAATATTTTATAATATAAAAGTTCGATAATAAGTCAAGCCATAGAATTAAGACATTAATAGGGTTAATGATATCTCATGTTGAGTAGTAGCCACTAAAATGATGATGAGAAGCAAAATTTACCAAAAATAATCATTTTGACAAAAAAAAATCTACCCCTATTAACAGTGCTAGTAGAGCAGTATTATGTTTTTGTTAGTAGTGAGGTTTTGTCTAAGGGAATTTCATTCAAATTCTATGTGAAATAATAGGAGGGACAAATTGGGTCTTTCATGTTCCAACTCAAGCACACATAAATCAAACTATTAAGGTGTCGTGAATCCACAACTTTATGTATCTTCCCAAATGTAAATTATTAACCCACCCCTCTAAGTTCATCAATAACTTTTTCTCAACAATCATTGAGAGAGTTCAGGAGTGGGATATCAGGGTCTGACGAAACAGTCCATCTAGAATCATGATTTGAATTTGTTTGTTTTATGTCTATCTAGATCCAGAAAGGGCATCTCAACTAGTGTTGTTTTTATAAATGTAGTCACCTATTTAGGATTAGATAATTGACGAAAGACTAAGTATCATCCAAACCATGTTATATCTAGGAAAATTAGGATATGCCATTTATAATGGACATCACCTAGTATCATGCTAATCTTATAAATCACCATTTCATGATTTTATTCTTATTGACAAGTCCCCTCTTGTCTTTATAATACACATTATTATCAGGAGCAATAGGAGTCTAGGACTAGATATATCTTTACTGGGGAATCCAATTGTAAGGTATGATTGAACGAAATAGATTTTGAATTATTTATGACTAAATTAAGGGTACTTCATCAAAGAGATTGAAGCAAGAATATGAAAAGACAAAGCAAAACTTTAAAGAATTTATTTGACAAGGTAAGAACTTGTTATAGAAAATGTTATCATGGTGAAGATGAGTATGATTGCAAATATGTGATTGACTGAACACAAGACACATATCATTATTTTTAAATATGCCGGTTTGGAAAATGATATGCCGGTTTGGAAAGCCACCACGGACGAGCTATATTCTACAAAATCTGCCTATACACTCCTGAGGAATCCACGTGATCTGCATGTCGAAGGAGATTGGGATGCTGTTTGGAAATCCAAAGTGGCGGCAAAGGTTAAACACTTCATGTGGTTGTTTATGCATGGAGCTCTCCTTACTAATCACAAGCGCGTACAACACCATATGGCAACGGATGCGAGATGCGAAAGGTGTAAAGAGCAGGAGGAAACTGATATCCATGCAATCCGAGACTGTAAGCAAGTCAAACCGATATGGGAACAGTTGCTTCGAGGGGTTCAACCTACATCCTTCTTCACGGTTGAAGCTCGCACGTGGATCAAGCAAGGCTTACAGTCAGCGGGAGACAAAAAGACTGTATTCATGATCTCGTGTTGGTACATCTGGAACTGCAGAAACCAACATGTCTTTGAGAAGGTTACCAAACCCAATGAGCAAGTGTGCAGATTCATTAGGTCTGAGGTGTTGGTGACGAAGAAGGCTTGGCAAAAGAGTGATGAAGGCTGGGTAGAACACTCTGTCGGGACATCTGAGGCTGGCTGGAGGAGGCCGACCGCAGGGAGATTCAAACTGAACGTCGATGCCGCCATCCTTAGGCAAAAGAGTGCAACAACTTTGATAGTTAGGGACGCCGTCGGTGACTGGAAGGGAGGATTTGGCACTCTTTATTCTAACGTTCGTTCGGCGTTCCACAGAGAGCTTTTGGCTTTGTTGTATGCCTTATAGAAGGCAGAGGAGTTGTTATTGGAAGAGCTCGACATAGAATCTGATTGCAAATTGGTGATCGACGCAGTGCATCAACAAACTGTTAATCATCCACGGCACATGAGGCTCATACATGGATGCCATCAGATTCTAGCCAGACATGGTCATTGGACCCTATCTTTTACCCACAGGATGAGTAATGCAGCCGCAGATGGCCTAGCAAAGCATCACATTTGTAATAAGCAAGGAACTTTTCACTACATTAGGCCGCCTGAGGCAATTCATAAGTGGTTGGACAACGATCGGTGTAATGGTTGTAATGGTAGTAGTACTACCACATTTATAGTTAGCAATTCATTATCAGTTTGTAATGTTGAACCTACGTTTGCTTGCATGAGAGGGGCGAGATGAATAAAAACCCTCTGACTTATATTAAAAAAATATGATGATTATTTTATGATTTCATGAGACTTTTATTAATCTAGAAAAACAAAATGTGTCAGATGTATAAGTGTTTTGATACTTGTCTTGGAACAATTGCATACTGGGATATTGGATGGTTTCATATTCGTTGTAACCTGGCTTTGTGCCTCTAAATAATTCAACAATACAATGAACAAAACCTAGAGAACATTTTATGCAAACTTAAGAGACATTCTACCTTGAATTTCATGATGGTATACATGGAATTATAGATCCATTAATCAAAGAAAAGAACAAGGGAATTATGTTAATTCAGAGTAGAGAAAAATAAAATTGAATATGATAAGTGAAGAACTCTTATTTCGTATATAATTTGGGTGAAAGAAACAACATAAAATGTTTTCAAACATTTAAGAGATTCAACACAATTATTGTATTGAAAGGATTATGATGGGACTAAGGTTTGAGAGCAGGGGTGGAAGCCACTAAGGAGTGTGAGGGTTCTGAACATCATATCTCAGATGCAATGGAAGAGAAATAAAACGGATGTCGGCATCCAAGAAGACACGCTGACCACGGTAGTGATGGATAAGTGCCCAATGCAGGATGACACAAAAGGTGAAGGAAGGTCGAATACACAATTTTACATCTTAAACATACTGGGAATATCTTTGAAGTTGTCTAGGATAAAGGTGAAAATATTACTAGATCAGGGAGTATTCCATGAAACTTCCACAGAAGTTGACACATCATCCCCAATGAAGGAATCACTTCCTAATATGAATAACCCCAATAAACAATAGCCATATGGACTATGGAAGGTCAAGTAACTATTTTAAAAGACCCTAAGCGACCGATTCCTTATCAGGATATCAGGAGTGGCAGGGAGGGTAACAACACACTTTTATTTAGAGGGTTTGGATACTTAAATGTAATATTGATGAAGCAAAGACAAGGATGATGGATGATACTTTACTATTTGAAATTCAAGAAAATATATATGGTGATTTTATGAAACCCTACTTTTTTTAGATATAGTTAGTATTTGTGAGGTAAGATGGTTTCATGAAATTCCATGATTTAATAAAAGCAATGTGAAGACCAGTTTGAGGTTTAGACTGATAGATCTCGATGATAATTACTTGTTCGTCAAGATGACTATCTTAAAGCCCTAACCAGTGGTCCATGGCTGATGTTTGGGTTCTATCTCAACGTGGAATCAGGGGAGATGTGTTCATGTGATGATAACCCAAGGTCAATTATGACATGGGTAAGAATACCAAATATTTCCATATTCCTTTACTATAGAAAATTTCTTGGGGAGGCGGGGGTAAGAATGGAAAAATTCCACAACATATGCAAACCCGTGGGGATATGACATGACCATACCCAATTAGAATGGGTTAAATGGGTTTCAATTTGTATCAGGGTCTTAGTGGGGATAAAGAGTGCTAGACCAATTTTCAACTGGAAACCCAATAAGACCCATCAATACCCACAAAAATCTATTCATAGTCTCTCTGTCCACCCAAATTCCCATATCATCAATCTTAAGACCCAATAAAGAGCTCTCAATCTCGTGATTTGTTTGTCACTTCTCCCCACCACCTCAAGATTTGACCATGTCATATTCTCTCCCATTTTTCTAACCAACCACTGTCTATTTCTCTGAGTTCTATTCAACTTACAACCAATGATGGACAATGGGGTCAGTTAAAGCATGTGTGACCTTGGACTTAGCCAAATCTTGATGCTTATACTATGGGGGATCCCAAGGTTAATTAAGTTCCTCACTTATCAGTCCTTTCACAAGATTATCGTCAGTCAAGTTGTTCCTCTTCTTAACCATTCTAGTTGCAACTGTCTGACTCACTTTTGGGAGCAGCGAACACTTTGATTTTGAGTCTAGTGCCATCAGTACCTAATCATGGAAAGGTTCCTATCTCTGGCTTCATATTCCGTTGTTGTTTGGGTTACGATACAATGTTGAAAGTCTATACTATGTGGGGAATCGATGTAACAAACACCATTAACATCTCTTAGAAGCCCTCGTTGCTGCTCCTCAGCAGTAGACATGCTCCACAACTTCACTTTCAAATGAGTGAGTTCCCTAGGGCCACTAACTTTCTAATGTAGATAAGACATCGAAAATGAATTTCTACTTTAGACGACAAGTAATTACAAATGCCCAGTCCTCTTTGGGTGTGATGTTTATGTGTCTTGTTGCATATTATAATTGTAACAAATTATAAATGAGGTTTTAGAATAAAATAATTCATCTTGACTATCTTTGTATAATCATTTTAAGTCAAACAAGGGTCCTAAAGTTCAAAATTATAAAAGACATTGCATATGGGTCCTATTTGCTGGAAGATATATGCAGATGTGTTATATGCTCTTGGTTAATTTTCTGCAAAGTCCAATGAGCATCATGCATATGTGTTTTGGAATTAGTAACTAGTGTTGGTTGGTCTCAATGTGATCACCTCAAGTTTTAGAAAGTACAAACTGACTACTACAGTTGAAGAGGGTTGATTTGCAAATGCTACATTTTAGGGCCTTTGTCAAAAATGACGTGAAACCAAATGTTATGGGGGTTCTTTTCACAATTTTTACAAGTATGAAAAAAATTGATATTGAGACCTAATTTTTGGTTGCTCAATATGGGTTGTAATGGGTACTCGTGCCACATTCAGTTGGGTATGTGTATGTATGATATATTTAATTCTTTAAACGGGGGTGGGTATGGATTGTGCTAAGATTTAAATGAGTATAGTGGATGGGTATGGGTTGCTCATACCCGTCTGATTTCCATCCCTAGGCGGGAGATGCGATCAGAACTACAATTTGAGTTGATACAAACACAAAATTGCAAAGAAGAGGGAAATTTTCATGTATTGTAGTTAAACTAGATAAAAGTAAACCACCAATTTCCCCCATTGTGGTTTTAGGAGAAGAATACAAGATTGAATGCAGAAGCATACAATGTCTCTGCATGTTTTGCGGGAGGATAGTTCATATAAAGGTCAAAGAACAAGAGGCGACGATGTATAAAATTCAAACAGAGGGGGATGCATTCATGTTGGATATGGACATCCCCACCATAATATCTAGGAGATTTCTTAGGATCTATGCACACTAAGTTGTTCCAACATAAAACAAGGAAGTGCAACATGATGGTCACACTCATTGGAAATAAGGAATAGGTTCAACATTCTATAAGATGAAGAAGAAAGGCCTATAGATAATGTAGTGGGAGTTGTAGAAAGAATCACGTAATTTGAAGAGCGATATAAGAAAGATAATAGAAGAAAAAAACAAAGTGGTACCATAGGGGCAGATAGACTTGAACCAAATAATAGGTAGACCAATCACAACACTAGAAATACACATAATCAAAGGCTACACGAAAATGATAAATCAACCACTAATCATGCCACCATAATTTTAGATGATAACACCATCGTCATCCGGAGAGCATATGAAAATTCACAAGAAGTGTTGGATTTCAACATGGGAGTGAGAACACCTCAGGTAGTAAACTCAAATGAAGAACCAAACAAGAAACCAAAATTTGGGGCGACTGTCAGAATCCATCTCAGGAATAGAAAAATCTTCAAATCAACTGAACTCACGAGGATGTGTTCAAGGAGAGGAAAATTCACAAAAGGTGTTGGAGTTCAACACGGGAGTGAGAACACCTCAAATAGTAAACTCAAATGAAGTACCAAACAAGCAAACAATATTTGGATTGACTATCAGAATCCATCATAGGAATACAAAAAATCTTCAACTCATCTAAACTCATGAGGACATATTCGAGAAAAAGAATCAAGAAAAGAACGGTGATAGAACTACAAAGATAGAGAAGGCATGGAGAGGACCCTCAACCACATACACCCATAGTTCAATGATTTTTCTATACAAAATGTTCAAGGGATTTCTTATTCAGATACCCAAAACACGTTGAAGGACATCAAAATCAAATATGGTTCTGACATGATAGGAATCTAGAACCACACATTAGTGGAGCTAAAGTTGCAAAGATAATACAAATCCTAGGGTATGATGGCCATTTAGGGTTGATGGCTATGGCTTTGCTGGGGGTAGAAAGGTCCTATAGAAGAATCAGATACGGCAAGTAGAAGTTTCCCTTATCACAAATAGTATGCACATTGTATGATAAACACGAAACAACATATCATTTATGGGAATAGTTGTATATCTAACGAACAATTGGTTGGGGTGAGACAATTTATATATAATGATTATCATCTTTGCATATGATGAAGGTATTGGACGGCTTCTAGCCATCTAAACCACTCCCGTATGGACAACACATGGCTGCTATGAAACTAATCTTAGAGGAAACAGATGAAAATTAGGAGTATTTTACTTTTATATCATCACATCGTGGACATGCACGAGACATTATGTTCTACTTGTATGTAGATATGTCAGCGTGACACCTCTGGTAATCACAACCAACATCGGATAGACCATATCTATGTACTTTTCACTTCGATTATCTATATTATATATCCAGAACGGTTATAAAAAAAATCCTCCCTGGTCTCTACCTAGACAAGTTTCGACTCCCTTGATTCTTATATCCCTCATTCCTTCATTCTAACCCCACTCTCCTTCGCGAGGTTTTAAACAACCCTAAGCAATGCATGCATTATATTGTACGAGATAGAGGCAACATGAGTGAAGGACTCTTCCACTTAAACAAAAAGTAGCAGCACCGAAACCGGCTAAGTAAACATACCTACCTGCATGATATGGATGGAACTCCTGGAACCACATGCCCATCATGAGCGCTACTAGCTTTAAGCGGGCCAGCAGCACCACGGAATTACGCGACGGAGCCGCGCGACGCCGCTTGGCGGTGGAAGGCGTCAGTAGCAACATGCAGCCCGGCCGCGAACGGACGGTAACTGGCGAACCTACAGCCGCCGGCCTGTTGCGCAAAGCAATAGGGGTTAGAATTGGTGTATCTGCATTCCACTTAACTTCCTTTATATAGTAGCCTCGCGCACGTGTCCATCACTCTTCCGGCGCCCTGGTGTACGGCAGGCTTCTGTTTATCTATTTATCGATATAACCAACTAGAAGTCCTAGCGCTTACCAAAAAGGGTAAAAACAAGGATTCCTAGTTCGGGATTGTTAACTAAAAAGTGGTTATAACCTTTTATATTTAAGGTTTAAGTATATTTATATATCATTTATTGCTTCTCATCTGTAAACATTCAATTCGGATTCATATAGGGTGCATGCGTTTGTTGCCGGTGCAACCTGATGTAGCATATTAGCTGTTAAGTCGTTTAGTAGATGAAAACAATTGCCGCACAAGTTGATTAATCAGATAATCTTCAATGTATTTGAAATTCTCGTGACAGAGTCATTTTACTAGAAGAGATATATAACATATAATCATAATTTATAATATAATATTAGTATTAAACATAATTATGGGAAATAAGATACGAGGGATATATTTTTTATTGATAGAAAGCAAACTGGGTATAAATAACCTCCCTCACAGCAGCAATAAGCCGTAAAGGACCAATCCAGTTAGGGTGGAAATCAACTAAATGGTCGATGGCCCAACAAACTCTTTGCTTATATATAAATGAAGACGCAGATACAAAGAAGCGAACTTAGTCATGACATATACATAATAAACTAGTAATGTTAGCACTCCCGTTTGAGTTGAAGCATGTATGAAACACATGCGCATCTTGCTAATTGTAAATATAAATAGAATGAGACATGGCAACTTGTTTTATCTTGTATTCACATGGCACACCTATATATATGGACCTGGGTGATGACCAATAACCCAATATCACAATTTGGTACTAATCTCATATATACAAAGAAATAGAATAAAAGAATAATGAATAAAAAAATATTATCCTAACAGTCATCCACAAGTTGGCACATATGTATCATAGGAACCAACCTTGTTACATAAGTATTTGACCATATAACCATTAAGAGATTTAGTAAATAGATATGCTACTTGATCTTCAGACAGGACTGGGACAAACATGATTTGCATCTTGTATCTTTTTTCGAATAAATTGACAATCAACCTCGATGTGTTTAGTTCTTTCATGAAAAACTAGGTTGGAAGCAATGTGGACAAAACTTGGTTATAATAGTGAAGCTCCATTAATTGCCTCGAACTGGATGTATCCAAGTTCTTTGAGGATGTTTTTGTTCAACAAGAAATCAATTGTAAGACCCCTGACCTAGCTTAGAGCTTAATTGTGCTTGCTTTGTTTAATAAGATGATTGAACCTTAATCTAATTTCTTGAAATGCTTTAATGACATGTGACATGGGTATGTTTTCAATTTGGTCCTGTTAGGTTGATGTTTAAGCTAGTTATGCTTATTTTGGACCAAGTTGCACTTCACCCATGTTGAGGGGTTATCTTGCAATTTATCACATGTTGGATGTGCCTTTTGTGCCTTGGCACCATGAGAGAGAGGATGGTGCTTTGGGGTGCCTTGTTGCTCCTTCATTGATGAGGAGAGAAGTGGTGACATCTTGAGTGTTTTTTAGGGTTTGCTTGGATGCTCTAGGATTGGTGTTGACCACAAATGATCTTGGTCTTTCAGCGACCATCCTTGATGTTTCTTGGTGCGTTCTCTGTGGTCAAAGGAGGTTTGTATGAGGGGTAAATTCCCTTTAGCTATAGAGCCTTCCACCTCTCTCTTAGGTCACTTATGATCTAGGGTTTTGGTTTCATCACTTGAAAGTCTTTGACCATGGGCCTTTGTGGCCATGTTTTCCTTCGACCGATGGTCATCTAGGACCGAATGAGGTCATTGGTTTTTTCTTATTTTTCACGATATATCTTGCATGCATGGTTTTAGTGGTTGCATGGTTGTTCCTTGATGGACAAGTGACACCTATGTGCATGACACCTAACCCCTTTCACCTCTCTCTACCTTTGGGTAGATGTACCCTATCCTTTGTAAGCATATGATCCTTTTGCATCTTCTCTTTCTCTCCTTGCTTGGAGTTTGGCCCTTGGAGCTTGGTGGTGAAGAGGAACTCATCATTGGAGTTTTGGTGGCTGATCAACTTGCATGTGGTGATCTTGAGTTGGAGCATCTTCTCTTTTTTCTTAGTTGGTGATCTTTGATCCTTGGTAAGCGATCCAACCTCTTGGTTTTGCTTCCTTATAAAACCCTACCTCTTTGTTCTTCTCTTGGCTGAACTCATGGTTCTCCATTGTGGTCTTTTGAGAAACTTCTCTCCATAGAGTTGGAATCCATGGTTCTCCATGGTAGTACCTAAGTGAGATGAAGATCTTCTCCTTCTTCCTTTCTTACTCTGCCTAGGATTTTGGATCTCTCTTTCTTGACCTTTAACCTTGGGTTAGAGGTGGTGACTAGCTTGGTTGTGTAGGTGATCAAAGCTAGGTTTCTCTCTTGATTTTAGAGCTTCTTGCTCGGAGATGGTTGCACCATCATCTAAGGAGGGTTATATAACTCTCTCCTCTACTATTATTGCTCCTAATTATACATGTAAAATTTATTCCTAAAATGTGATCACACATTGTTGATAATGATATATTGTTTAGAGTTTGAGTTCCTATAATGATCTTGCATGTACTTGTTCCTTTACTTAACCCTAATTCTTATAACCAAATTTCTATGGGTGGTGGAAGTACTTGTTACACACGCAAATGCTTGAGTGTTAGTTTCCTACCAAGCTTATGGTTCTCTTTTCCTCTCTTATTGATAGAGAGTTTGTGATGTTTTGGAATGTGGTTTTCTTCCTCATATCATGGTTAGTTTTCTCTATGATTTTGAGATCATATTTTTAGGGTTTTGAACATGTTTATCCTTAAATATTTCCTCCCTTAAGGTTTTGGTTTCAAGATGATAACTGCCTATTTTGATCATGTTTTAATTGTAGTTTTTTCTCTAAGATGTTTTTATGTTGTGCTATAGGTAGCTGAAGGCTTGGATGTGTTGTTTGGTTGATGACATGGTTCTGTTTGGTTTACATCACATGGATGACATATGTCTTCTGTCGATGAAGAGTACTCTCTTGTTTCCTTCGGTTACCATGCTTGTTTTCTTGACGGTTCAACCTCTTATTCAGTCGATGAAGTGGTGGGTGACCTTTGGTCATTGAAGTTATCTACGACCTGCTTTGTCTTTGACCATGGTGCTATTTTTTCCCTTTAGTAGTTGATATGCCTTCAACCTAGAGGTCTGCGACCTAGGTGTCTTTGACCAGGGTTCTTTCTTCGACTGATGGTGTGGTGATAGTAGCTTCGGTCACTTGCCTTGGTCAGGGTCTTCGACCTTGATGACATGTTTTCTATGACCGTATAGCTTTGTGACCTTATACTCCCTTCGATCGATGGTAATTCTTAGACACATGTTTTGACTTATGTTATTGGCTATGGTGATGAGGGTTGACCTATATGCTCCAAAAATATGGGAAGTAGTGGTGTGAGGCTTGAAGTGCTATATTTCTATTCTAGAAACCCGAATGAGATACATACAAGAAACCCTAACCCTAATATGGGGTTATGATATAATTGTCAACCTTATTCAAAGTGGTAGTATGCAATAATGATGGATTATCTCTCTCCTACTTGTATAACTTAAATATTGTAGGTTGAATAAATGTCATAGCTATTGAATGATATGGTGTGTTTTATATGATACAAGGTGATGTTTATGATCCTTATAAGGAATAATGAGATGATGATGATGTGCATGAATTATGAGGTTTGGGTCTTATGACCTAGCAGAGGCTCAATGCCTAGTGAGAGGTGATATGCTCCGGTGATGAGATGATGGATTGATATTCCCTAGAGATGTGATAATGTTGATGGACTTGAATGGTAGTTATATTCAAAGATGATGTGAAAAGTTATTACTTCATACGTTTTATATCTTCTAGAGTTGTAACTCTCTATAGAGTTAGTTTAGGGTTTATACATTGTAACTTTATTGATAATTGGCTTGATTAATCAAGTGAAACTCTAATCATGTAGTTTCCATGTGCCATAGATCCATGCACAACATCAATACTTGTGGGATGGTGAAACATGTTCTCCCTTAGTGGAAGCTCAGAGTCATATACTATTGAGTATATGCATTTCATAGGATTGGTTGCGGTCATACCCTAGTAGGAGAATGGTCAAGGCTGTATCTCAAGTGGTGTGATTTAGTATATGTATATGATATGTTTTGAGGGTCACTGTGGTTATACCTCGACAGGAGTGCGACTGCGGTCGTAACTCAGTTTACTAGTGTCATACATATATACCATGACATACTAGATTGTTTTGTAGTTGGACTTTATATGTCACTACGGCAAACTCAGATTGACCGAGGGTGTGGGAGATCATAGGAGTCTGACTTCTACTAGATCTTGTATTTCATTGACTTCGACTTAGTAGTTGTCAGTTGGAGCATGAGTGGTATACCTCATCTCCTCACAGAATAATAAAAGATGTAACACAGTTGTGTAGTATATTTGCTTAGGGTTTAACATGACTCACATTGTATGACCCTTTGCCTTATCTCTTGAACTGATTAGTTGATTTATAATGAGGTAAGAGAAATCAACTATTATACATGATATTCATATTCCTTCTTAAAGTATAAGATGTTCTACTACTATGTTATAGATGTCAAATCTTCTTAAATAGTGCTAATTGTGTTACTCATATCATTTAGCTGAATCTGATCAACCTAATAATAATGTTATCTTTCCTTCTTTAGCTTATCAATGTTAATAATAATTGCAATAGAGAGTTATATCTCTCTCTAGGATGTTGGTCTCACCCCATGGGTTTTCACATCTTTTAGGTGGTCATGCATGATGAGGTGGGGAACGTGCGGTTGAGGTTGAGCAACAAGAAGAGCAGTAGATGTTAAAGGTCAAATATGTTGCTAGTGTTTTGTAGTAGAGTCCTATGTGTCATCCCTATACTCGCATGTCCTTGGGGGTGATTTGTAGACATTGTGTATCGACACAAGTTTTGGCCATATGCCATGGTTGTACAGATATGGTTTGTATATATGTGAATAAGTTATCATATGTAGTAGGTTGTGGCTAGTTGGTGACCGACCTAAATCACACGTCCAAAAAAGAGCAGATCTAGAGTAGTCAAACTCTTAAAATAGTAACCCGACACTTGAGCCCCCACAACTATTATACGGGGTCTGATGTAGTAATCAAGGTCAAACCACATGGACAAGGTTAGCAGTTGTTAAGCATGCAAGGTCTCCGACTCATATACTCTGGATAAAAAGGTTGTTTAAAAGGGTGTTCCCAAAGGAGCAATGGTACTCAAACCACAGTAAAGCAAATAAAACAAAGATAAGAAGAACATGGCATAACAAAATAATATGGAAACAAAGATATGGAAGGGAAACTTGGATTGGGTTTCACCTACTAAGACTTCTCACCAACATGCAACATCATATCTCCTTCTCGCATACTCCTATCAAGATTACAAGCAATCATGCATGGTGTCTATTCCCTTCTCTCTTGAGATAAGGATATATCTAAGTCTAAGGGTAACTCTCTCTCGAGATGATTACATAAAAACCACATAACGGAGCATATGATCTCAAGCTTTAGCATTCCAATACTCTCATGCATTCGTACTACTCCATAACACAAGATAAAAGTGATATTACTCTCTTGAGACATCAACAATCAAACATCACAAGATGGTAGCTAAGCATACAAATGAAGTATTAAAACCAGTGCATGGAGATAATCTTGACAAGAGTAGATAAATTCAAAATAGAGAGACAATATACATATGGGGAGAGCCTTAGTGGCTACTCCCAACCCAAGTTAAGATGTTTAGCCACACATGTTCACGGGAAGCATAATGGTGTTACAAGAAGACATATACTTCAAGTTCCATGAAGTGAGGAGGGAAGTACAGTGAGATGGAAGTGATAGATCTAGATAGAGAGAGAAAAATGTGATATAACTCAATACTTCTTCAGATTTAGATCCAGAAGGTCGATGGAGCAAACGATCTTCTTCTCTTGAAGAAGATGGAGCCTTCAATCTTCTCTCTACTCTACTTCTGCCTTTGGAGATCCAAGACTGATTGGATGGATGGGTGGAGATGAGTCTGGAAAATGGCAGCACTTCGTGGTACTATTAGATCTGCTCTAATGATTTGACAGGACAGGTGGGTGGCCTATTTATAGGCACACTCCATTGACTTAACCCCTCAACCGTGGTCGAGGTCTGGTCTTGGATGAAGCTCAATCGCAATGGAGGCTTCATTTCCATCAATTGAATCCCTTCCTCAGTCGTGGTCTGGTTGGCCACCTTCTTGGGTGAGGATCGCGGTCAAGGTCGATTTAGCAATCCTCCTCGGTCGCGGTCTAGTTGACCACCTTCTCAATCATGGCCGATTTGCTTGTGACCTTCTGTTAGGGCCACAGTCAAAGTCGGGGTGTGCCTTGCTTTGGAAAAGTCGAGGTTGCGGTCTTCACGTTGGTCGCGGCCCCATGTCGATTGTGATCTCCATGTTGATTGCGGTCGTGAAGAGCTTGAGTGTGAATTGATCGTGAGCGTAAGGTATTAGGGTGAACTTGGAGACCTCGACCATGGTGAGATGGTCTTTTTTGGATGAATGAATCACGGTCGAGGTGATGACCGTGACCTGGGCTAGATATGTACTTGAAATCAAAGGAAAATGTGTAAGTGAAGTAATTAACATAAGATTCTAAAATAGTGGGGAAAGTTAACAAAAGATATGCTAGGGAAGGTATAAAATGTATACAAAAAGTGTGTAAAATAAAGTGTTATCAACTCCCCCAAACTTAGAATCAAGCCCGTCCTCAGACTAAGCGTAGGCTCGAAATCATAGAGAGAAAGAAAAAATTTGTGGGACAAAATTTTGCAAAACATAACACTACTGAGTTATCTCATTCTTATATCAAGACTGTCATGGTATATTTTCTCAACCCCCTAAAGTCTCATTCTTCCCTCTTATATCTAGAGCTGCACAACTTCTAGTTCTTTCCATTTCCTTCAATTGTAAAAGGTTTCTCCTCCTCAATGTATCACCCCTTCCCTTTAGGCTACCAACCATACTAGTACAACATCTCATCAAGGGGTAGCTTTCACACCCTTTCTTTATTTTTAGTCAGCCCTATGCTAATGTGTTCGGGTAGGCTTTAAGCTTTAAGTGTTTTCCTCTTCTCCTGAGCTCCCTCACCCACAACTGTTGTAAGGATAGTGTTTCCCTTTTGGGAATCTGACTTTAAGTCAGGTGGTTTTGTGAGTTTTGTTCTGGATTGGAGGTGGGTAAGTTTGGCTTCAAGGTTCCACTTACGGGCATGGAATATCTGCATTCGTGAGTGCAGCAATACACCGACCGTGTGGAAACTTTTGGCATCTTTTGGGCACAACTCTTATTATATATTTTTCTTCTTTTCTTTTTGTCTTTTTACACCTCCTTTCTGGCTTGGGTGAGAGGGATTCAAGCGGTCTTTTGGGCGGACAAGCCTCTTTTTTAGTCCCAAGCGGGGATGGATTTATTTGAAAGGGGTAGTTATTTCCTTCTCTACGGAGATAAGAATTTTCTAGTTGGAATCATCAAGTGAGGGTGGTTGGTCAGGAGTATGGCTAGGTGAAGCTCTCTAGTCTCTAAGGGTTTCATGAGCTTAGGTTTATTGCATACACAATGTCTTATTGCAAGAATGAGATAGAGCAGTATTTCTATGTTTCTCATTTAATCTTTATGTGTATTAGATGCTCGTATATTTCTATCTAGGAAAATGATATCACTACAACTTTTAGCAAGAAGATAGATTAAATTCTAAATTCTAAGGTAACTTCACAAAAAAATTAGGCAAAAAGGGAGGAGCAGTTTAGCAGAACTAAAATATTTACATGTAAAGTTTGTGGAAATATAAAATTTTTGAAAAATTGAGAGGTAAAATGGTGATAAAATTGTACCTCTCTAGCCCGTTTATGACCCCTCCCCCAAACTTATCCTTCACCTTGGCCCGGGATGTCAAAATTTGAGTGAGACATATAAACAAGCTTCCTTTATTCTTGTTTATCAGTGTTAGAGGCCCACTTGGACTCGAGGAGAATACTCTCGTACACTCCTCACAACGGGTGTTACTACTCGTATTGCATACCCTCCACTTTTATATTCATGTTGGCTAGGGCTGTCATCTAGGATAGATAGTAGAAGCCACAGTCACTCGACAGAGGAACATGCTGAGGGCTCCTGTGGCATAACTGTGTCTTCTTGAAGTCTTTTCCTACTGTATTCTTGTACCCTTTTTTATGACTTTTTAGCATATCAACAATTGCCTCCTCGCATGTGACAACCTTTTCTTCAGTTGGAATCTTTGCGGTAGTCATGTTTGTCTTATTCAATCTAAAGGTTGCATCTAAGTTGTTATATAATACCGCAGTCCTTTTTATGATGTTGACCACCAGCAAAGTCCATTGACTACAGTGAAGAATCGACAGGAAAATGTAGTCCGGGGGGGGTCACGAGGCATTTTTACAGGTGTTCCTTCTCGCCTGATCTGTTATCTTTTATGATGTCATCTACCAACAGAAAGTGTGCCATATGTGCTTTTGGCATGTTTTCACTTAAGAGGTCTTGGTAGGATGACATTATGCTTACCGATAGGCACCCAGAGATCATCCTTTAGCACACATATCCCTTCTCTTTCAAATACAATTTCTTCCGGCATGTCATCATCTTTCAAGGACCTCATTATGATGTTTAGTGATTATGAAGATTGATTGACAAAGCTCCATCTATTGAAGTATTTGAAAGTGGGTATTATCTTCTGCATCGGTCCATCTAGTTTTTCTTATGACAGATCATCTTCCTCTACTTCTCCTTCTTCTGGCTATTCTGCTCGAGGCAGTTCTCCTTTGTCTTCTGTCACTAGAGGCTGTTCAGGTTCTGTCTCTGGTATGCTTGCTATAGTTGGTCTAGTTTCTGTACTCCATCCTTCTTTTTGTGCCTCATCCCTGACTGGTTTTGTTGGATCGATCCAAAGGGTTTTCAATTGTTCCCTCCAAGTCACCTTTTTAGGTAGAGGAATCTCCTTATGAAGTCTTCATGGTATTACATCTGAAGGCATCGCTAGGTCGCTAATGAAGCGGTGATCGTAGATGACCTCCATTACGTACACACCACACAACCCATGTAGATTTTTTACACATAAGTCCTCCACCGGGATGCCCTTGTTGATAGCTTCCATCATCCTTAGTATGATGAAGGTGCAATCCCGTGAGCCAACCTCTTCTTGTGACACTTTCTTACAGATAGAAAATAATTTCCAGATGTCATTGAATCTATCAATTGTTGATTATATCACTCTCTGTAGACATAGCAGTATCTTTAGGACATCTCTAGCTTCTTTCTTTTTATATATCAGGGTAGTACTATCCATTTCAACTGCGCAGCAGTTGAGAACTATCATCTTTCCCTCATATAGATTGACAATGATCAGAGCTCAGTACTTCACGTTCCTTATGGGCTGGACTACAAACTTTGTCCCCTTTCTACACACTACTTCTTTAAGATCAGTCACATCAGTAGCCTCATAGTCCTCATTGTATAAGAGGCTTGCTAGATGTGTGGTGTCGTTGAACACTAGTTGCACCTTGTCTAAGTGTAGGAATTCTTCAAGGAGGGTGGCGCACAACACTTTAAACAGTTTCTTGTCTACTTGTTCCCTTTTTAAGAATATCCCTCTAAAGTGTTCTCGAGTTAGATTTCTACCCTTGTTGTGATATATGACATCTGCTTTGGGTAGATTGTCATCTAGGATATCCGTTAAGATGTGGACATCTCTGCATGTGATTCTTGATAATGTAGTTGTGTCCATTCCTTTCATCTTGTACGGTAGAGGGGGAGCTACACCTAATTCTACATCTTTAACTGGTGTGCTCCGCTCCCTGGCAGGCCCATTTATGAAGAAAGTAGCGAGCCCGCCTTCCCTGCCGTCTGAGGTTCCATCCTGTGCTGCAGGGACGAGTGTTTTACTGGTTGTATGCGGACCCTCTATGCTTGTTGGCATTGACATAGTCACCTTTTCTGCCACCTCTAAGGAAGCTTATGTAGCTGTGCCATCTTTGACATTGCTTTTCTCAGATGTGTGATCCAACTTGGCAGTGGTCAGTTCTGTTAGAGTTGACTCCATCTTTCCATCATAGATGTGGTCGTTCTGCTCATTTTAGACTGGGGATTGTAGGATGCCACTGCACATGTCCATCCCAGATGTCAGGTCATCTAGAAATTTATCTATATCTCTGACCTCTCTAGATGTTATATCTTCTGTCATTATGCTCTCTGCTTTGGCAACAACTTCTTGTGTTGGTTCTTGTGATGCAACATTTTCTGTGGTTGGGGTAGTTTTGTCTTCTACTGGTTCTCCCTTCCCCTTATCAAATTTTTCCTTGTCCTCTTTAGGACTGCTGTTCAAATCTTGCTCCCTTAACAACGTAGTAGTCTTCTTATTTGTTTCATTATCTTTGGGAGAGTCTGATGGAGGAGGTGCTTCTTTTACTTTAGGTTCAGCCGCTGAGGTAGTTTTTACATTGGTGCTTTCTTTTTTTTGTGCTAAACTTGCACCTATCCCTCCCACATAGTTGTATTTATCATTGGGGTTTGGAGGTCTCGATGAAGTTTGTGATGTCGAGGATCCTGCCACACATTTTCTCTTCTTCCTACATCATTGGCTGTCGAACTCTTTACGTTCAATTTCCAGCTTCTTATGGTCTTGTTCCAGATGTTGGCATTCCTTATTGAGGTCATTCATCGGCGCCTCATATCCACTTGTTAAGCGGTCTCTGTCAGCCTGCATAGCATCCCTTTCTCTCTTGAGGGCTGCCATTTCCTCCGTGAGGGTCTTCAACACTCTTATCATCACGTTTTGGGTGTCTAGCACCCCTTGCATGAACTCGGGTAGTGCCTCAGTCCTCTCGTTCTGTGATTGCACCTATGTGATTAGCGTACACAGGGTGGAGGTTATGCTTAAATGAAATTCAGATGTTTGATGCATGTGTTTCCACAATGCATTAAACTTATTACCTAGTATGTCTCTGAAGGTAGGAGGGTGTCAGGGTTGTGACTCAACATATGTCGTGGATGCTTGTGGTTCCTTTGGTTGTGGAGTTGGTGGTGTCAGGCTGGGCACTCTTTGCTCCAGCTATCATGGTGTTTGAAGGATCACTTTTCGAATCACCATTTCGAGTACTGATAACCTCCCATTTTGTGATGTTATCTTATTAGTTTTCCTTAGTTTTCCATACTCTTTCTTACATAAATTAGATACAATCATTAACTTTTTACCTTATTGCTAACACATCAATAGATTAACTTTTCTCTTCTTTATCCTTGCAGAAAAACACAAAAAAAAATTACAAAAGCCCCAAACGATCCCAAGACCGTTTGAGGCCAAACGGTCCCGAGACCGCATGAAGGCTAAACGGTCCCGAGACCGCATGAAGGCCAAACGGTCCCGAGACCGCATGAAGGCTAAACGGTCCCGAGACCGCATGAAGGCTAAACAGTCTCAAGACCGCATAAGGTCAAACGGTCTCGAGACCGCATAAAACCAAACGATCCGGAAGACCGCATGGAGGCAAGGGAAAACGGGTTCAGGGCCCAAATGGGTTCAAGACCGTTTGGACCTCACTTAAGGCCTATAAATAAGATCTCAAGGGTCCTCCACCAGGAGAGTTTTTTTAGACGTCCAAAGGCTGCCTCAATCACTCCAGAGCTCTTGTGACTTCCACCCTCCGCCCTGGGGCTGCCGGTCTGAGACCCATACTCCATCTCGAAGCTGCTTTCTCTCTCTGCCAAAGAAGGTGGGAAGAGGGAGATCTCATCATCACGCAACCTGTGAAGCTGGTGGATCATTTCTCTCTCTCTCTCTAAGGGGTTGACTTTCCTCTCTCCTTTATGGGGATGATGCACTCTCTCTCTCTTCTTGCCTCCTTCTTTGTCCTAGTCATGAGCGAGTAGTCTCCTTCACTAGGGTGCGGGGAGTAGCCCCGCTACCCATGTTTTCATATCATGTAAATGTAATCCATAATTTGTAATATATAGTTCTTATCTTTTCAGTTTGACATCAAACGTTTAATGAATGCATGTTGCTTGATCTCCAACTTGTGTTATCCTTTATCTTTTAGTATGAATTGTCTACGTTTGTACTATTAGATTTGAAACTCGTTTGTATGTTGGTTCTTGGTGCACGTATCCACCCTGCATCTATTTCGGTATCTAGAAGTGTATCTCAAGAAGTGGAGTAAACTCACTACCATTTGTTGCACTTTCATACTATGAAATGGAATCAGTTGACGTATGAAAGTGCAACCTTGGTAAGTCGAGGAACACACTTTGCGAGGGGAATGATGCAAAGTAAGTGACCATTTGTTCGGGAATGGCTGGCGTTGCAACATTCCCGCACTTCTCGTAGTTAGCTCTCCGAAAGGAAGCTAAGTCTACAAAGATACTAACTGACTAGACTCTTTTTGCAGGTTATGTTTTGCTTTGCATGTGTTGATCCATGTGTAGTGGTGGTGAAAAACTGATCACGCCGTAGTGACTTTTATCATAGTTTAACTCCTTAGATTTACTTGCTTTCTTTACTTTACATTATTCTTAGTTTAAAACAACAAAACCAAACTTTCGATCTAAGTGCCTACTAGTAAGAGATTAAGTGAAACTTTAACGTTTTCCATCTTGTTTCTTGCAACAAGACCGTTGTCCTGAGGATTCGACCCTTAACTATACTACGATAAGACTTCTACGTATCCTAGCATACGTGGGTGGAGTTCTCTATCTAGTATACGCAAGGCTAAACCTAAAGACTTACTATCTTTAGGATTTTTAGTTGGTGCACGCAATTCCACGTAAGTGGAAGCTCCATCAAAAAATTGATGTCGTTGCTGGGGACAACGGAACGTTTTAATTTAATTTAGTACCTTCTTCGTTGGATAGGATTTTATACTTTCTTTTTAAATCATTAGTCTACATCTTCTTGAAACCATCATATCTTTACCATTATCTGAAGGTGTTTCCTTTTCTCTACTCAGGTGGAAAATGTGTATGTGATCATCGCATAACCACAGATTCTCCCCTATTCCGGAGTACGACTCCGAGGTAGAGAGAAGCTTCCATCACTACATTCGACTCAATCGCCAACGAGCTAGGCTAATGGCTGATGATCAACGCCAGGCTGCGTTGGTAATAGAGAGGGTCAATGCCGCCATCGCTGCTCAACGGACACAACTCATCACCGACACTCGTGCCCAAATCCAAGCGGAGATTCGTGCGGAGGAACAGGCCCGCATAAGAGCTGAGACTAAGGCAGCAACCCAAGCTGCTCAGCTGGAGTTAAGGAACAAGCAACTGAGGGACTACATTGTCCCAAAGAACTATGAGGATAACCACCCGGTCCGACCTCCGATTATCAATATCCCTAACTTTGAGATTCAAACCCAGTGGATCCAGATCATGCAAGGCATCTCTTTCTCCGGAGGTTCTGGAGATGATTGCATGGATCATCTGAAAAGGTTTAAGACACTGTGCCGCCTGGTTCCGCAAGCCGGAGTCGCTTTTGATGCTATAATGCTTCACCTGTTTCATTTCACTCTGTTTGGGAGAGCCCTGAGTTGGTATAACTCTCTTGACCGGGAACCTATAATAACTACCTGGGCTCCCCTTGAGGAAAAATTCTTAGAGAAGTTCTTTCCCCCTTCACTGACTTATGAGATCAGGGGGCAGATCAATCACTTCTCTCATCTACCTAGAGAATCCCTTGCTGAAGCATGGGAAAGGTTTAAAGAATTTCTGCGCAAGTGCCCGCATCATGGAATCTCCCAGAACCAATTGATAGAAACCTTCTATCGGGGAGTAAGTGATGATATCAAACAGTTCTTGGATTCCTCATCTGGAGGAAACTTTATGAGGAAGAACTATGAGGACGCTTGGAAAATTGTTACACTTAGAGCTGAAAATCAGTCCAACTGGGGACGATCAGCAGGAAAAGGTGTCGTCAAGGTTTACAAAGCTGAAGAATCCATAGAAATGAAGGAGATAGCTGAAGCCTTGAAAACCATAGTTCACAAACAACAAGCTCTCGAGACTTCTCTAGGAGAGATTGATAAGAAGAAAACTCCTCTAGTTCAACAAGTCAAGGCCGTCACATGATCCTGTGAGGCTTGTCATGCTTCTGACCATCTGACCCTTTCATGTGGTATGCTTTATAATGTGATGATGGATCTGCATCCACCACCACAACAATATGAACCCATTACTGATCAGTCTGAAGATCAGCTTCCAGAACAAGTCAACTCCATCCACTCTATCCCTGGACAAGTCTACTACAATCCCAATCAACCAAGGAATCACCCTAGATTCCAATATGGGAACCCTGCTGGAACCGCAAATCCACAACATCAGACGCAGGGGGGACCTGCTAGTAGGTTACCACCTGGATTCCCAAACAATTTTAACCAAAATCAAGGGAACTCCAGGAATAACTTCCCTAGGGCTAACTACCCCAGAAATCAATCGGCTTACTATCAGTATACGCATCCTTCACTCCACCCACAGCTGCACACTCAGCAACCTCAACTAACGCTGCCTACGCAGCAACCTCAGCAAGGGCAACAACCAATTACTCCGAAAAACGCTCCTGCCCAACCAGAAGATGAAATATCCTTGATAAGGCAAATGTTACAATCGCAGCAAACTATGCTTGCTAACCAACAGGCTCAGTAGAAAGCAGTTGAAGCTCAACTTGCTCAGATCGCTGCACAATTAAAGCCCCCAGCATGTACGTTTGCTGGGCAGCCTGAATCAAATCCTAAGCATGGATAGAACATGCATGAAGAGTTGAATGTTGTCACCACCAGATATGGATGCATTCTTCATGAAACTACCAAGATCACTCTGGATAATGATGATCCACCTGCTTTTATGATGAATGAGGGCTCACAACAAGGATTGGAAAAGCCTACAGAAGGCACAAAGGGCAAAGACAAAGAACAAATGTCCGCAGAACCTGAAGTCTTGCAATTTAAACTAAGGATTCCATATTTTGGTAGACTGCGAGAAACAAAGATGGACACCAGGTTTCAAAAGTTCAAGGAGGCGATGAAGAAATTGTACGTTGATATTCCGCTCCTTGACGCTCTTTCCGAGGTGTTGGCCTGGGCAAAATACCTCAAGACCTTGTTATCAAGAAAGTACATCACTGACGAGCAAGAAACTGTTAAGCTTGCCCAGACCACTTCTGACATCATCTTACACAAAATGCCAAAAAAGAAGAAGGACCCAGGTTCATTCGGAATCCAATGTTGCATTGGAAATGCATCTACTAAAAAGGGATTAGCTGACCTAGGGGCCAGCATATCCATCATGCCTTATTCTATGTGCAAACGTTTGGGTTTCACCGAATTGCTGCCTACAACAATGACTATTCAATTAGCTGACTCCACCATAACAGCACCTCTGGGAATCATCGAAGATATTCCAGTAAGGGTAGGCAAGGACGCCTACATTCCATGTGACTTTGTTATCATGGATATTAAAGAAGACTTGAGATACCCAATTATTTTCGGCAGACCTTTCCTCGCTACTGCCAGGGCACTTATAGACGTCGAAGCTGGCACCATCATTCTTAGGCTCGGAAAAGAAGCAATTCAATTCCGAGTCCTTAATAGCATGAAAGGCCCTAGTATCCAAGAGGAGGTCTTTCTTCTTGACACAATTCAACAAATGTCACAATTAGAAATATCTGAGCCAGCTGACGAACTCGAGAATGCTCTAATCAACTCGGATGTCGAGTTCTCTGCAAATGAATTAGTTCAGCAATGTCTTCAACGTCTAGAAAATGCCAAAGAAGCACCAAAGGCCACTTTTGAAGAACTTAAAGTCATTACCATTATAGAAGCAGTTGAGCCACCAAAAGCCCCTGAAATGAAGACTTTACCCACATGGCTCAAACACGTTTTCTTAGATAAGGAAAAACTTTGCCCAGTTATCATCATCTCTACCCTTACAGAAGATCAAGAAGAAAGGCTTCTGGATGAGCTGAAGAAGCATAAAAGGGTCATTGGATATAAGATAACCGACATAACAGGCATAAATCCAGCCCTGTGTATGCGCAGACTTCCAATGGTTGAAGAATTTAAGCCTTCTCGCGAACATCAAAGAAAACTGAATCCTAATCTAAAGGAGGTAGTTCGTCTGGAGGTCCTCAAATTACTCAAAGCTGGCATGATCTATCCTATTTCTGACTCCCAGTGGGTCAGTCATGTCCAGGTTGTTCCTAAAATGGGGGGCACTACTGTAGTGCTCAACGAAAAAAATGAGTTAGTGCCTACCAGGACTGTAACAGGGTGGCGGATGTGTATTGATTATAGGAAGTTGAACAAAGCCACAAGGAAAGACCACTACCCCCTACCCTTCCTTGATGAAGTCCTGGAACACCTAGCTCATCAAAAATATTTTTGTTATCTCGATGGTTACTCCGAGTTCTACCAAATACCCATACACCCGGAGGACCAGGAAAAAACTACCTTCACTTGCCCTTTTGGGACATATGCCTTTAGAAGAATGCCGTTCGGGTTGTGCAACGCACCCGCTACGTTCCAACGGTGTATGTCTGCCATCTTTGCCGGTTTAACTGAATCCGTCATGGAAGTGTTTATGGACGATTTCTCAGTTTATGGAGACTCCTTTGACAACTGTTTAATCAATCTTTGTCAAGTTCTACGACGTTGCGAGGAAACGAACCTTATCTTGAATTGGGAGAAATGCCATTTCATGGTAACAGAAGGTGTCGTCCTCGGACATAGAGTAAGTGAAAGAGGAATCGAGGTTGATAAAGCGAAGATCAATGTTATCTCAAAGCTGTCACCTCCAAAGGACATAAGAGGAGCTCGAGATTTCCTGGGTCATGTAGGATTCTACAGAAGATTCATCAAAGATTTCTCGAAGTTAGCTAAACCCATGACCCAGCTCCTGACTAAAGATGCTGAATTCATATTCAATCAAGAGTGTATGCAAAGTTTCTCCACCCTCAAGAATGATTTAATCTCCGCACCTATTCTAAGAGCTCCAGATTGGTCGCAGCCCTTCGAAATCATGTACGACGCAAGTGATTATGCCATAGGGGTTGTTTTAGGACAACAGATTGACAAGAAACCCTATGTTATCTGCTACGCATCCAAAACGCTAGACGAAGCACAGAAAAATTACACTACCATAGAGAAAGAGTTTCTGGCTATCATCTACGCGTTTGAAAAATTCCACTCTTATCTGATTGGTTCTAAAGTCATCGTTTATACCGACCATTCTGCCATTCGATACCTGATTCAGAAACAGGATGCCAAACCCAGCCTTATCCGCTGGGTGCTAATGCTTCAGGAATTCGACTTGGAGATCAAAGATAAAAGTAGAGTGGAGAACGTTGTGGCCGATCACCTCAGCCGGATCGAGGTTGAAGAGAAAGATAAAATCCCTATCTGGGACTCTCTTCCTGATGATCAGCTTATGAAGGCCACTCATGGTTTTCCTTGGTATGCTGATATCGTCAATTATCTAGCCACAAGGATTATCCACCCATCTGCTTCCTACCAGGATAAAAGGAAGTTCCTTCACGACATAAAACATTATTACTAGGACGAACCTTACTTGTTCCACCTTTGTGCTGACGGACTTTTCTGTCGTTGCTTGCCGGAAGAAGAAATCACCCCTGTCCTTGAGCATTGCCATTCAGGACCTACAGGGGGGCACATGAGTGCTAAGAAAACCGCTCTAAAAGTTTTACAATCTGGTTTCTTCTGGCCTACTATAGCAAAAGATTCCTATGACTTTGTGAAAGCCTGCAACAAATGCCAATTTACTGGTAACATATAAAAAAGAGACGAAATGCCCCTCACTATGTGGCAGGAAATTGAGCTTTTTGATGTATGGGGGGGGTAGACTACATGGGCCCTTTCCCTTCATCCTATGGCTTCTCCTACATCTTGGTCCCGGTGGACTACGTCTCAAAGTGGGTCGAAGCTGTACCTACTGTGTCCAGCGATTCCAAGCCTGTTATTAAATTGTTCAAAGATATTATTTTCCCAAGATTTGGAGTTCTGAGAACTGTCATATCAGATGGTGGGATCCATTTCTTGGAACGAAGTTTTGAAGCCTTACTGAAAAAGTATGGAGTAAATCACAAAGTCGCCACGCCTTACCATCCACAGACTAGTGGTCAGGTAGAGGTATCTAATAGACAATTAAAAGTGATTCTTGAAAAGACGGTGAACAGAAACCACACCGATTGGTCCACCAAACTTCCTGATGCCCTTTGGGCATACCGAACTGCATATAAAACACAAATTGGACCAACCCCGTTCTGTTTGGTGTACGGGAAGTCCTGTCACCTGCCAGTAGAGCTGGAACATAAAGCCTGGTGGGCCATCAAACAATTAAACTTCGATCTTAAAAGTGCAGGAGAGCATAGACAACACCAGCTGCAGGAGTTAGAAGAACTCCGAATGACTGCCTATCACAGTGCCAGAATCTATAAGGAGCAAACAAAAATGTGGCACGATGGTCATCTCAAGAGAAAAGATATCGCCGTTGGCGACAAAGTGCTCCTTTTCAACTCCAAGCTCAGGTTATTTCCTGGAAAACTTAGAACAAAATGGTCTGGGCCCTTCACTATAAAACATATTTACCCAACTGGAGCTGCCATTATTATAGACAACAATGGAGGAGAAAGGACGGTCAATGGTCACCGTTTAAAAAGATACTACACTCCGGAAGATAAAAGGCCGAGACAGACCATTGAAATTAAATACCCCACAACATCAACATAACAACATCAAAGATTTGTCGAGCCAACGACGTAAAACCCAGGCGCTACTTGGGAGGCAACCCAAGATCTGAGTTTCTTCTTTTATTTTCTATCTTTTTAGGTTACTAAAAATATAACAATTCATATAACCAAAACAAACATAAAAAAATAATAAAATGAAAATATAAAAAAAATGTAATAATTTTACTTTTGTCCATTTGACCTTAACCTTACCAAACTGTCCTGAAACCGTTTGGGACCAAATGGTCTTCAACCCGTTTGGAACCAAACAGTCTTGAAACCGTTTGAAGCCAACCGGTCTCGAAACCGTTTGGGACCAAACGGTCTTCAACCCGTTTGGAACCAAACGGTCTTGAAACCGTTTGGAGTCCAAACGGTCGCTAAACCGTTTGACCTAGGGTTTTTATCAGGTCAAACCCCCGTTTCCTATAAATACCACCCCAAGCCCTCCTTCATTTCTTCTAGAATCTCGTTTTTTTTTTCACTCTCACTGTTTCATTCCAGTTTCTCATCTCTCCCGCGCCTACCATCGCTCTCTCGAGCAGACCATCACCACCTCCGACTCCCACCACCATCTTCGTCACCGCCAGAAACCTCGCCGTCGTCTTCGCGTGGCTCCACTTCTCTACTCGCCCCTCGTCGCTCTCCTCCAACTTCTCTCCCACCACCGTCGTCACCTTCACCATCAGCTGCAGGTAGAACTAGCTTCTCGCGGATATCTCTGCCACTGTTGCCATCGCCGCCGCCGACGGGCGAGCCTCGGCCTCCTTCCCACCTTCTTTGCCGCCGAACGACCAAACCGTTCGTCTTCCTGGCGGTCTGCTCCGAACGGCCTTGCAACCGTTTAGACGAAGGACCGTTTGGCCCTAAACGGTCTCTAAACCGTTTAGTGCCAAACGGTCTTGCAACCATTTAAACAAAGGACCGTTTGGTGCCAAACGGTCTTCAAACCGTTTGGGACCAAATGGTCTTCAAACCGTTTGGGACCAAACGGTCTTCAAACCGTTTGGCACCAAACGGTCTTCAAACCGTTTGGAACCAAACGATCCTGAAACCGTTTTGCTTTCCATAATCTCTAAAAATACAAAAAAATATATACCCATAAAACCAAATAAACACAAATAAAAATCCAATTCTTTTCTATACATGTTGTTCTTACCCATGATTTTCCACCTTTCAGAAATGGCATCACCAGCAAAGCAACCAACAAGAACCGAAGATGCCCCTTTCTGGACTGAGGAGCAATTCCGAGAAGACCGTGCCAAGCTCCAGCAGGTCGTTGAAAACTACAACAAGACTGGGAAGGCTCCACAAAATGTCAAGATCATGGAGGTACTATGCGAAATTGACCGGATCAACAAATGCCTAGCAGAGGCACCTGAAGAGGAAGTGGAAGAAATATGTTCCGATGACGATGAAGGCTCAGAATACGAACCTACACCTGAGGCAGAATCCCCTACAATAAAATCAAAGGGAAAGTGAAAGGCTCAGGCAACCACCTCCGCACCACAACCTAAGAAGAGGGCACGAAAGCAGGTTCACCCAACCACCGCTAGGGAGCAAACCCTAGCAGGTTTGATTCCATCAACCACCACCACCACTCCGACCACCATCACCGTCCCTATCTTTCCTCCCATCACCACCACAGCACCACCACCAGAAAACCTTCACATCCATACCCTTCCATCCATCAAACAAACTCTGAAAACAACAAAATATATATGCCCCAACATACTTATGAAGATGGGGATTTACAATAGAATCCTCAAACTGCTTGATAACTCAAATCTATCCCGACTCTGCTTTGTCAGTGAAACCTCCTATGTTGAACCTACAACGGAATTCTTCACATTCCTAGAAAAAGAAGCAGTAAATGCTATGGATAGAACACGGGATGGAGGCGACCGTAGGCTGGTCACCAAGCTTTTTGGCAACAGAGTTGTCATCACAGAACACATGATGAATGAAATCTTCATTGATAACCAAGAGCAACTAAAGAAAACCACGGCTGTTGCCATAGACAACCCCCAGTTCAACAAACACAACTTCTGGAAATCTTTAACGGGGATACCAATTTATGAGGCAAAACATGCAAAGCCTCAAACATTCAATCGGGTTTTGTGCGCACACTTCACAAAATCCTTGCTGGTGCACTTTTCCCCATGTCAGAAGGAGGAAATGTAATCATATCAGACCTCTTTGTTATCTGGTCCATCCTAAATGGGATGCCAGTCAACATTGGACGTCTTATGATCCAAAAACTATCAGCTTTTTCCCTGGGGAAAGAAATTTGCATGGGTGGTCATATCACATCTATTATCAAATACCTTAAGATGGATAGATTTCTACCCAGATGCACACAAACAAAGGGCGACATCCTTACCAACGAACAAACTTTAAAGAACTCCTTCATCATAAAAGAAAAGGATGGCAAGCTACATTATGTCTTCTGCCCTGCAACAAAAATTTTCAGAACGCTGATCCCACTACCAGAACTTGCTGATTATGACAAGAACAAGCTCCTATTCTCAGATGACGAGCTTGAAAAACTCATATCTTCGGTCAAAATTGCCGAAAAGAAAGCAACAGTGGGACAGACGGAGCTTAGCATAATAGCCCTGGCAGCAAATGCAGGCACAAGAGCTGTCGGGGACGCCAACATCGAAACCCCACCCAGAATCAGAACCCACCCCCCCAGAGGAACAAATCACCACCTCATTACTAGACTCTTTCATAATGAGTCTAAATGTTGAACTTACTTCCACCACCACCCAACCATCCACCATCCTCCATTTTTCAACAATCAACCACTCTTCCACCACCTTCCACATCACCCTTCTCCACAACTATACCATCACCCCCACACTTCTTCACTTCGGGCACCTCATTATCCACTACAACGCCCGAATTCACCTCCTTCACCTCCACCGTCTTTCCATCAACACTCGCGGACACACTCTTCTCTCCGGGTATGTCACCTCCCTTCTCATCTGCCACCACCCCGACACCGCTGGTGACCCCTTCCACAGTCACCACGCAGTTCACGGGACCGCCAGTAGTGTCTTTTCCGCACGACACTACCACCACCATTCCACCTCGACCCCAGCCGCCCCACCCTTCAATAACTGGGGTCCCTTCTGCTAACGTTGGTGAGGAATTTGGACGTCAATTCGACACCATCTGAAACCTCCTCACCGACCCTTCTAACATATTAAATTCTATTTTTTCTTGTGTGCAGGGTTTAAAAAAACAAGTTGCCAAGATTTACGAGCAGAACTGTGCCATGCCAAGCATCCTCTAAGGAATCCAGCAATGACAGGACATAGTGGCCAAGCAATTCGATCATATCAACGACCACTGCACACCCTTGTCCGAGCTGGTCCATGGAGTAAAATGCCAGCATGAAGCGTTGGCGAAGTAGGTTGATAGGATCTCTACGCAGACTCAACCTCTGCCGGAGACCCTCCGTGAGCTCACGAAGCAACAAAAAGTCTTCAGCACGTGCTTGGATGACATCAGCACAACCCTCACACAGCTCAATAATCGCCAAGAGGAGTCATCCAATACTAAACTCAATCAGCTAAGAGCTCAGGTGACTGACCTTACAACACGACTCCTCTCTGTTGAAGGATGCTACTCCGATTTGAAGGAAACCCACGACACACTGATCGAGACACACGAGCATGTGCAAGTGGCATATGATGAACTACAATCCATCCATTGTCTGTGCAAAAAGGCAGCACGCAAGAAAACAACAGACAAATCAGCAGCGAATGAAGAAGAAGATAATGAAGATGCGGATGAAGATTCTGATTCCTCGGATGACTCCAACAACAGTACCTCCTCAGATGATGACTCTGATGGCCTAGACAATGCTGGGGAGGGCCCCAGCCGAGGAGCACAACAAGAACAATAGAAAGATCACCAAGAAGGTGATACAAATCCCAAATCCCCTGCTCACAATGAGCACGTAAACATATCTTATGGGGACCAATTCCTAGACTACTCCACCATGGGATCTTTGGGGGAGGCTGCAAATAAAGTAGCTTTTGCTGAGTTCCACCAGTGTCTAATGGGAACCAGCACCAGTCTACCACCAACAATAGCTCAACAAGTTTTTGCACCTGAACCCTCGGTGCCCTTTCCCCCAGATCAAGATGAATCCAAACAAGTACAACTAGATACAGACGAAGACCTAGATACTCCTTCCGATTCTGACAAAGATGAAGCTTTGCAACAATACATGGATGATTCAGAGCAGCTTTCTTCACCTCCTCCTCAAGAGCTACCCCCACCGCCACCTCTACCTCACAAGATGCACAACTTAGATATGGCGACCATCTCCACCTTAGATGCACATGATATCTTCAACCTAAACACTATAGTAGATGATGCGAAAGAAGGGGGAGATGTTATCTACATCAACACAAAGACTCAACGCAAGTTGACACGTGAAGATTTCCGCTCAATTCTCCGACCTCAATCTACGGTGAAGATGGCCATCTTCCGTGCTCTCCTTTCAAATTCTATTGAGATCTACAGAAGCTCCAAGTGACAGCAACCAATTCTCAACGCCTCACCCACTCTGGGTTTGTGCTTATTGTACAAAGAACTACATCACAAATCCATTGAGAGGTTGCACAGGGGGATCGCAAGAAAAGCTAGATATATAACCATGCCATTCCAAGTTTCTAGTCACTGGTTGCTCATGATTGTGGACACTGTCGCCCGCGACGCCAAAGTGTACAATTTCTGTGCCAGTGATCTAAAGGCCGATATAATTAACTTTGCTGCAATTGAAGCCGGGGAGGCAAGATGCATCCCTTTCCGGCTTCTTAAACTCATCTGGGCCGCATGCCCGTCTCTCCGCCAGGGTTGGAGCCAACCCTGGTTCCAAATAATTAACCCACTTGCCCAAGCTGCCAAAGGCTCTGGGGACAGCGCTTTTTATGTCATTCGACACATACTAGCGCTAAATCAACAAGTTCCCTTCACAGAGCTCATGAATGAAGATTTTCACTCCCTGCGAGGGCGTTACGCCATGGAACTTATCTGCGATAGAAGGTTCTTCAATGACCCTACTATGGCGACAGATGACGTCCCTCGCTACCTCTTTTCAGCAATCCAACGTCCAAAAAGGAGACCCTTCAGACAAACACTACAGGAGTTGGAAAGAGACAAGCAGCCGACCAAGGTCCCCGAGAAAAGGAGATGGCATCCTTACGACTTCGATCTGGCCCAAGATAAAGGAAAAATAGATTTGATAACGGGGACAGCCATCAAAAGATCCCCATCACAAATGGTGCCCCTATCTGCCATCGAACCATCATTTCCCAATTTTGATCTAGAAGCCTGCAAGAGTCTTTCAGACAATGAACTTCAACTTATTATGTCAAGGCTCTATGCCAAAAACAAAGATCTTGTCTTTATAGATGAAGATATCATAGTTATGGCAGATTGCCTCCGAGAAACCGTGCAACTTAAAGGTTCTCTTTCAGTAAGTTTGATGACTGCTTATCAATACTTACTCGGACGGAGGCATCCCACAGTATACATGGTGTCAGCTTACCTGAAGGATGATCTCTTAGGGCTGAAGAACTTCAGAACAACAGAGACACTCATTTCCTATCTTCAACATACAACTCCAAAGTTCATCATGCTTCCTTTCCTTCATCAAGAACACTGGATGCTACTGGCAACTAACCTACATGAAGGAACAACAATAATTTACAATAGTTTCGACAGCCAGTACGATCCAGAGCACAGAGTATACACTACGACACCAAGGATGCCAACGGAGGAGGTGGCAAAGGAGTGTGCTGACAAATTACATGATTTTTTGAGTCGGCACACATGGGTGTATGATAAAGAACACTTCAAACCCCCAACCTTCAGCCATAAGTGCCCCCAACAAATTTGCCAATCCAATGACTGTGGCTTCCACGTCCTCTACTGGATGTACACCATTTTGGTCCTCCAGAAACCAGTAGAGGACATGACAGAAGTGGATTACCACGCCCTCTGTGGAAAGTTTGCAGCAACTCTTCTACGAACTCATGGAGCGAACAAAGGACTCATAGAAGCCTAATGCCCTTGTCAATGCGCTTCTCAACCTATCACTTTGACACTCTGAGGATAGAGTGAATGATAAGTTAGGAGGGGAGTACATTCGACAAGGGTGAGGTATCATTTTTCAGTCCTTCTCCAACTCTACTCTCTCCTTTCACTCATTTTTCCCCCCTGCATAAAACTTGCATTTCACATTAAAATAAATCATGTGCATAATAAGTAACACCCCTTTTGGAAAGGACATCCCCTGCTAACTTACAATCCAAATTTTCCTCAAAAGCAATAACAAGATTAGCTTATAGGCATATAATGGCGAATTAATAAATTACATTCACTTTTGGTTTTTATGCTTTTATTTCAATTTTACTTTGGACTCTTCATAGGTCAATATCAAGACAGAAATAAGCCAAGCTCTCAAGGATGAGAGGGGCATCAGGCAACTTCCAAATCAAGAAGTTCCGCAAGTGGACCACAAAAAAAAGTGCATGTTGAAAAACGCTAAGAACAACTTTCCTCTCTTCAAAATAAAAGAGGCTTGGCCGCCCAAAATAATTTCCCGAACAAAACCCCAAATCCCAAGCCTGTGAGTCTTCGAACAAAAGCCAGAGAGTCGAATAAAATTATGAGAGTTGTTCCATAAATAAGGATCTATATAAAGAACCAATGAAGATCTCACCCGGTCGGCACATTCAGCTGCCCTCATAAAGGCAGATGTATCGTGTCCAGTAGTGAAATCTTAAGGTATCTAAATATATGAAAGGCTTATAAAGGACTCACCCGGCCGGTACATTTAGCTGCCCTCACAAATGCAGATGTGTCATGCCCGATAGTGAGATCCTAAAAGCATAGACAACCCCTCCCCCACTTGAAGGGGGAGTTACACTTCAAGCCTTTAGCCAACCCTCATACCCTCTCTAGCTTCCAGTAGGTCCTTCAGAGAGGTATAAAGATGATTAGAGTCAACAACATGCACAGAATAAAGGTGGCCCCGATGCGAGCTACGAGATACGGAAGAAACCTGAGACCCAAACAACTCTCGAAACCTGAAAGAGTCATGGCAAGCAATAAGACCCGATATGACCTTAAGAGAACTCAGGTTGAGAATTGAAGCAAAAGTATGGAAATCCTAATTAAATAAAATCGCCTCGCCATTACATGCCTCAGCTCTATCTAACTTGAGGACAAGCTAGACTCTAAGTTAGGGGGAGTGATAACCTCCCATTTTGTGATGTTATCTTATTAGTTTTCCTTAGTTTTCCATACTCTTTCTTACATAAATTAGATAGAATCATTAACTTTTTACCTTATTGCTGACACATCAATAGATTAACTTTTATCTTCTTTATCCTTGCAGAAAAACACAAAAAAAAAATTACAAAAGCCCCAAACGGTCCCAGGACCGTTTGAGGCCAAACGGTCCCGAGACCGCATGGAGGATAAACGGTCCCGAGACCGCATGAAGGCCAAATGGTCCCGAGATCAAATGAAGGCCAAACGGTCCCGAGACCGCATGAAGGGTAAACGGTCTCAAGACCGCATAAGGTCAAACGGTCTCGAGACCGCATAAAACCAAATGATCCGGAAGACCGCATGGAGGCAAGGGCAAACGGGTTCAGGGCCCAAACGGGTTCAAGACCGTTTGGACCTCACTTAAGGCCTATAAATAAGACCTCAAGGGTCCTCCACCAGGAGAGTTTTTTTAGACGTCCAAAGGCTGCCTCAATCACTCCAGAGCTCTTGCGACTTCCACCCTCCACCCTGGGGCTGCCGATCTAAGACCCATACTCCATCTCGAAGCTGCTTTCTCTCTCTGCCAAAGAAGGTGGGAAGAGGGAGATCTCGTCATCGCGCAACCTGTGAAGCTGGTGGATCGTTTCTCTCTCTCTCCAAGGGGTTGACTTTCCTCTCTCCTTTATGGGGATGACGCACTCTCTCTCTCTTCTTGCCTCCTTCTTTGTCCTAGTCATGAGCGAGTAGTCTCCTTCACTAGGGTGCGGGGAGTAGCCCCGCTACCCATGTTTTCATATCATGTAAATGTAATCCATAATTTGTAATATAAAGTTATTATCTTTTCAGTTCGACATGAAACGTTTAATGAATGCATGTTGCTTGATCTCCAACTTGTGTTATCCTTTATCTTTTAGTATGAATTGTCTACGTTTGTACTATTAGATTTGAAACTCGTTTGTATGTTGGTTCTTGGTGCACATATCCACCCTGCATCTATTTTTGTATCTAGAAGTGTATCTCAAGAAGTGGAGTAAACTCACTACCATTTGTTGCACTTTCATACTATGAAATGGAATCAGTTGACGTATGAAAGTGCAACCTTGGTAAGTCGAGGAACACACTTTGCGAGGGGAATGATGCAAAGTAAGTGACCATTTGTTTGGGAATGGCTGGCGTTTCAACATTCCCGCACTTCTCGTAGTTAGCTCTACGAAAGGAAGCTAAGTCTACAAAGATACTAACTGACTAGACTCTTTTTGCAGGTTATGTTTTGCTTTGCATGTGTTGATCCATGTGTAGTGGTGGTGAAAAACCGATCACACCCTAGTGACTTTTATCATAGTTTAAATCCTTAGATTTACTTGCTTTCTTTACTTTACATTATTCTTATTTTAAAACAACAAAACCAAACTTTCGATCTAAGTGCCTACTAGTAAGAGATTAAGTGAAACTTTAACGTTTTCCATCTTGTTGCTTGCAACAAGACTGTTGTCCTGAGGATTCAACCCTTAACTATACTACGACAAGACTTCCACGTATCCTAGCATACGTGGGTGGAGTTCTCTATCTATTATACGCAAGGCTAAACCTAAAGACTTACTATCTTTAGGGTTTTTAGTTGGTGCATGCAATTCTACGTAAGTGGAAGCTCCATCAAGTACAACTTTGAAGTCCTTGCCTTGATAATGGGGGTTTGTTCACCCATCACCTGTTGTTCTGCGACTGCTGTCTCAAGGCGTGGACTTTTTCTTATCTTTTCATCCAAGTTCACCTCGACGTCATGCTCTATTATTTCTTTGTGAGGTTGACATTCCTTTCTCACTATTGTTTCAGTGGCTATTGGAGGTGAGGTTGCCTTTAGATCTATGGGATCGTCCACCACTTCCTTCTTCTTCCTTATAGCCATCTTTTTCTTCTTCTCTATCTCTGTAGATTTTCCTTTACTACCTTCTTCATCAGCTGCCAATGTCTTTTTTTTGATATTGCGGATGGCCCCTAAGAAAATCTTGTCAATATCTTCTTGGGTGGGCTGCAGCTTGTGGGCATTATAATATGCCATCTCTAGTAGGGGAAGGAGTTTCTTTGAGAAGATCTGCTTATTGCACAACTTATATCCTTTCTGTGCCAGGATCCCCGTGTTGATGAGGGACTTGATGTCAATCTTCATCTGTCCCTCTACTGCTTTATATTTCTTCAACACTTTTGAATTCATAAAATGGTAGGCTATCTTTATTATCTGGCCTCCCATGCAAAACTCATGGTTCTGCTTAGACTCTCCTCCCATAGCTGCTGACCGTCTTTCGATTAGTATTTTTCCTATATTCATAGACTTTCTTTTCAGCATTGACCATATCATGAAGAGGTCTCCCTTGGTTACTCCCCCTGTCTCTGACCTCGTATATATTATGTTAGCAGTTATCTTCTGTATCATCATGATTAAGCATGAGGTGATCAGGGTAGCTTTGGAGTTTTTGGAGTGATGTTCATCTTCTCCCATTAGGTCTTCCCACATCTTGTGGCCATCATATCTGAAGGTCTCCTTCTCTCTCAGGGTGGCAGAGCAGGGTTGGGCTTCTGCTGTAGTATTGGTGAAGATAGTATTCAACATTACTTCAGTGATTGTGTGAGACTTTCCCCCTAATCTCACCTCTAGTTTGTAGTCTCCTCCACCTTTTTTCCATTCTTTTTCATCTACCGAGAGCTTCTCTAGTGAAGATAGGAATTTAACTATCAACTGCTTCAAGGATGGGGCTTCCGAGGTGCATAGGGTGAACATATTTGCACCCTTCAAGAACTTGATGACTCTGTTGTAGACTCCCATCTTTATGAAGTCGTTTATGTCCAGGTACCTCGTGGGCTTGAAGATAGTGATCTTTGAAATCCAGCCACATTGCGACTGGTGTACAACGTTCCTTGGTACAAATGGAGGCTCGCTCTGCTCTAGGGCTGCCTTCTCAGTATCTTCTCCCTCCTTCTGGGTCGTCTTTGCCTCTTGCCCTTTTGTCTTTTTCGCAGCTATCACCTTTACCCTTTTGCTACATCGTGCTTCCTTGGGCTCATCCTTCCTTTTTCCAGACTTCTTAGCTCCGACTCTATGGGATGATATTATGAGGTTCCTATCTGTGCTACACTCTGTGCAGACTCTGACTCTTCTGGTGTCTGGTGACCCAAAATATTCTGATATTGTTCCATCTGTAGCTATAATTGCAGCCTCCTGGTTGGTGGTAGGCTTGTATTGTTCTTCAAAGCATTTGCTAACTTCTCCAGAATCCTGTCTACCTCTTTCAATGATGTTGCCCTCTTTTTTAGTGAGTTGTTAGTTGAAGCAGACATCCTGAAAATTGATTTTATAATAGTATATATTTTAATTCATTAGTGATTCAATTTAACTTTTCTCATATAATATGTATATGTATGTTGTATATTTTTTGTTGATCCCCTAAGACCGTGACCCACAATATTATTTATGAAGTGAAGAACACCGTGACCGTAGTCTCGTTGATGAAAAACAAGTGGTCGCAGTCAAAAGGTTACAACTAAGGGAGACTGTGACTCGAGGTCAAAAATTATTCAATAGGCCACCACTGCGATCCGTGGTCACATATACTCAATTTTTAGCTTGTTCATGGAGCACCATGACATGCATACAAAAACTCAGTGCCGCGACCTGCGGTCAAGGGTTTGGCACTATGACAGTGGAGTTGGGGTTTACACCTATTCCATTGGGAACGGGGGTTGGGCAGAAGGTCGAGACCTCGATTGGAAGGTTGATGAAGGTAATTGAAATGCCGATGGATTGATACATGCTTGAAAATGCTGCCCTAGGGTGGGTAGGGGTGCCACGAAAACAATCAGAGAGAGGGAGGGAAAAATATGATCGGTGGAGCCGTTGATGAAGCGGCGGAGCTCAGACCAACATAAGGGGTAAATGTGTGCAAAAATGGTGAGCGAAAGAGCTAACCAGGCCCGACGATGGCTGTAGCGGTGGGAGGTGAATCTAAAAACTGAAACAAAAGGTGTTTAGAGGATTACCTTGGCAGTCGGAAAATTGGCAAAACATGGGGGTGAAGGGCTAGTAGCGGCGGCGATTCATGCTTCTACTACGGTGGCAGAGTGAGCTTGGTCAGCGTCGTAGGTGAGAGGGCTGGTGATTCATTCGAGAGGGCTGGCGATGCATTCTTCTTGTTGAGAAAACTGAGATTTTAGGTGAGAGGAATAGTGTCCCAAGGGTTTTAGAATATATAGAGAGATACTGCGACTCGCGGCGCAAACAAGGACCGTGATTGCGGTCGGCCCTCTCTATAGCATGTACCTTAGGTCACGACCTGGGTTGGTCTAGGACAACACCATGGTCGTGGTGCATCTCCTCTCATTAAGCAAGGTTAACTCCTCGACCGCAGTCTGCACCACGACCGTAGTCATGACCGCGACTCGCGATCCACCCAAACCAAATCAACACTTAAACCAAAATATAAACTTGATCCTTCAATCAAACCATTTATATCAAAGAGAACATAAGATATATAAAATCTCAATAGAAAAGGAGAAATTAACAAACTAAAAAATAGGAAAGCCAAAAGTTCAAAACTAAGGAAAAACTTAAACTCAGGAAATCAGCAAAGACTTGGATTGCCTTCAAAGAAGCGCTTGTTTAGAGTCTCTAGCTCGATTGCCTCATCATTAACTTTTTGACTTCCTCAGCTAACTGTGGTGTCTTCTCATTCTTTTCATTTCTTGGCTGGCTGGGTTCCTCCAAACTAATTTCTGACCTTCTTACAAAGGCTTCATCTTCATAGAATCTCTTTACCCTATGTCCATTAACCTTGACAGTGCCCGTCTTTTCCCCTAAAATTTCCATCATTCCTAATGGGTACATCTTCACTACAGAGAAAGGACTTGACCACCTTGTTCTTAGCTTTCATGGAAATAGCCTGATGCTCGAGTTAAATAGGAGGACCTTATCCCCTTCATGGACATCCTTGTTTTTCAAGTGGGCATCATGCCAGACTTTAGTCCTTTGTTTATAAATTCTCGTATTCTCATAGACATGCAATCTCAGTTCCTCAAGTTCCCAGAGCTGTAGAAATCTTTTTTCCCACTTTGTCAAGATCCATATTTAGAAATTTGATGGCCCATAGAGCTTTGTGTTCAAGCTCAAGTGGTAAATGACATGAATTTCCGTAGATAAGCCTGTAGGATGTTGTCCCTATAGGTGTCTTATACGTAGTTTGATAAGCCCATAGAGCATCGTCTAACTTCATTGACCAGTCCTTTCTTATCTGACTCACTTTCTTCTCCAAAATTTGCTTGATCTGTTTGTTCGATACCTCTACCTACCCTGATGTTTGGGGATGGAATGGTGTGGTGACTTTGTGTTTCACTCCATATTTCTTCAGAAACGCTTCAAACTATCTTTCTTTGAAGTGTGATCCCTCATCGCTTATGACTGTGCGGGGCACTCCAAAGTGCGGGAAGATGATTTTCTTAAAGAGTTTAATCACAGACTTGGAGTCACATGTTTGAGTGGTGACTGCTTCGAACCATTTTGAAACATAATCAACAACAACATGTATTGATTTCCTTTTGACTATGGAAATGGCCCCATATAGTCAATTCCCCAAACATGAAAAATTTCAACTTCCACCCATTCTGCCATGGGTATCTCATTTCTTCTACTTATGTTCCTTATGAGCTGGCATTCCTTACACGCTTTAACACAAGATGCTGCATATTTGAAAAGTGTGGGCCAATAAAACCCAAATTGTAGTACTTTCACTGTAGTTCTTTCTCCACTGTGGTGCCCATTATAGGGTGAAGAGTGACACTCTTTTATAATGAAAGGAACCTCATCCTCTGGTATGAACCTACAATATAGATTGTTAGAACACCTCTTTAACAGTAATGGGTCATCCCAGTTATAGTTTTTGACGTCAGAAAACACTTTCTTCTTCTAGTGGTATGTAATTTCCGATGGCAGCTGACCACAGGCTAAATAATTACAAATACCGGTGAACCAAGGTAATCTCTGCTCATCAGATTAAGCCATCAATAGAGCTTCATCAACATAATTGTTCTTCATAGGTAACTGATTCTCTTCATCAAAACTATTCTAGAAAAGTGGTCTACGGCCACATTCTCTTTCCCCTTCTTATCAATGATTTCATGATCAAATTCCTACAACAGTAGAGCCCACCAAAAAAGTTGTGGTTTGGTATCCTTTTTCTGCATCACGTATCTAATTGCTCGATGGCCTATATATACCTTCAACTTTGATACTATTAGGTACGACATGAACTTATCAAAAGAAAAAATATTGCTAACATCTCCTTCTCAGTTGTGGTATAGTTTAACTGTGCCTCATCTAATGTGTGAATGGCATAACCGATTATGTGGTGCTTTTTATCTTTCTTTTGGCCTAGGATAACACCTATTGAATAATCAATAGAGTCACACATTATCTCGAATGGTAACTCCCAGTCGGAGGCTTGTAGGTTCGAAATAGTTGTTAATGGTTTCTTCAGGGTATTGAAAGCCTCCAAACATTTGTTGTTGAAATTGAATTCGACATCTTTGAGTAAAAGATTGGATAAGGGTTTCAAAATCTTCGAAAAGTCTTTTATAAACCTCCTATAGTATCCAGCGTGACCAAGAAAACTTCTTACTACCATTACAGACTTCGGTGGTGGAAGTTTCGATATGGATTCTATTTTACTCACGTCCACTTCGATCACCTTTTTAGAAACTTTGTGTCCCATGACTATGCCACTCTGTACCATGAAGTGGCACTTTTCCCAATTTAGAACCAGATGTTTCTTTTTACATCTTTTCAGGACCAGAGACAAATTTCCCAGACATGCTTCAAAATTCATCCCATAAACTGAGAAGTCATCAATAAAGACTTGTACGATGTCCTCTAGAAAATCTGAGAACATCGAGATCATACAACATTTGAACGTTGCAGGTGCATTGCACATTCCAAATGAAATTCTTCTGAATGCATATGTGCCATAGATGCACGTAAATGTTGTTTTCTCTTGATCATCTGGATGAATATGGACTTGATAGAATCCAGAATATCCATCCAGGAAGCAAAAATAGTCATGATGAGCAAACCTTTCTAGAACTTGGTAAATGAATGGTAAGGGGAAGTGATCCTTCCTTGTGGCTATATTGAACTTGCGGTAATCAATGCACATCTACCGCCCAATAATGGTTCGAGTAGCGACTTCTTCACCATTCTCTCCCTTTACTAATATCATTCCCCATTTCTTAGGCATGACGTGAATGGGACTCACCCAATTACTATCGCTAATCGGGTAGATAATTCTGACGTCTCATAGTTTTAGGATCTCCTTCTTTACAACTTCTTTCAACATTTGGTTTAGCTTTCACTGGGGCTGAACTAGCAGCTTAGCGGACTCTTTTGAATATATTATGTGCATGCAGAGAGCTAGATTAAGCCCCTTGATGTCCTTTTCAGAATATCCTATCACCTTCAGCTCCTTTAGTAGTCTTTCCATTTGTTCTTCTACCAGGCTTGCATTCAAAATAACAAGGTTCCTCTCCTCATGGTCTAGAAACTCATACTTTAGCCCTTCTGGAAGTGGTTTCAATTCGGGCTTCAGCATAGGTGCCTCTTTCTCTTTGGGAGATTGTTCAAGTGAAGCATACTTAACTATTTCAATAATTTCTTCTTCGTCACTAAGGTCTCCTTCGCCTTGATTAAGATAGTCTTGGATTTCAACCACCTCAGGGTCTTCTACGATTGGATTGGGGTTGTTCAAGGCCCGCATTAGGGGGTCCATAATTGCCTTTTCTTCTTGCACTTCCTCGCAGTACTGGTTGTAACTATCCATAAAGTAGACTGACTCAGAAAGAGACGGTCCCTTCATGGCATCTTGAACTCGGAAGTCTATGTGGTCATTTCCCACACACATGGTAATAATCCCCTCCGCGATGTCTATCAATGCTCTTCCAGTTTCCAAGAATGGTCTTCCAAATATAATCGGGCACTTTGGGTCTTCAACCATGTCAATCACCTCAATATCGTAGGGAATAAAGAATCTTCTGATGCGAATAGGTACGTCTTCTACTATTCCCACTACTCGTTTGAAAATGTGATCAGCTAATTCAATCCTCATGTTTGTTTTAACCATATCAGTCAGCCCAAGTCTTTGGGCTAGACTGAAAGGCATAAGACTAATGCTCACTCCCAAATCCACCAAACCTTTTCTCTCTATATTGTCCCTGACACCGAATAGTATATTGAATGCTCCGGGGTCCTTCTTCTTTGTTGGCAGTTCAACCTGGAAAAAAGCACTTGACATACTAGCTAACTGCATTGTCTCGATATGGTCCCCTCCCCTCCTTTTGGTGATGAGATCTTTGAATAACTTGGCATAGGTTGGAATCCCCTCTATAGCATCTAGGAATGAAACATCCAGATGTAGTTTCTTTACCGCTTCCATGAACTTCTCGTAACTCCTCTTCAAGTGTGCCTTAATGAACTTATATGGGAATGGGACTCTCAGTGCATATGGACTCTTCATTGTGAAAATCTCCTCGACAACATATGGTTTCCTAGTTTCTTCACCTTTCTTCTTACTTTCTTCCACTTTTTCTTTATCAACATATTTTCTAGGAGCAACCTCTTTCTTAGGTGGTTGTTCATCATCTCTTCTTTCTTCATCGTTGGTTCCAGTTCTTGAGTTACTTAGCATCCTCCCAGATTGGAGGGTAGCCATCTTTGCAGTTTTAGTGTTTGATGGAATTTTCCCAGAAGGATTCTTTACCAGCTCTACCAACTACTGGTCAATTTGACGTTGATGGGTTTGCATGTTGACCATCTGAACTTAAATAGTGGTCAAAACACCAGAGTTAGCAAGAGCCTTTGAGATAACTGATCGTTCACCGTAGCTTGCCTTTTAGCAAAATCAAATAGCTGGATGACTAAATCTAGTTGTTTGTTATATGTTCCCTGACCTAACCTGACCCTTGGTTTTGGTTCTGCCCTTGACTCAGTCCTATGCCTTGACGATTCAGATTCTTTCCTTGACCCTGATAGTTGCTCTTATTTGCCTGATAGTTTGTTTTTCATGTATATTGGATATGTCCGCTTCTCTTTTCAAACCCGGGGGTGGTTTTTGTGAGTTGTTCAGTTGGTGTGAATTCTTAGCCACATCTTTGTTTCCATAACTGAAACTGGGGTGGTCTGGCCTCTTAAAGTTGGCATAGGAAACATTCTACATCTCTTCTTCACTTTCTCTTTCATCACTTTCCTCGGGCATGGTGTAGATACATTTATCAACCCCATGCCCTCCTTCCCCACAGGTGACATACTTCATGACCTTCTCAGTACATGCTTCTTGCCCTTAGCTCCAATATCTTTCAGGTGTTTCACATCAGTTGTTATTTTCTGAATCTGTGCCGTTATGGTCTCTAAAACCTTGGCTTCAATAGACGGTCCTTCATACCCTACTTTCCTCATTGACACTCTATTATTCTTATCATAGTCTATGCCTTCTTGCAGTGCAACCATGTTGTCTATTATCTTCATGATTCTACTTGGCTTTTTCCCAAGGAAATAATTGCCAGCAGCTGCCTTTAACGAAAGCCTTCCAATAGGAGTTAGACCATTATAGAAAGTGGTCACGAGGAACCCCTTACAATAATTGTGATGTGGAAAATCTCTCTGTGGAAACATTCCCATGATTCATGCAAGTTCTCTCCCAGCTTCTGTGCAAAAGAAGTAATCTTTGACATGTTGTAGATTTTCCTCTCTGTAGTATAAAACTTAGTAATGAAAGCATCTTCCAGGGGTCTCCACCCATCTATAGATTGGTGAGGGAGATTGAGGTACCAAGATAGAGCCTTGTATTCCAAAGAGAAATTGAAGCCCTTACAACATCTCACCTCTTGCGGGTCTCCCCTCATCTTGATGGTATCACAAATATTTTTAAATGCATTGAGATGATGGTATGGGTTTTCACTCCTCAAATTCCTGTGAAATGTTTAATTTTGGATCATCGAGATGACATCCAGTTTCAACTCAAAATTTGTTGGGTTGAAGTGTGGTATGAAGATCGGGCATCTAGACTCATTGGCCCATGGTTCTTCCAGTTCACTAAGAGTCTTCCCTTCTTCATCATCCACATTCTCACTATCCCGATCATCATACTCTCGCTCATTGTCACGATGGTTGTGATGGTGCCTTCTTCGACGTCTGTAGCATCGTTATTCATTGCGTTGATCTTCTTCACAACAATCTTCATCACGTCAAATTATAATCATGACAATCTTCATCCCTACGTTCTTCTTCACATTGACGGCCGTCATTGTAGTGGCCATCTCTGTCTTTGTCTGACCCTGGTGGTGTTGGGGGGTTATTTTTAGCCCTCGCATTCCGCTAGTCCCCAGAGAGAGTACCGTCCATGCGAGACGGCATGGTGACTCGACGTTAAGGAGTAAAGTCAAGCGAGTCTGCTTCCTCTGGGGTGCCTGAATAGACCACACAATCGAGTTAGTAAATTGGACGTGTTAAAATGTACTATTCTACACAAACACAGGGTAGAAAACTTAAAGTAACAGTGCGGTCAAGCTTATTACTAAGCTTGAGGCACGTGAGTATAGCGAGTAGATGCAAGTTCTTAATAGTGCCATTTTGCCTTGTCCCCGACAGCGATGCCAAAAAGTTGACCGACGTAAATCACAAGTCCAAAAAGGAGCAAATCTAGAGTAGTCAGACTCTTAAAATAGTAACCCAACACTTGTACCCCACAACTATTATATGAGGTCTGATGTAGTAATCGGGGTCGAACCACAGGGACAAGGTTAATAAGTGTTAAGCAAGAAAGGTCTCACACTCATATACTCCGGATAGAAAGGTAGTTTAAAAGGGTGTTCCCAAAGGAATGATGGTACTCAAACCACAGTAAAGCAAGTAAAACAAAGATAAGAAGAATAGGGCATAACAAAATAAGATAGAAACAAAGATATGGAAGGAAAACTTGGATTGGGTTTCACCAACTAAGACTTCTCACCAACATGCAACATCATCTCTCCCTCTCGCATACTCCTATTAAGATTACAAGCAATCATACATGGTATCTATTCCATTCTCTCTAGAGATAAGGATAGATCTAAGTCTAAGGGTAACCTCTCTCTCGAGATGACTACACAATAACCACATAACATAGTGTATGATCTCACACTTTAGCATTCCAACACTCTCATGCATTTGTACTACTCCATAACACAAGATAAAAGTGATATTACTCTCTCAAGACATCAACAATCAAACATCACAAGATGGTAGATAAGAATACAAGTGAAGCATGAAAACTAGTGCATGGAGATAATCTTGACAAGAGTATATATATTCAAAATAGAGAGACAATATACATGTTAGGAGAGACTTAGTGGCTACTCCCAACCCAAGTTAAGTTGTTTAGCCACACATGTTCACGAGCAACATAATGATGTTACAAGAAGACAGATACATCAAGTTCCACAAAGTGAGGAGGGAAGTACTACGAGATGGAGGTGATAGATCTAGATAGAGAGAGAAGAACATGATACAACTTAGTACTTTTTCAGATCTAGATCCAGAAGGTCGTTGGTGCAAATGGTCTTCTTCTCTTGAAGAAGATGGAGCCTTTAGTCTTCTCTCTCTTCAACTTCCACCTTTGGAGATCCAAGACTGATTGGATGGATGGGTGGAGATGAGTCTAGAAAATGGCAGCACTTTGTGGTACTAATAGATCTGATCTGATGATTTGACAGGATGGGTGGGTGGCCTATTTATAGGCACACTCCACTGACTTAAACCATCGACCACGGTTGTGGTCTGGTCTTAGATGAAGCTCAATTGCATTCGAGGCTTCATTGCCATCCTTTCCTCGGTCGAGGTCAGTTGAACCCCTTCCTCGATCGCGGTCTGGTTGGCCACCTTCTTGGGTGAGGATCAGGGTTGAGGTTGATTTAGCAATCCCTCTCGGTCACGGTCTAGTTGGCCACCTTCTTGATCACGGTCGAGTTGATTGTGACCTTATGTTAGGGCCGCGATCGAGGTCGGTGTGTGCCTTGCTTTAGAAAAGTTGAGGTTGCAGTCTTCACATTGGTTGCGATCCCCATGTCGATCGCGATCTCCAATTTGATCGCGGTCGTGAAGAGCTTGAGTGTGAATTGACCACGAGCGTAAGGTATTAGGACAAACTTGGAGACCTCGACCATGGTGAGATGGTCTTTGTTGGATAAATGAATCATGGTCGAGGTGATGACCGTGACCTGGGCTAGATATGTACTTGAAATCAAATGGAAAATATGTAAGTGAAGTAATTAACATAATATGCTAAAATAGTGGCAAAAGTTAGCAAAAGATATGCCAGGGAAGGTATAAAATGTATAAAAATAGTGCATAAAATAAAGTGTTATCTAAGTGAACAATGATATGTATCATCTTGTGGCATGATATGTGATACATGTGGCCTCATGTGGACTCATATGTACTATGTTTCCTCTTTTGTGGTAATATGGAATCAATTTTAATTTACCCTATTTTATGGTAATCCTAGATGTTTAATATTAGTTCTGTGCTATGTTTTGGGTAATCTCACTTTGGTGTGATGATGGGTGCCACATGATAGGTTGGTACCAGATCTCTAGATTCACTAAGTCTAAGGGTACATATGACTAGGGTTTGTGTCCGTTCTCGTGTAATCTGACATATTAAATGCTAACTTCTACTTATGCAAAAGAAGAAGAAGAGAAGAAAATATATGTCTAGTGAAAATGAAGAGCATGTAGAGGGCAGTGTTGCTACACCATACGGTGGTGCCAGGAGGCAAGCTAGAGTTGATAGAGTGCTTGAGGAGTCTTGGTTTGACACAATAACTGTGGCTAATCTTGCTTTCTAGTTCTTGCTTGAACAGTTCATGACCACGATGACGGATATGGTAGATATGATGCTATACCCCAAGCTAAGGCGGTAGTCTCCAATGTAGAATCCTAGGGTTCTGGGAAGACCTTTGAGAGGTTGAGGTGTGTAGGGGCATTGGAGTATGTCGGTACAGTGGATCCAATAGATGTTGACTTGTGATTGACTGAGTTGGAGAAAGCCTTCAAGATCCTCAACATTCCCAAAGAAGATAAAGTGAAGCACACATTGTACCTATTGAATGGTAGAGCTGGCCATTGGTGGGCCATTGAGGAGGAGAAAAGGCCCAGAGTTGTGATCAGTTGAGAAGATTTTCAGAGACAGTTTGTGAGCTGATACTTTTTAGAGACCTACCTGGATGAGAAGATCACACAATCTGAGAAGATGTAGTAGGGATCTATGATGATCAATGAGTACGAGGTGAATTTCATGAAGCTTCTAAGGTTTTTGTATGCACCTAGTTGTGATAGATAAGGAGAGGATTAGACGATTTGATAAGGGTTTAAGATCCAAGTAGATGACATTAGTATCAACTTTAGAAAATATAGAGCATTTTTCCAAATTCGTGGAGTCCGTCAGGAGGATAGAGCGGCTAGTTGTAGAGAAACAAGAGGTGAATGGCAATAAGAGACTGACACAGTATCAAAGACAATCATCTAGAGGCTTCAAGAAGCCTAGGTTTGCATCACCTCAGTCATAGCAGAGGTCGGCAGTTCAGTCCCCGTGGTTGCTGAGCAAAGGCATAGGTCATACATTCCCAGTGGTAGGAGCTCACGATGTTGTGTTAGTATTAGTGCTATCTAGGCCAGAATACGAGACCAAGACTTGCCACTAGTGTAGACAAGTAGGACATTTGAGGTGGGCATGTCCTGTGAAGGATGAAGAGGTGACACAATAACTGAGATAGAGTCAACAAGGGTTGTAGTAGCAACAGTTCAGCAGTAGTGGAGCTTTAGGATGTGGTCAGATGTTGCAAGCTAGTTTGTATGGGCAAGTCAGCGGAGGATGAGGGAGACAACATGCAATGAATTGATTATATGCCATGAGACAACCAAAATGAGTAGTCAACCCTTAGATCATGACAAGTTAGATGGAGTTACTTCATTCTGATTCATCTTCTTCCTTCTTTATATTTGTTTTGGTTGACCCAGGAGAGACACACTCTTTTATCACTAGAGAAGTGATTTCTAGTTATTCTTTGCCTGTTAGTAAAAGAAGTGATAGTCTTCACTTAGAAAGCCCTTTGGTTGGTTCCACCGAGTTGTGCGAGGTGTGTCCATCCTACGTTCTTTCTTTCTTTCTTAGGACACAACATTCAAGTGGATCTTATACTGCTTGACATGAATGCATTCAATGTGATCCTTGGAATGGATATTTTAGAGAAGTATTAGGTGGTCTTGGACTGTAGTGCCAAGATGGCGACATTTCATGATGGTGATGTTTCGTGGGTCTTCTGAGGAAATAGGAAGATTCTCCTAAAGTGTCTAGTTTCAACTATGAAAACATGGAGGCTAATGAGGCAGGACTGTGAAGTGTTTTTGGTGCATGTGGTAAATACCAAGGCTAGGATTCCTAGTTTTTAGGAGGTGCCATTTGTTCATGAGTTTCAAGACATGTTTCCCAATGAGTTACCAGGTGTACCCCCACCTAGAGAGATTGATTTTGAGATCAATCTGGTACCCAGTACACAACCAATAGCATAGACAGTGGCACCAGTCTAGATGTAAGAGTTGAAGAAGCAGTTGCAATTGTTAGTTGAGTAGGGCTTTTTCAGACCAAGCATGTCCCCTTGGGGTGATCCGGTGTTGTTTATCAAGGAGAAAGATGGATCCATGAGGTTGTGCATCGACTACCGATAGTTGAACAAGGTGACGATCAAGAACAAGTATCCTTTTCTATGGACAGATGGTCTGTTCGGTCAGTTGGGGGTGCTACAATATTCTCAAAGATAGACTTGATTTCAAGATACCATCAGTTGCAGATCAAGGTGGATGGCATACCTAAGTTAGCTTTTAGGACTCAATATGGTCATTATGAGTTTGTGGTTATGCCGTTTGGGCTAACCAATGCACCGATAACATTCATGGACTTGATGAATAAGGTTCTCAAACCTTACCTTGATCAGTTTGTAGTGGTGTTCATAGATGACATCTTGATATACTCCAGAGACATCTAAAAACATGAACAACATTTACGACATGCATTGACCTTGCTGAGACAACATAAGTTGTACACCAAATTCAACAAGTGTGAGTTCTGGCTGGAGGAGATGTCTTTTCTATTTACATCATATCTATGGAAGGAGTTTGTGTAGATCCCAAGAAGGCCCATCTGTGTTAGAATGGGAGTAGCCAAAGACACTAACATAGGTTTTTAGTTTCCTTGGCTTAGTAGGATATTACAGGAGGTTCATCAAGAACTTTAGTGCAATGGTGCTAACCCTAATGAAGTTGATGAGGAATGGTGAGTCATTTGTCTGGGATCACAAGTTTTAGAGTTCTTTATAGATTTTGAAGGACAAGATGACTAGTGCACCGGTGCTAGTGTTGCCAAAGCAAGGGAAATATTATATAATCTTCTGTGATGCTTTGAAGAATGCTTTGGGTTGCGTGTTGATGTAAGATAAGAATGTGATTTATTTTTCTTCAAAACAACTTAAGATACACAAGGAGAACTACCCTACGCATGATATAGAGCTTGTAGTGGTGTTCCATGCCTTGAAGATAGGGAAACACTACCTTTATGGAAAGAAGTGTCATATATTCACCGACCATAAGAACCTATTGTACATCTCCTCGAAGTAGGAGCACTAAATGAGGCAGATACGTTGGATGGAGTTGATTAAAGACTATGATTGCACCATAGACTACCATCTAGGGAAGGCAAACATAGTGGAAGATGCTTTGAGCAGAAAATCTTCCTCATCATCATTTATGGATAAGGTGTAGTTATGTTCTTTGGTGTACCATAAGAGAGACATGTTGATCTCCTTGTGTCAAATGGATGTGAAGTTGGAGGTATCCTTGTTAGCAACATTGTTGTCACAGTTACAGGTGAAGCCTATGTTATGGAAGCAGATCGGAGTTGCGCAACGTGATGACACTGTGATTCAGTAGATCTGAGTAGAGTTTGGCAGTGAGAAGCGCGATGGATTCCACGAGTTAGAGGATGGTATAGTGTGTTACAATGAAAGAGAAGTAGTGCCAAATGTCAATAATCTAATGAGGTTGGTTCTGGTAGAGGCTCACTCTTCAATGTATGCTATGCATCCAATTATTACAAAGATGTATCAAAATATGAAAGATTTGTATTGGTGGCTAAGTTTGAAGCAAGATGTAGATAAGTTTGTAGCTAAGTGCATAGTGTGTCAACAGATTAAGACAGAGCATTAGAAACCTACAGGGACTTTACAACTGTTTCCTATACCACAATTGAAATGGGATCATATCATGATGGAATTTGTGGTTTGACTTCCTAGGACAGCCAAAGGTCATGATTCCATTTAGTTTATCGTTGACATGTTGACTAAGTTGGTGCACTTCTTTCTTGTAAAATCAATGTATACAATTTAGAAGTTGGCATAGATCTATGTAGACAAAATAGTTTTCTTACACGATATCCCACCTACCATCGTGTCAGATAGAGGTCCTTAGTTTACCAATCATTTTTGGGAACATTTGTACACAGCCATGGTACGCAGTTGAGGTTTAGCACAACATTTCACTCGCATTCAAATGGACGTTCTGAGAGGACTATATAAACCTTAGAGGACCGATTGAGAGATTGTGTCTTACAATTTTTGGGCAATTGGTATATACATCTCAGTTTGATAGAGTTTGCCTACAATGATAGTTGTTAGAGGAGTATTGATATGACATTGTATGAGGCTTTGTATGGGAGACACTACAGATCTCTGTTGTGTTGATATGAGACCGGTGAATATCAACTTTTGGGTTATGAGCTTGTACAATAGATGAAAGAGAAGATCAAGATATTACATCAATAGTTGAAGGCATCCCAGGATAGGCAAAAGTCTTATGTTGATAATCATCGTAGGACTTTAGAATTCCAAGTGGGAAATAAGGTATATCTCAAAGTCTCTCCTTAGAAAGGCATGTTGAGGTTTGGGAGGAAGGGTAAGTTGGCTCCCAGGTTTATGGGACCTTACCCTATGGTGGCACATGTTGGAAAGGTGGCTTATAGGTTGGAGTTTCCACCTGAGTTACATAGGTTGCATCAGGTGTTCCATGTTAGCATGCTGAGGAAGTGTTACCTAGACACTGAGCAACTTTTGCAACCAGTGGAGGTTGAGTTGGATGAGGATGTGTCTTATGTGGAATGGTCCTATGTTAATCCTGGATAGGAGGATCAAGAAGTTGAAGAAGAAGGACATTGTGTCAGTTAAGGTTTTGTGGCATCACCATGGTGTTGGGGAAGTCACGTGGGATCTTGAGGAAGAGATGAATAGAAAGTACCCATTTCTTTTCACGTAGGATTTTGGGGGCACAATCCTAGTTAGGGGTTTATGGTTGTAAGACCCTTGAACTAGCTTAGTGCTTAATTTTTTTTTCTTTTCTTAAAAAGAATCTTGAACCATAATCTAATCTCTTGAGATTCTTTATTAACACGTGACATGATTATGTTTTCAGTTTGGTCCTTCTTGGTTGATGTTTGAGCTAGTTATGCTTGTTTCAAACCAAGTTGCAATTAACCCATGTTGAGGGTTTATCTTGCAATTTGTCACATGTTAAATGTTCCTTTTATTCCTTGGCATCATGAGAGAGAGTATGTTCTTTGGGGTACTTTATATACCTTAGTTGATGAGGAGAGAAGTGGTGACGTACTGAGTGTTGCTTTTAGGGTTTGCTTGGATACCCCTAGGATTGGTATTGACCTTGGGTTGACCGTAGATGATCTTGGTATTTAAATGATCATCCTTGATGTTTCTTGGTGTGTTCTCTACGATCAAAGGTGATTTGTATGAGAGGTGAAGTCCCTTCAGTGGTAGAGCCTTCCACCTCTCTCTTGGGTCGCTGATGATCTAGGATTTTGGTTTGGTCACTTGAAAGTCTTCGACATGAGCCCTTGTGGCCATGTTTTCCTTCAAACGATAGTGATCTAGGACCAAGTGAGGTTGCTGGTTTTTCTTATTTCCTATCTTGCATGCATGGTTTTAGTGGTTCCATGGTTGTTCCTTGATGGACAAATGACACCTATATTCATGAAACCTAACCCCTTTCACCTCTCTCTACCTTTAGGTATATGTACCCTATCCTTTGCATGCATATGATCCTTTTGCATCTTATCTTTCTCTCCTTTCTTGAAGTTTGGCCCTTAGATCTTAGTAGTGAAGAGGAGCTCATCCTTGGAGCTTTGGTGGCCTATCATCTTGCATGTGGTGATCTTGAGTTGGAGCATCTTCTCTTGTTGCTTTGTCAGTGATCTTTGATCCTTGGTAAGTGATCCAACCTCTTGGTTTTATTTCCTTGTAAAAACCTAGCTCTTTCTTCTTCTCTTATCCAAACATTTGGTTCTCCATGGTGGTCTTTTGAGAAATGTCTCTCCATAGAGGTCAAATCCATGGTTCTCCATGGTAGTACCTAAGTGAGATGAAGATCTTCTCTTTCTTCCTTTCTTTCTTGGCCTAGGGCTTTTGATCTCTCTTTCTTGACCTTTAACATTGGGTTTTCTTAGCCGACGAGAAGTAGCTAGCCCAGCTGGTCGTAGCTCGGGGCCCCTCACGAAGGGTCCCGGGTTTGACTCTCACTGGAAGTGCTGCTCGGAAATGAATTTCCCACAGCGTCAGCCGGCCTCTGATGCGACTTATTGAGATACCGGTGTGCGGGCGCACGGGTCTTCCAGGTTTACTATCCCTGCTATCTGAGCCTCTGCCTAGGGGGTGGGTTTCCCCTGGCAATACAAAAAAAACATTGGGTTTTCTTCCCTTTTGAGGTGGTGACTATCTTGGTCATGGAGGTGATCAAATCTAGGTTTCTCTCTTTCTTTTACAGGTTCTTGCTTGGAGGTGGTTGCACCATCATCTAAGGCAGGTCATATAACTCTCTTCTCTACTACTATTGTACTTTGATTCTACTTGCAAAACTTATTACATAAATGGGATTACATGTTTTTGATAATGATATCTTGTTTATGAATTCATATAATGATCTCACATGTACTAGTTCATTTACCTAACCCTAATTCTTATACCCAAAATTTTATGGACTGTGGAAGTGCTTGTTATACATGCACATGCTTGAGTATTAGTTTCCTACCAAGTTTATGGTTCGGTTTTCCTCTCTAGGTGATAAAGAGTTTGTGATGTTTGTGATGTTTGTGATGTTTTGAAACATGGTTTCTTCCTATTATCATGGTTAGTTTTATCTATGATTTGGTCATCAGATTTCTAGGGTTTTGAACATGTTTATCCCTTAATGATTTCCTCCTTCAAGGTTTCAATTTCAAGATCATAACCACCTATTTTGATCATGATTTGAGAGTAAATTTCTCTCTAAGATATTATTTATGTTGTGTTCCAATTTGTTGAAGTCCTGGAGGTGATGTTTAGTCGATTAGATGGTTCCCTTTGGTTTTGGTTGCATGGACGACATATGTCTTCAATAAATGAAGATTACTCTATAGTTTCCTTAGGTCACCATGCTTGTTTTTCTTGATGTTTCAACCCCTTCTTCATTCGATGCAGTGAAGGGTGATCTTTGGTCAGTGAAGTTATCTATGACCTATTTTGTCTTCAACCATGCTGCCTTGTTTGCTTTTCCCTTTTATCGTTGATATGCCTTCGACCTACTGGTCTACGACCTAGGTGTGTTCGATCAGGGTTCTTTCTTTGACCGATGGTGTGGTGATAGTATCTTCGATCACTTGCCTTTGTCAGGGTCTTCGACCTTGATGACATGTTTTCTATGACTACATAGCTTTGTGGCCTTATACTCCCTTTGTTCAGGTAACTAGTAGACACGTGTTTTGACTTATTTTATCGGCTATGGTGATGATGGTTGTCCTATATGCTCCAAGAATATAGGAAGTAGTGGTGTGAGGCTTGAATGTTATATTGCTACTATAGAAACCCTAATGAGATACATACAAGAAACCCTAACCCTAATATGGGGTTATGATATAATTGTCAACCTTATTCAAAGTGGTAGTATGCAATGATGATGCATTATCTCTCTCCTACTTGTATAACTTAAATGTTGTAGGTTGAATAAATGTCATAGCTATTGAATGCTATGGTGTGTTTCATATGATGCAGGGTGATGTTTATGAGCCTTATAACACATAATGATATGATGATGATGTGCATGAATTATGTGGTTTGGGTCTCATAACCTATTTGGAGTTGTAAGATACCCTTATTTCTTTAGAGTTTGTTTAGGGTTTATACATTGAAACTTGATTGATAATTGACTTAATTAATAAAGTGGAACCGTAATCATGTAGTTTCCATAGATCCATCTACAACGTCAGTACTTGTTGGATGATGAAATCAATTCTCCCTTAGTGGAAGCTCAGAGTCGTATACTATTGAGTATATGCATTTCACAAGATTGGCTGCGGTCATACCTTGATAGGAGAATGGCAAAGGCCATATCTCAAGTGATGTGATTAAATATATGTATATGATTTGTTTTGTTCCATAGATCCATCTACATCGTCAATACTTGCTAGATGGTGAAACAAGTTCTCCCTTAGTGGAAGCTCAGAGTCATATACTTTTGAGTATATGCATTTCACAAGATTGATTGCAGTCATATCCTAGAAGGAGAATGGTCAAGGACATATCTCAAGTGATGTGATTCAATATATGTATATGATATGTTTTGAGAATGGTTGCGGCCATTCCTCTTCAAGAGTGTGGCTGCGGTCGTAACTCAGTTTACTAGTGTTTTGCCTATATACCATGGCAGACTAGGCTATTTTGTAATTGGACTTTATATGTCACTGCGGTAGACTCAGACTGACCGAGGGTGTGGGATATCATAGGATTCTGACTCCTCCTAGATCTTGTATAGCACCGATTTTTACTTAGCAGTGGTCAATTGAAGCATGAGTGGTATACCTGATATTCTCATGGCATGATAAAAGATGTAGCACAGTCGTGTAGTGTATTTTCTTAGGGTTAAACACGACTCACATTGGAAGACCCTTTTCCATATCTCTTGAACTGATTAGTTTATTTATAGTGAGGTAAGAAAAATCAATTGCTATACATGTTCTTCACATTCTTGATTAAAGTATAAAATGTTCTACTGCTTCGTTATAGATGCCTAATTTGCTGCAATAGTGTTAATTACTTTACCCATATCATTTTGTTGAATATGCTCAACCTGATAATAATGTTTCCTTTCCTGCTTTAGATTATCTGTGTTAACAATAGTGCAGAGGAGAGTTATATCTCTCATTGGGATGTTGGTCTCACCCTATGGATTTCCACATCTTTTAGGTGGTTGTGCACGACGAGGTAGAGATCGTGTGGTTGAGGTTGAGTAGCAAGAAGAGTAGTAGCTTTTAAAGGTTGGATATGCTGCTAGTGTTTTGTACTAGAGTCCTATGCATCTTCCCTGTACTCTCAGGTCCTAGGGTGTATTTTGTAGATGCTACATATCGACACGAGTTTTAGTAGTATACCATGGTTGTACATATATGGTTTGTATATATGTGAACAATTTACAATATGTAACAAGTTGTGGCTAGTTGGCCAAGTGAAAAATGATATGTATCATCTTGTGGCATGATATGTGATACTGGTGGCCACATGTGGAGCCAAATGTAATATGTTTATGCATTTTTGGTAATATGGAATTGGTTTTAATTTACCCAATTTTATGGTAATTCTGAATATTTAGTATTAGTTCCGTGCTTTGTTTGAGAAATCTTGATTTGGTGTGACGATGGACATCACATGTTAGGTTGGTATCAGAACATTAGATTTACTGAGTCTACAGGGACATATGTCTAGGGTTTGTTTCTGTTCTTGTGTAATCTGACATATTTAACGGTAACTTCTTCTTATGCAGAAGAAGAAGAAGAGAATAAATGATATGTCTGGTGAAAACAAAGAGCATGCAGAGAGTAGTGTTGCTGCACCAAGATGTAGGCCAGAGATAATAGTGTGCCTAAGGAGCCTCTGTTCAACCCAGCAACTATGGATAATCCTACTTTTTAGTCCGTGTTTGGACAGTTCATGGCCATGATGACACATATGGAAGATGGGATGCATGTACCCCAATCTAGAGTGATAGTCCCCAGTGTAGAATCTTAGGGTTCTGAGAAGACCTTTGAGAGGTTTAGGGGTATGGGGGTGTTGGAGTATGTCAGTATAGTAGATCTAACAGATGCTAACATGTGGTTGAATGAGTTGGACAAGGCCTTCAAGTTCCTTAATATTCCTATAGAAGATAAGGTGAAGCACGCAGTGTACCTATTGAAGGGCAGTGTTGGCCATGGTGGGTCATCAAGGAGGAGAAAAGGCCTAGAGTTGTGATCAGTTAGGAAGGTTTTCAGTGAAAGTTTGTGAGCTAATACTTTCCAAAAACCTACCTGGATGAGAAGATCACACAATTTGAGAAGATGTAGCACAGATCTATGATGCTCCTTGGAATGGATACTTTGGAGAAGTATCGGGTGGTCTTGTATTGTAGTGCCAAGGTGATGACATTTTGTGATGGTGATATTTCATGGATCTTCCAAGGAGATAGGAAGATTCTCCCAACGTGTTGGTCTCACCTATGATAGTAGAGAGGCCGATCAGGTAGGACTGTGAAGTGTTTTTGGCTCATGTGGTATATACGAAGGTGAGGAGTCCTAGTATCCATGAGGTGCTAGTTGTTTATGCGTTTGAAGATGTGTTTCCTGATGAGTTACCCGGTGTTCCCCCTCCTACAGAGATTGATTTTGAGATCAATTGGGTACCCGGTACACAACCAATAACACGTACACTGTATAGGATGGCACTTATCGAGATGCAAGAGCTGAAGAAGTAGTTGTAGGAGTTGCTTGAGAAGGGCTTTATCAGACCAAGCAAATCCCCTTGGGGTGATCTAGTGTTGTTTGTTAAAAAGAAAGATGGATTCATGTGGTTGTGCATCGACTACCAATAGTTGAATAAGGTGATGATCAAGAACAAGCATCCTTTTCTGCAGAGAGATGATCTATTCAATTAGTTGGGGGTGATGTAGTTTTCTCGAACATAAACTTGAGGTTAGAATATCATTAGTTATGGATCAAGGAGGATGACATACCCAAGTCAGCTTTTAGGACTCATTATGGTCATTACAAGTTTGTGGTTATGCCATTGGGCTAACCAATGCACCAACAACATCCATGGACTTGATGAACATGGTGTTTAGACCTTACCTTGATCAATTTGTAGTGGTGTTCATAGATGACATCTTGATATACTCCAGAGATAGCCAACAAAATGAACAACATTTATGACAAGTGTTGACCTAGCTAAGATAGCATAAGTTGTAAGACATATTTAGCAAATGTGAGTTCTGGTTGAAGGAGGTGACCTTTCTGGGATACATCATATCTGTGGAAGGAGTTCATGCAGATCCCATGAAGGTCTAGTCTGTGTTAGAATGGGAGCATCCAAAGACATTGACAGATGTTCATAGTGTCCTTGTCTTAGTAGGCTATTATAGGAGGTTCATCAAGAACTTTAGTGTAGTTGTGTTACCCTTAACGGAGTTGACAAGGAAAGGTGTGCCATTTTTCTAGGATCACAAGTGTCAACGTTCTTTCTAGCTTTTCAAGGACAAGCTGACTAGTGCACCATTAGTAGTGCTGCCAGAGCAAGGGAAAGGTTATATAGTCTTTTGTGATGCTTTGAAGAATGGTTTGGGTTGCGTGTTGATGCAAGATAAAAATGTGATTTCTTTCTCTTTAGGACAAATTAAGAAACTTGAAGAAAACTACCCTACGCATGATATGGAGCTTGAAGCGGTGGTCCATGCCTTAAAGATACAGAGACACTACCTTTATGGTGAGGTGTCAGATATTCACCGACCATAAGAACCTACAATATATCTTTCTGAAGCAGGAGTAGAAAATGAGGCAGAGACACTGGATGGAGTTGATTAAAGACTATGAGTGCACCATAGACTACCATCCAAGGAAGGCAAACGTAGTGGCAGATGCTTTGAACAGAAAATCTTCCTCATCATCATTTGTGGATAAGGCACAATTATGTTCTTTGGTGCGCCATAAGAGAGATATGTTGATCTCCTTGTATCATATGAGTGTGAATTTGGAGGTATCTTTGTTAGAAAGATTGTTGGTAGAGTTACATGTAAAGCTTACATTAAGGAAACATATTAGAGATGTGTAGCATGATGATACTATGATTAAGTAGATTCTAGCAGAGTTTAGCATCGGCCCTATGGGAAGACACAAGAATAAACCTTGGGCCCGAGAACCCAATATAATCCCAATTAGGCCAACAAGGGTTTACAAATGGGTTTTTGAGGTACAAAATTAGGAAATGAGTATTCTGTGATCATGTATATATATTCATCATAATTTTACTTGAATATAATTGGGATATGGTATAATGGAAGAAATTTTAGAATATTATGAGATTCCTATAATCTAGGAAATAACTAATGAATTATCTATGTAATTCTTGGAGACCAAGTTTCAGGTAGCAAATAAGCTCTTCTTGATCTAATCTTTTTCCTTATACTAGATAATATCTAACTAGATATTATACAAAATCTTGTATGAATCTTTGATATTAGGTGGCCTGATATAGAGTAAACTACATGTCAAATGCAAGTATACATATCAATGTAATACAAGCCTAAAAAAGCCCAGATGTCGAACATGGGGAAAACACGCATCTAGAAGCTATTACTAATAATGACCTAATCAGCTAGGTTGGAGGAAAAGAGTGAATTGGTTGAATTAATAACTAATTTGCAAGAGTTAAAACTAAGATTAATATTGTGATCACAAGTGGAATGAATTCCTTAGGATTTTGGTTTCACCACAGTTTACATTGTAATTAACATCATTTCATTAATATTAATCTCTCCTAACCCTAGACAAAGGACATGTAGCAAGAATTACCCACTCTCATGGTGTAATTCACTACCTACCCTAATACCAATCCCATTCATGTAGAAATTGTGTTATTAGAAAGGTGCTTTACCTTAAACTCTGATTTATTCTCTTTACATTCATAAGCCTGTTTCTCAAGGTGAGATATAAAACTTGTAATTCTATGAGCTTTCCAATCCTTAATTCATATCTTGAAGCAATTAATGGTCTAAATAATTACCTATGGTGATCAAGAATTGGTAATTCGTTATACTCTCATAAAGTTATGTCCAGAAATTAAGAGAAACATGTATATTAAATCATAATTATCAATTGCAATGCAAAACTGACCTACTCCCAGATGATACAAAAAAAGGGATTAGCCCCACATAATTTTAGTTGCTTTATACATGGAAAAAGAATTAGATAAGAGAGAAAATATCAAGAACAAGGCAAAACCCAGGGAGAATGATGGTAAGGAAGGTTCCTCCCAAAGAACGCAGTGATTTTCTATCTTCTACTACAAATCAGGTCACTGGAAGTGCACGAACCACCCTAAACGTTGCTTTCTCCTCTCCTTTCTCTCTTCTCCACCCTCTACTATCATACAACTAAATGAACGTGATAATTAGGTCTGGCCAAATGCCCCCTAAGTCATAGAAGTGACTTAAGAAAAAATTAATCCTCGACTGTTAGATTAGCGACATCTTCAAATCTGCCTGATCCTCTGTGTCAGTACTATCGACTGGGTGTCGATAGTATCAATGCCCTTGATAAGTTGCAGCTACCTGTGAAGTTGTTAGTAGCACTGAGTTTACGTGATACTACTGACATTTCTTGAGATTTTCTACGTCCTCCCTATGATGTCATCGATAGTGTTGACTTTCTCCGTCAATATTATCGAGTTGTCCCGATTTCACTTGTTCCTTTTGATCATGCGTCACTACCACCAACAGGAAGGTCGGTGGTACTGAGCTGTGTAGTTTCTTGTAGATTCACCTAAAATGCACAAAAACTAAACATAAGCTCCAAAATAATAATGAATCTAACAGGAATATAAAAAAAATATTTATTTGATGCAACTAAGTGTCACAAGATAATGATAATAAATATTGCACAAAAGATATCAAAATGAATAATAAGTGCACACAAATCCATAATAAATAGCCCATGAGAATGATGATTATGCACTGCATCAAACCACCTAAGTTTAAATGTTACTCATCCTCGAGAAACACACCCTCTGATATGTTTGAGACAAGACAACACAAGGACACAAAATATGAATTTTCATTCTCAACTATCCTCACCTGGCAGTCTCAAACCAGCCTTTGTTGACCACTGAACAATCAACTACTCTTAAGCCACCAAAAATATTCATAAAATAGAGCTAGTTAATATCATAATCAATCAGACATTTACTTGGTGCATCATGTGATTCCTTATCTACATTTCTCTTTCCTAACTACCAACTACTTGGAAGTAGTTCTCCTTATAAGAATGAATGAGGCAATCAATCATATATGTGGCCTACCAATAAGAGAAATGGATGGAATGAATTAGGAGGTTTATGAAGAATCACAAGTAACATCTGAATCATTTATGCAAAAATAAAGCATGATGAATCTATATGGAACAAGTGCATGAATCCTAATGCCTAATATCATGGATGAAGTGGTGCATGTATTAAAAATCTCATCAAATGGATGAGAGTGAAATAAATAAGAAAATACATCATGTGAATGTTTCCATCTCTTTGTGAAGTAAAATTCCAACCCAAGTTTACAACATCCTTTCTCCTTCTTTATTTCATAACATTAATTTTTTTCTATTTTTTCACTGCCCCAATATTATAACGTCGTAGAAATTTATGCTTGGGCTTCACTAAAATATCTCATTCATTTTTTTTTCTCCTTTTGATTTTCTGATGGTATGGATGTGTATCCTTGCACTCCTATTTCAGAAGAAAACAATGTAACCAAATGATGTAAATTGAATGATGAAAATGTAACATACCGAAACCTAGAACTTAATCATATTCTAGGCTTAAGAGGTTAGAAAGCTTAGTCTCTGGGGTTAGCCAAAGAAGAATAAGGGTATGCTCTTTAGTGACCTTAAATATGTTAATGCATGAATAAATCACCCTAACATGTAGAATATAAATAAATATTACCTGATACTTTCATATTAGTCATAAGATCAAGGAAGGGTACAAAAAATATGTCACATGAGGTAATAATGTGCATAATAGGAAAAGGTGTCCATAATTGATAATAATGATATATAATTCAACTAAATATGAAATAAATAAACATATGTGAGATAATTATAGGGTAGACTCATTCTAGATCTTTCCTTAGCCTTTTAGAACAAGGAGGAGATAAAAATATGACTCTTTGGGCAAGGTAATGTGATATTGAATTATTTAATAAGAGGAATAATAGAAATAGTAGATAATGGGTTAAAACTTATAAAAGGAAAACTTATTGGTTAGAAATAAACTTAAATTTGTTTTCTTTGTATATGATATGGCTTGGAGGCCAAGTTTCACCAAATTAGGATACTAACAATTACATCTAATTTATTTAGAAAAGAAAAGGTGTTTTTCCTTAAAATTAAAAACTAAAATACTTCATGACTCCAAAAGAGGAAAATAATCTTAGATTCATAATCTACACACTAAAATATGCCTTTGGGTGAATTTTCACTCAATTTAGAGAATATTTGATTAAAAGGTAAAATCAAGAGAGAGAAAGTGTGTAGAACCTTCAAATATTAAATAAATGAAAAAATAACCCCCACATGTAAAATTGATGGAAAATTCATATTCAAGACACTTAATTTGACTTGTGGGTAAAGTTTCATCAAATTTGGATAATCCTAATGTCATTATTGCACGAGGAAAGAGAACTTAGTATTTGGTTTATTTAACACATAAAATTTCTCAAAAGCAAATTTAATTACATATTCAGATTCCACATATAAAAAATAGGTTGGATGTCAAATTTCATCCAATTTGGGATTTGTTTTCACCCTCAAATGAAGAGAGATAAAATATTAAATAATTGAGTTTTACACTTCATTAAGATTCATACTAGGAGTGAAAAATAATGTCACACACCTCATTTGATTATGCACATAATGAGGACCGTCCGATGGAAGATCATATGGCTAACGTTCGTCTTGAAGCTCACACCTAAGAGGGGCAACATGCCACCAGTGTGATGCCTGATAATTTTGTGATTTCTCACTGTATACTTGATTTTTGCTTGAGATTATTTCTCTATAAGTTTCCTATCTTGATTCCACACAAAATGATACCTCATTTGTGTCATATTGACAAAGATTCAAGAAATGCCCAAAATCTTGGGTCTGAAGATTTCACAGCCAAGGTGGTGTCGCTCTAGGACTCCACCATATAAATAGGATACCATACCCCCATATTTGCCGCACTTTACCCAGTCCTTCTCTACTTCCAATCGCATTGCTCATCCTTATTTTGTCAATCAGTGATCAAGTTTCTCATCTTGACCTTGCGACGCCGCTCATGTGGCTTCAGAGGAACCGACATCTTGATTGACCATCTTGATAAGTCCTTATTCCTCTCCATGTTGTTGTTTTGATGATCCATCACGACTTGGAGATTCACCCAATTCCACCGATCACCAACCAAGTTGCTTACAATCATGGCACTAAGAGGTGGAGGGGAAGATACTCTCATGTGTTTTCTCCACTATGCCCTCTTCATCCATCGTTTCTTTGTTTTCACACTAAGGGACATAATGGTCTTTTGGACATGTTTTCTTTGTTTTGGGCAAATATCAAAGCGGACCCTTGACCGAGCGACTTGGTCACACGTTATTGGGCCAAGTCATCCGGGTTGACCCCTCTCTTTCCCTCTCTTTCTCTCTTATTTAGCATTTCTTGACTTTCTGATTGGTCGAGGTTTGAAAAATCATAACTAATTCCCTCATTAAAATTATAAATAAATACTCATTGAATTTAGAAAAATGTAAGCTTTCTAATGGTGTTGGTTTTGTCGGATGAATGCAATGTTTATTAATAAGTAAAATTTTAATGGATTAATCTAAATCAATAATAACTTGCAAAATTATAACTAAATATCTACAAGTGAAAAAATATAATAAAATATGTTTTGAACTGAGAAAAAGATAATCTAAAACATGGTGTGGTTTTGATAACCTAATTCACTAATATTAAAAAGGCAATTTTAGGGTTTTGAATAATCAATGTAATTATAAACTTAATTTCACACACATGATAATAGGTGCTTTGGAAACCTAGATTTGGATCTAGAAGTGATCTTGTACTGTTAGACTCTGTGGAGAGGTATGCAAATTCCTTTGAGCAATTATCCTATGTTTCTTCTTTCTCTTGGTCCTATGGACACTAGATTACACCATGTCTTATTCTTTTGGAAAATATGCTTCATGTTAAGTACCTCTTATTTTATATTGATCATTAGACATTCTTATGGTATTTTCTTATGCTTTGTTCATGATGGAACTCAATTTGTTGTTATATGCCCATTTTGAGGTGGATGATTATGATGGTCACTTTTGTGGTGACTAATTTGTAAAATCTGACTATACTTTTTGCTTGCCTCCCTATTAGACACATTGTGTGACTCAGTAGCCCTAGAGTACTATAACAACATTGGTTTTTGGGTTATGTGCCCTATTTATTTTTGGGATGGAGGTTTCGTGCCCCAGACCCGAGTTTCAAATTTATGAGGTATGTTTCAACATTTATATTTATTGGGAGTTTGGTTATATGCCAATCTCTATCAGGCTTTGAGTTTACGAGGCTTGGCCTCCTTTGTTAATTATGTTGTTCTAGTGCTATGTTTATCTCACCTACATGCATGTTATTATGGGTTTTATCCCTAGAAAGTTTATGTGTGTTTTTGTGGCACTACTTTATTATTGATTTTATGGAAAGTATTTACTTTATCATATGATAGTGATTATTTCCTCTTATGCCCCCTTTGGGTAGTTCTTACCTCTTTTATGGGAAGCCTTTATACTTGATGTCCCTCTTTCCTAATTATATATATTGTTGAATTTATTTTTAGCATGCACATACCTGCGTTTTGCTGATGTTATCTTTTCCTTTTATTTTTGTGGGGTATACTTCCAACCCCAGGTGTTGGACTAGGAGAAGGAAATCAAGGAGGACATGGACCACAACAAGTGTAGCTGACCTCGTGGGAGACTTTTCTTGAAGTCATTAGGTGATCCTCAGCTAGTCCTTTGTATAGTTAGTTTTCCTATATATCATCCTGCGTGGTGAAAGACTAGTTATGATAAGAAGCTTTGCAATGGTTAGATACATCTTTAATTCTACTACTACTTTGTGTTATGATACAATATTGTTGAATAAATTGGTTTCATCCCTTTCGAGAAAACATTTTTGTTGGTGTTTGGTTTGGGGATGTTGCCTTTTTATTTTATTAGGGAGTGGTTCTCCTATAGGATCCCACTCCTTACAGCATGGTATCAGAGCATGTGGGTGTCAGTTATCTAACTATTTCAAACTTTTCTCCCTTAGTATGTTTACCTTTTTCCATAGGTTGCTTATACCTAGTATCCTTACCTTATGTAGGAAAAAACCTTAATGGCAGGATATAACTCAACTGTTGACAACCAGATGTTACGAGACACCATGAAACCCTAGGTTTGGGATGCCAAGGATGGATCCACCCTTTACCACACCAATGACTCAATGCACTCCTCCGGTTGGAAGTGGACCATCAGTAGGTCAGGAGACCCCAAACTTTGCTAGTATGGGTGTAGTCATCTCTCCAGATAAAGAGTTGGCCATGTTTCAACAACTATTTAATACAAATATGCCAGGGAAGATGAAGGAACCGTCTATGCCTAAAAAGCCTAAGGAGTATTCCATCATGGAATTCATGAATATGCAACCACCCTCCTTCAAAGGTGAAGGTGATATAGAGATGGTTGACAAAGATAATGATTGGGTTTTAGCAATAGAGAGTACCTTTGATGGTATGGCATGTCCTCCCCACCATAAGGTTAGATTTGCTTCATATGTTTTGGATGGACCCACTTGAGTTTTGTGGAACGACATAGGAAGGACACATTATATATCTATCATGACCTAGAAATTGTTTATGGTGCTTTTTCATGGGAAGTACATCTGCACTATTTCTCTAAAGAAGAAGGAAGTAGAGTACTAAAGCTTGAAGCAAGGTTCCTTATCTATTTCTGTGTTTGTACAAATGTTTCTACTATTGGAACGTTATGCAGTAGGTTTGGGTGAGGAGCTTAGGGGTAACCTATTCCTTCAAGGACTCAACTACAATGTGGGTCGTGCTCTTATCCCACAACTTCCCTTGACCATTCAGCAGATGGTTGACAAAGCTTTGGCTGTGGAGTCTTACCCAGGATTTCAACCTAGGGAGTTTGAGAAGAAGAGGAAGCCTTCAGGAGATGAGAAGAAAAGAGACAAGTGTGTTAAATGCAATGGTTACCATTGTCCAAGAAAGTGCTCTCAAGATAAAAATCAAGAAAAGTATCAGCCTGACTTTCGAGTTGTGTGCCACCATTGCCATGAACCTGGACATATTGTAAAGAAGTGAAACCACCTCTCTACTAAAAATTTGAACAATAGAACATCTAGTCCAAACACACTCAGAAGGTATGATGGAGTGGGTGTAAAATGTTCAAATCTTCATATAATGGTAATCAAAAGACCAAAGTATAGAAGCGGAACAAAAACATGACTATATTCAATTATAAACAAAAAGGTTACAAACTTACATCATAAGGATCTAAGTAGAGGAAATCTAAACCACCTCAAGATTGTCTCCAAGCTTTAACTTCACAATCTAAGTCTGGGTCCACATGTCAAGCCATCCATGTCCTCCACCTAGGGTTTGAAGCATACCCCAGCAAAAAGAGAAGAAAGATAATAGACATCAGAAAAGGCGGGTATGTGCATACTAAAAAGAAAACTTGAGCAATATATGGCAATAAGGACATCAAGTATAAATGCTTCCCATGTAAAAGAAAAGGACTACCCACAGGGGCATAAAAGATTAAGATCATAACAAAAGAGATACTTGCCGTGTGTAAAACAATAAAGAAGTGCCACATGCACATATCATGACCAAAATCCTACATGCATGTGAGATAAGCATAACACTAGAATATTATAAAAGACAAAGGCGGTCAAGAATCACACATCTTGAACCTGATGGTACATGGGCCAAGAATCACACATCCTGCCCTGGCTTGGGGAATCATACATCCACCATCCAAACATATATAACGTGGTCCAGGAATCACACATCCTGCCTTGACATGGGGAATCACACATCCACCATCCAAAATATCACAATGTTGCCACAAATTATAATGAGACAAAACCAATGCAATTATACTACTCTAGGGCTACTGAATCAAATATCAGGTAAATGTAGAGGCAATTAGAAAAGTATAGTCAACATTATACAATACTTACAATATCACACAATGGGAAACATAAGAATCCACCAATAAACCTCCACATCATAGTGGGCATATACCATTAACAAGATCATCATGTACCATATCACAAGGTAGGAGCCAAAAGAATATCTAAGACCACAATCAAGATAGTTCACATGAACCATGATAACAAGAGATAAGACATATTGTGTAGGCCAAATTCAAGAGACTGAAAAGATAGGTGAATTTCTCAATATAGAGGAATAGGGGATACAACATACCTCAACTTCAGAGTCCAGAGTCCAAAGTCACTTCTAGGTCCAAGACTAGGCATCCAAAGAACCTATTAAGCATATATGTGGAATTAGGGTTAGATTTATATTGATTTCATAAACCCTAAAAATTTCCTTTTTATCATTATGTGAATTAGGTTTCAAAAACTATACCATATTTTAGTATATGTCATTAGGAGTCCAAAACATATTTTATCATATTTTTCTGACTTATATATAATTAGTTATCTATTTTAGAAGTCAATTCATCATTAATTAGAGTCGTTGAAAACACATGTTATTAAACATTCGATTTAGCCCTCAAAACTGATATCATTAGAAAGATCTTATTTTTCTGATTCCGATGAGTATTTTTCCTTATTTTTCTGACCATCCATTAATTAGTTATTAATTTTCAAAGCTCGACCAATCACAAAATTACAACTAAGAAAAAGAATTTGAAGTAGGGAAGAAAGAGAGGGAGAGGCCACGCTGGTTTGGGCTGACCACTCATAGTCGCCCATGTCAGTGGGCACTCAACCAACTCAGCAAGCCAAAGAAAGGAAACTTTGGCAAGATTACCAAAAATACCCTCAGTAGGAAAACACAGCGAAACAGGAAACCAGAGGGGTAGAGCAGAGAAATCACATGGGGGAAAGAACCCCGATACTTCCCCGTCCATGGAGAAGTAGAAGCGTCAAAGACTCGACGAAAGCATAAAGCATCGAGGAAAACTACCGCCGAATACACTACAAAGCAACCAGTCAAGTTCGCGGAGGGAAACCATACTTCCAGAGTCACGAAAAACACCAGACGGTGGAAGAATGAAGAGCATTACCATTAAAAAAGGCTTGAGTAGACAAAAACTCGAAATCACAGAGATCGAGTTGAAACGATCAGATAACCATACCAAAAGCTTCACAAGGCTCAACCAAACATAAACCAACACTTACCAACATCCGACAAGGACCGTAAGTGTCAGACGACAAAGACGAGGTCGACAGGAACTCTGTTAACTGGGGAGGCTAAAGCTCATGAACATAGGTGAGGGGAAGATGACCAACGATTTTGGGGAGGTCTGAAGGTCGCGCACAAGCAACCAATTGACTAGGGAATCCATCAATCACCTGGTCCACACGCCAGAGAAGTCAGGGAAGAACGGAGTAGGTTGGGGAAGTATGGTTGTCTTCAGGGGCAATTGAGTGCATAGGAGAAACATGTTGGGTTCAAGAGTGCTTTGTGCACACTAATATATTTAGGAGGGACGGTATAATGAGAAGGGGAATGTAAGGCCAAAGGACGAGTTTTGGGGGTTTCAGATAGGGAAATATATATGTAGGGAAAATTAGGATAAAAAATGCAGGATGATCTTCCGATCACGATATGACAAAAATCATAGAGAACGGTGGAGTGGGGAGGGAGAACGATAAAATCGAATAATCTGATTACAGTGCAATACCGAGTCGGGATCCTACCCAAGGTAGGAGATGACCGGATGGCAACCAAAACTGATCCGACGGTCATGATCAATCAACACATGAGTGCAACGCGTGACAACTCAACTATAGGCGAAAACTCAATTAAATTGTGCGATATTAAATCCAGTTAAAACTAAAGTGAGATTTCCATTAATGTACATATCTTCTCTTTCCTCTTTTAAGGGTCCAAAACTTATCCAAATAAAACCAAACTCAGCACACAAGTTAGGTTAAACATGTAGATTCCGAATCTCCAATTAGATTTCATTTTTGGAAACTTTAGATGTATTATTTAACATATCCTTTGTTTCTCTTTCCTGATGCATTAATGACATACGGATTATCCAAATTAGGTGAAACCTCCACCACAAGTTAACTTAAGTGTGTTGAATATGAATTTAGCATTATTTCCAACTTTTGGTGTCATGAATTATATTTATTTATTAATTACACCTTTTAGGCAATTTCTCTCTCCAATCTTACCATATTATTTCAAGGTTGTCCAAAATAAATGAAAATGGACATGTAAGCATATTTTGATGTGTAGATTATGAATTTGGAGTCTATTCTTTATTTTGAGGCTTTCTTATATGGGATTTGTCATCTGACCAATTAGAGGCCCATTAGATCATTATGCATCCAATTACGTTATTCATCATCTTATTATCACCAAATGAATTAGTTCTCTCAAATAACAATATAGATGGCGGCATCCAGCGAAGGGAGTGCGGGGGGCGGTGGAGGAACAAGTGCTTTACAAATAAACCTAGAAGATGATGGCGGCGGGACAAGATCTAAGGAGTCGAGACCTGATCCAAGTCCAAACTCGTCCAGATCGGTGGGGCGGGAGAATTTACAGTGAGTGGGCATCAACCTTCTGTACAAGGGGATGCAAGGGGGAAACTCTGACGAACATACGGATCAATCGAACCAGATGGATGTGGACCAAAGTACAAACAATGACGATCAAGTCCACCCACTGGACAGTGCAACACCGGCCAAGGTAAGGTCGTTCAAATAAGCATCTACAGGCGGCGGCGCAGTGAAAGATCCATGCTTCATCGAAGACGAACCGGAGGAAATCATGAATCCGGATGATATCGAACTCGTATGCGAGAGAGGGTTCCCTGAAATCTATGTAGCACCGGAGGCAGAAGAGATAATGAGCAAACCTTTTAGATACGTAGTCATCATGAAACTCATTGATCGACATGTGGGGTTTCTAACCATGGCGGAGAGGCTAAAGTTGCTGTGGAAGCCGATGGGTAGGTTTGAACTGTACGAGCTTGCTGAACAACACTACGTAGTGCAATTCTATAGCAGATTGGACCAGGAGAATGTTCTAACGTGGGGGCCGTGGTCCCTGTTCGGTAGCTGCCTCGCCGTATGGCCATGGGACGGATACTTCAAACCGTCTAAGGGGCTTCCGAGCCACCTTGTGACATGGATTCGAGTCATTGGACTTCCAATCCATTACTATAACTAGGAAATGTTTCAGAAGATAGGCAAAGCTGTGGGGCGACTGGTGAGAGTCGACGACCACTCAACCAACTGTACGAGAAGCAGGTTCGCGAGGATGGCTATAAAAATTGAAGTATCCAAACCCATCCAACCAGCAATCCGGATCAACGGACGTGAGTACAAAACAGAATACGAATCATTGCCGAACATGTGTCTTAAGTGTGGGAAGCTTGGCCATGAAGCGACAGACTGCAATGGCCCTGAGAAAGAACCTGCAAAACCGGACACTGGCCCATCCGAGGATGAGGCGGGTGTTAGATGGATGGAGGAGGAAGAGAAGTGGCAAGTCTATTATGGGAAAACGTCATGACTAGAAGACCACAACACAATAAAGAACACCAGAAGAAGAACCAGAAAACGACCTCGGGAAATAATTTCCAAGCTCTAGATGGGGCGGACGAAGAAATTAACATGGCTGAAGAGGTTACGAGTGGGGATCAACCAGATCGTAACGAACCAGAGGACAACCATGGACCAAAGATCTGGAGGAAAAAACAACAAAGAAATGAGGATGAAGATGTATCATCGAAGAAAAACAAAGAGGTACCACATGTGATAGACGAAGGGCAGTCCAGGCAGGGAACAACATCGTCAATTAGCACTGATGCCAATCATATAGTGGTAAAACCTGTGGGTGATGAAGTTATCTCAGGCAGGCCAGCTGATGCACCCGACGAGCAAAACAATGGGATGCCTAACAGTCATGAAGAAGGCGCAGCCATTGCAGAAACAGGAAAAGCCAAGGAAGGATCGAAGACACTAACCATGCCCGACAGGATATCCAAAGAGAAGGAAATCCAACAGGGCACAAGCAGCCCACATAGTCAATATGTGACAAGAAATAGAACGAGAAGAGTGTCTGATGTCAGTGAAAGAGGAGTGTCCGACTCCAAATAAACACATCTTAGTCTCATGATTAATACAATCGCCTGGAATATTAGAGGAGCTGGTAAGAAGAAAGCCAGACAATTCCTCAAGCACCTAGTTACTAAACACAAAGTAAATCTTGTTGCCATTCTCGAACCTTAGATATCTGGTAAAGAAGCACAATCTGCCATTAATGACCTGGGTTTTTTGAGTTCTCATAGAGTAGAGGCCAATGGCTTCTCGGGTGGGATTTGGATTCTCTGGAATGAAGATGAATGTGATGTGTAGATTCTTTTGAGTCATAAATATTTCATTCACTGCTGCATAGATGGGGATACATTATGTACCATCGTATATGCGTCCCCTAATCCTGGGAACAGACCTATTCTCTGGGAACACATGATCCGGTTAAGTCAGTCTATTAACCGACCTTGGATAGCTCCGGGTGATTATAATTGCATGCTTAATACGAACGAGGAGCTAGGTAGCAACAAATTCAACATAGCTGAAGCAGCACGGTTCAGTAATGCTATTCTCCAAGCTGGTCTTACCAATATTGGCAGCACAGGCTATGCTTTCACCTACAAGAAGGGACTCCTACATGAACGACTCGATCGAGATTTGGCTAACAGGGAGTGGATTCAGCAGTACCCAAGTTTCATCTGTGAGAATCTCACCCGATTTGGTTCAGACCATAACCCAATAGCTTTGTTGAATGCTGCTGTCCCAACCAAACAAGTAAGGTTCAAGACACGAGCTTCTTGGAATAGAGACCCATACTTCCGCAATTTACTGGAGCTTCACTGGAACCACAATATTCAGTTCCACGACGCACTTCATCTAGCACAACCTCATTTAACTAAATGGGATAACAATGCCAAGCGTACCCAAGGCAAGGCCAAGCAACGTACTCTCACTAAAATAACTCACCTGCAACACATGTTAGAGACACAATATACTGAGGAGGCAGATCGTGAATGTCGGAGGCTTGAGAGTGATTTGGAAGAACTCCTTAAAAAAGAGGAGGAAGATTGGAAGCAAAAAAGTCACCTCTCCTGGATGGTTGAGGGGGATAACAACACCAGGTTCTACCATACATATGTCAATAATAGAAGGAGAAATAATAATATCAGGAGCCTACGTAATGATCACGGTCAGTGGATGATGAGTGAAGCTGATCTCAAGAAGCTAGTGTCAACTTATTTTGAAGATCTGTTTACAGAATGTCACCCGCCAACATCTGCAGTTTTGGATAAAATACCGGTAAGATACCAGAAGCTGCAAACGAACCAGATCAGAAATCTCAGCACCACGCCAACTGAGAAAGAAATATGACATATTATTAAGGAAGCAGACCCCTTCAAAGTAGCAGGTCCTGATGGCACTAACATGCAGTTCATTAAATCAAACTGGAAGTGTATCAGAAATAGCATCCTCCTAACCGTTAGAAGTATGCTTAATGGCAACAATATTCCTAATAAGATCACAGACAAAAGCATGGTCCTAATACCGAAGGTTAAGCACCCAACCAACTGCAATAAGCTTAGACCCATCACCTTGAACAACGTGTGTCTTAAGCTGGCATCCAAAGTAGTTGCACACAGAGTAAAGCAATACATGCCTAAATGGGTGTCGCAACAACAATCCAGTTTCATTCCGGGCAGATGTATTTTAGATAGCATTATCATTGTCCAGGAGATCATTCACAATCTAAGGAGGAAATCTAGTGCACCTTACATGGCCATAAAGGTCGATCTATCGAAGGCATATGACAGAATGTCCTGGAAATTCATAGAACACACGCTTAACCAGATGACCTGGCCGCCTAATATTAAGGCTTATATTCTTAAGTCTCTATCCTCAGGAAGCACGAATATTATCTTTAATTGGGGCCTACTCCCTGCTTTCAAGAAGACTAGAGGGCTCTAACAGGGGGACCCATTATCTCCTTACTTATTCGTTCTATGTATGCAACTTATCAACCAAAATGTGGAAGCTAAGAAATGGTCCCCGATTAAGCTATCCCGAAAAGGTCCACTCATATCCCATATATTTTTCGCTGATGACATAGTTATCTTTGCAAAATCATCCTTAGAACAAATGGCTACCATCAACCAATGTTTCTCCATGTTTGAAGAAGCCTCGGGGCAAAAGATTTCTATAGACAAATCTAAAATCTTCTTCGCATCGTCTTTCAGTAGAGCAACCAGGACGGAAATCTGCAGGGCAAGTGGGATCATGGAAACGGATGATCTTGGTAAATACTTGGGAGTTCCTTTGTTACATAAAAGGGTTAACAAGCAAACATACTCCTTTCTCACAAATTCTATGGAAGCTAGAGTGAATGGCTGGGCTGCAAGAACCCTCTCCTTAGTAGGGCATATTTGTTTGGTGAAATCAGTTCTGACCTCTCTACCTACCTATGTCATGAAAACATCCATTATCCCAAAGTCCATCTGTATGAAGCTTGACAGGATAATCAGGAAGTTCATTTGGGCCGGCGGTCAAAATGCCAACCCAGTATCCTTGGTTGCTTGGAAGAAAGTGTGTACCAGCACTGATAATGGAGGTCTTGGTATAAAAAGCATGGCAGACTAGAACAAAGCTTTAATTTGGAAGAACACATGGCAACTAATCCACAACAAGAAATCTTTTGGGTCATGGGGCTGAATCAAAAATATAAGAGGGTAAAAGACCACTCTCGAGGTAGAACTTCACTTTTCTGGAGATATGTGCAGTCGGGTATGGATTTCATCAAGAAGAACTCCAGTAAAGTTATAAGGAATGGGGAGTCTACGCTAGTGTGGACGGATAATTGGGTCCCTGGCTATAGGAAACTGCAAGATTAATGTACACCGACGATTCCCAGTGAGGTGTGTGACCTTACTGTTGGATGCCTACGTAATCTCGAGGGGAACTGGGATAGAGAATTCCTGCTGCAATTCCTTCCAGATCATTGTGTTAACCGTATTATAGAGCTACCTATTCCGGACGGAAGTAAAGGTGAAGATAAGTGGAGCTAGTTGTATGATGAGAGCGGAAAGTATACCACAACATCTGCGTATGATCTTATCCATGATGAGTTCCAGTACCCGGTCAACAACATTTGGCCAACTATTTGGAAGCTGCAGATACCTAGCAAAATCAAAATATTCATTTGGACAGTAGCTCATGAAGGTATTATGACTAATGGGAGACGTAAGCAAAGGAAGTTTACTGACTGTGACATCTGCCCTAGATGTGAGGCGCAAGTGGAAGACACTCTACATGCCCTATGTAGTTGCCCATATGCAAGAGATGTTTGGATCACGGCAAACCACAACAATAAGAACAACTTGCACTATCCGTCTGTTCAATAGTGGCTCACAAATAACCTGCAAGGGAAGGAGGAAGACAAGGCCCATTTTACAGTAACTTGCTGGATCATTTGGAAAGCAAGGAATAGTATGGTGTTTGATAATGTACAAGTGAACACTGCAAGGAAGATTGTTCAAATCGACAACCTCTGCACCAACATCTCACAAGGGAGAAGTAGGAAGACTAAAGCTAAAAACCAGGACCTAGCTGATGCATATGAGAAAATCGAAGTACCAAGCGGACATATGATGGTTTATGCAGATGCTGCAGTCAAGGGAAAGGAGGCGGCCATTGGGATAGCAATCTTGAATGAGCAAAAACTATGGCAAGGAGGATCGGCCAGGTGTATCCAGGCGGACTCCGTCACTGAAGCTGAGTTATGGGCTATTCAGTGGGCTCTCAAAGTATATACCGCGACCAGAGTGGGACCAGCAGTTATCGTTACAGACAGCTCTAAAGCAATCAAAGCTATTGAAGGTAATCCTGAGCACTTTCCAGCATTTACCAATTGGATCCAGGCCATCCAAGACATACTCAATGAAAAACCAGAGTTGCAGGTTGTCTATCTCCTGAGAGAGTATAACATGTTGGCGGACACTCTGTCCAAACACCACCTCAAAAACTATAAGGAAGGCCGTACCTATACGGAACCTCCTATCGACCCTGTGGGTCAATCTATCCCCTTTCCCCTCTGTAATGGTAGGAGTCCTACCAAGTTTAGTTTCATAGCTGACAATATTATAAATAACAATCTTATGCCTGCAGGAGGAGTGCAGGATGAATAAAAGTAGCTCCTGACTTCAACAATTTTTTTTATCACCAAATGAATTATTTGACATATTAGATTACATGATTCATGTATTATATTGTTAGGATCACTCTAAACTCAACCGTGTTTGGTGAAACCCAAAAGGTCAAACATCCAGGGTAGGGTCCAAGATCCAGTATGTTACACATATTCTCCCTAGGTACCCTCAACTTCAAAATGGACCTGCACCAGCTCAACAACAACAACAAGTTCCTCATCAGAATAATGGTAAAATTAATGGTAAAAGACTTATGGAAAGGTGATATGGAAGAGTTTTTGTTTTGGATGGTCAAGAAGTCTATGATGATGATCAAGTTGAAGGTAAACCTTAGTCACATAGTTAGAATTTCAAGTTATGTTTCCTTTTTCCATGGTATCTTATGGATATATATATAAGGAATTTACCTTTGTACCAATATATTTTCTTGACTTATTAGGATGGAACTTGTTCATGGGTGGTAGCTAGTTGTTTGTTAGTTATGGATGATTAGATTTTGAGGATGAAATATTTTTAAGGGGTGGTATGCTGTAACTTTTTGGCCAAAGCAATTAGTACCTCATGCTTTGTGCAAAATCGGGTCTTTATTCATCCCTCTTTTAAGAAAACCCCCTATGAGTTACGGCATAGTAGAAATCCCTCAATCAATTTTTTTCATGTTTTTAGTTGTCCTTGTTTTGTTTTAAACACCAAGGATTCTCTCAACATGTTTAATGCAAAATCCTATAAGAATTTCTTTCTTTGCTATATCACTACTAATAGATCATATATAGTTTTTAACATTGAATTGTCTAAAGTAGAAGAATCCATCAAACGTTAAATTTTTTTGAACTAACCCCTCTATTTGAAACAATATTGTGCATGATGATTTTGTATATGAGTTTATTCCTAGATTGAAAGAGTTCAACATCACCAATAAAGGAAAAGAGGTGGTAGTAGATGAAGAAGAAAAAGAAGAAGAAAACAAGGATCCAACTAGGCCCTCCAACTCCTGAAGGGGTTTATCGAAAAGATTAGCGATATAACTAGGCTTGCCAAAGATAATCCTAAAGAGATCATCATAGAAAGGGTGAATACATGGGCTACATTTAACAAAGAACAAGCCGACAACATCTTCATCTCACAACTTGAGCCAAAGAACATCAAAGAAGCTCTTAGGGATGATGAATGGATCCTAGCTATATTGGAGGAGCTAGATCAATTAGAGAAGAAAAAAATTTGGACCTTAGTGCCAAAACCAAATGATAGGAAGGTCACTAGAACCAAGTGGGTGTACCACAAAAAGCTAGATGAAAGTAGCAAAGTGGTTAGAAATGAAGCAAGGTTAGTTTCTCAAGGTTACAACCAACATGAAGGTATTGATTTTGATGAAACTTATGAACATGTTGCTAGACTTTAATCTATTAGAATGGTACTTGATTTTTCTAGTCATAAGAATTTCTTGCTATACCAAATGGATGTTAAAAGTGTGTTCTTAAATGGAAGAACATAGGAGGAAGTCTATGTGTCCCAACCTTTTGACTTTGAACATGACAAGTTTCCTAACCATATTTATTTTCTACAAAAAGATCTCTATGGTATCAAATAAGAACCTAGAGCATGGTATGACTAGTTGAAGAACTTTTTGCCATACAAATGATATGTCATGGGAAAAGTTGATTCTACTCTATTTCTTAAACACACTTCTAGCAATATTTTGATTATACAAATACATGTTGATGATATCATATTTGGAGGAACTAATCTTGATCTTTGTAAGGAGTTTAGTTATCTTGTGCAGAGTGAATTTGAGATGAATATGATGGGGGGGATTACATTATTTCTTGCGTCCAATTCAAGCAAATAAAGGAAGGTAACTTCATCAACCAAGGCAAGTATACAAGTGAACTATTGAAGAACTTTTGGATGGAGAACACCAAATCAATGGATACCCCCTTGCCAAACACCACAAAATTTGATAGAGATGAAGAAGGTGAAAAGGTAGATGTGAAGTTCTATAGAGGTATGATTGGTACATTTTATATTTAACAACCTCCGGACTTGATATCATGTTTAGTGTTGGCTTGTGTTCTATATTCTAATAAAGCCCTATAAAATCCCATCTTATAGAGGTTCGGAGGATTCTAAGGTACCTAGACAAAATTCAAAATTTTGGACTATAGTATGCCAAGTCAAGGGATTTTACTCTTACAACTTATAGTGATGCATATTATGTCAGGTTCTTAATTGATAGAAAGTGAATGAGTGACACTTGCTTCCTCCTAGGACCATGCTAAGCTTCTTGGTTCTCTACGAACAAGGCACAATGGCTCTTTCAACTACCAAGGCCGAGTACATTGTAGTTGAGAGTTTTTGTTCCCAAGTCCTATGGATGAATCAAATGCTTCAAGACTTTAATATTCATTATGATGCGTCTCCCATCTTTTGTGATAATACTAGTGCAATCAGTCTTTCTTACAATCCTATATTGCATAGTAGAGACAAACATATAGAGGTACACCATCACTTCCTCCATGACCACATTGAAATCTACATTACTCATGTATAAACAGAAAACCAACGTGTGGACATTTTCACCAAACCTCCAACTAGAGAGCAAGTTACATTCATTAGATCAAAATTGCTTATAACTTCTCTTGATGATATTGATATGCCTTCTAGCTAGATTTTCTCATACCTATATGTTATTTCTCATCACTTGCTCATCTTATACTTGTTAGTGCTACCTTTTGACCAGCTTAATGCCTTCTTTTACTTTTTTTTGGCTATTTTTGCAAATGCTTGTTTTATCACAAAATAGTAGTCAATTATGAGTGGTAAGTGCCTTAATATGTTCAAAATGTATGCAACACTAGGAAATAAATTTATATAGCACTCTAGTGGCCTAGACATTAGATTTCAAATCTTTTGTACATGTTTTGTTGTTAATCGAGTTTTCTTTGGGGAAACTCAATTGACAACAAGCCCAGGATTGAACACACAATAGTGTCAGTTGTATTTCCCAAACCTCAAACTTGACCAACAACACTATTGCACAATAATATATATAGAGTTTCAATCAATTTTCTTCCTCTCAACTAGATAAAACTCGACTAATTCCTCTACCTCTCCATTCGTCCTTAAACCCTGGGTCAGCCAAACCCCTCTTCTATCCCCTTCCAGTCCTATTCTGACCTTTCCCAAGCTCTAACCTAGCTTGGGCCTCCTACTGCTTGAGTTCTCTTCCTTTCTTGGCACCATCTTTAGTTGATTTTTTCTCCATGGCATCAAATAGGTGGAAAAGGACCGGACCATCTAGTGTTCGATCAATTAGGCCTATATCCTATGATGACACCTCTTTTGTCTCCAATCAAGCTATAAATCAGTATAGGGAGCTTTTGCCTAGAAATCCTTATCCTTTTTGTCCCTTGTTATTCCCTAACAATGAAATTTTGAAGGAGATTAAGGACATCCTCTCTCATCAACACCTTAGTTCCCTCTGCTAGGAATACATCACCTTCAACAATTCCCTATCAAGCAAGAAGGTGTTGCATGAGTTTTATGTAAATCTAACTTGGAACTACACAACCTTAGTACCTCCTCAAACACCCAAGTGGTTTTGTCATACATGATATGGGGAATCAAGTTTTCTATCTCTGAGCATTCTTTGAATACTTACTTGTCTTTCTCCTCGTCAAGATGGATATCTTCCTACCTATCCTACAATGACCTCCTAGACACAAAAGTGTTCTATAATAGCTTTGCCCACTGAGTTATCTCTTTTTGATATCCAAAAAAATCTTAAAAAGCCTGAGGCACCATATATAATAAGAAATACATCCTTCCATCTTCTTCTCTGGATATCAAGACTCACTTGGTTGCTCTCCTAGTTAACTGCAACATCCATCCAAAAAAGAATCAAACAAATATTGTAAAGAACTCAGCTATGATTATGTATTGCCTTATTAAGAATATTTGTATCAAACGAGCAAGATACATTCTTCACCACATGACTTGCTTTGACACATATAAGAATACTAGAGAATCCCACCCACCCTATCCAAACTTGATTGCTGGTGTCTTTCAAGATCACACTGATCAATCCCTTTTCAAAGACCTTGGCTACAAAGTAAGTTGAAAAGGAGTTTATATCAATGAAACCATATTTAAGAAATAATTTCACTCCACCCTCTCTACCCCTGGTTCTTTGAACTTCACCCAACCTACTCCTACACCTAATTGTGCCTCTTTTTCAATTTCTAATGAAATCCTCATGGAATTCATGATGCACCAACAGGCATAAAACACCCAGTTCTAGGAGAACCTACACAAGGATCTTGTTCAAATAATGTCAAACATGAACTTGTTCTGTACCCATCCTTACCCCACCTACCAACTCTACCTAGTTGTGAATATGTCTATTATGTATATAGTCAGTTCCACCCGGCCTACCAGCCTTTTGCTTATGTTGTACCCCTAACCTTTGATGGTGGACCTACCCCTGTTGCCCTCAGCTAGTTGCTCTTCCTCCAAGACCTACCCCCACATTGATTTCTAGTTTTGATGGGGTTTTCACACCAAACTTTGAGCAAGAAAATGCATTGCATGTATGTGTTATGTCTTAGGCGAAGCAACATCGCAAGTGGCCTACTCCTCACTCCTTTGGACCTCCTGAGGATGAGGAGTTGGTAGATGAGTATGTTGAGGATGATGAGGATGGCTCTGATGATGGTGAGGGCACACCTACTTCCCATGATGCACCCCCTGATGGCGATGAAGAATACCTCCTGATCCACATTACATGAATAATTAATATGTCCATTCATATCATCTGTCCAAAAACTAACTAGCCCATACACTTCCTCTGAGTGATGTAACTCAAGAAATTTGCAACTAAGGAAAAGTTTTAATTTGAATTTTTTAATTTTATTTTTTCATTGCACAAACATGGAAGAACGAACTCTATAGGGTCAAATCTAGAAATCATGCTTATTATTACTCCACATTTATACTAGATAGATCGTGGATTCTACAACTTGTAGTCGAAGTTGCTAGTGGTGAAGCGTACTTCACCCATCGATCACCCATAGATGGCATTGAATTGCCACAATGTCATTTGATAGTCGATGTTAAGGAGACAAAATTTGATGTGTTCTTCCCTCCATTCATCCCTGTGCTCGAGTATGCACTATATCTCCAGTGAGGCCAAGAACTAGCAGAAAATCTCTGAGAAGGTGAGCCATGATGAACACATATTCATCTATCATTTGCATATTTTTCATAGTCCTTTTCATTAGAACTTATCTCTTTTTCAGTAATTTCTAGGAAAATTTGCAATTTACCCACTTTTTGATTTATTATGCAAATACTTAACTCTTTTCTCACTTTTTGTAGGTTTTTCCTCCAAAGCTAAAGTTTTGACCTACTAAGCTCATGAGACAGATGTCTCACAACTCTAGACGGCCGCTTCACATCCATGAAGCCCAAACCCTAGATCGAGAAAACCACTTGGTCCTCGTTTTAACCTGCTACTTTGACACTCCAGATGTGCATCTTGCTTCATCGAGACGGCCATCTCATCGTCCGTACCAATTATCTAGACTAGCTTAGACGGTCATATCAAGACCCTACTAAGTCAAATGTTCAAGCCGTCATTCATGCTAGGGATTTCACCCTATGTTCATGCATAACGGTACGAGACAGTCATCCCACATCATCCAAAAGATCGGTTTGCACATTTCTTCATGGACAAGAAATATAGTCAAAAGATGCTGCCACTCCCTCATTAGGGTTTTTGATTTGATTCTTGTAGAGACCATGCCATGTCATCCTATATGACCATCTCAAATAGTGAGATGGTCATTTTCTATCTCACAAGTAGCATATTCTAGCAACTTCCACTCCTTTTGTTCCTCTCCCCCATTTTAGGGTTTCCATTCCTCCTTCCCCTATAAAAGGAGGGGGGACTCCAATAAGAAAGGTGTCCTTAGTTTTTGTATTTGCATTTTATTTTGAAACTATATCAATTTAATACTTAGTTGTATTCTTTACATTTAGCAATACAATTTGATTCTATTTTCTAGATTTGAATCTCACATTTAGCTCTTATTCTTATTCTAAGTTCTTTCTTTGGAGAGGGGGATTAAGAGAGTAAGACATTTAATTGTCACCACCTTTGGTCTCCTTAGAGATTCTACTTCTTGTGGTCTATGGGTTCCTACCTTCTTCCCCTTATTTCTCCATTCCTCGATATGACTAGTGAGTGGTTCCCTTATCGAGGTGAGAAGAGTAGCCCCTTAGTCATGTGTTGACATGATCGAGTTTTACACGACTATTTTAGATGGATGATTTTCAATTTAGAAATCGTCAATTTAAACAAAGTAATTTATCATTTTTATTGAAGATTAATCTTGACAAATGCGACCATGGAAACTTGGATTTAGAATGCCTAAACCATTTACATGAGGATTTGGATGTGATTGCAGAAAATTCCTCTTTAGGATGAAAGACTAGGATATGTGAATGCGAAGACCAATGGGTTCAGTGAAGTTCATCTCTTGCATTTTATTTACAAATAATTTTCATACCTACTTCTATCTTACTCGTCATGTATCTCTTAATCTTGTTTTCACTTGGCTAAGGTGGTGAAACCCCTAAACCTCGATGCTTTCCCTTTCTAATTCAATCATTCTTCTAACGCTTGTTTTCCATCACTTGTATTTATTTCTAGCACTTTACTTCTTGTTTTAGATAATCGTGTATGCTAACAATCTTCTTTCTTTACTTTCTTGGGGGGCGGTCGATATCTCAAGTAATGAAAGGTCCTATTTTTGACTCTTGGTATCGGCCGTGGTGCAACAATGGATGGCATTTGATTGGGCACAACGTGGTGTCCCCCTAATGACATGGCCGGTCTTGGGGTTTACTCTGGGCTGGGTGGGGTCCAATAATGGTTGATCCCGGGAGGGGTTACTCGTTATAAAAAACAATCTTCTTTTCTTTCTTGTCTTAGATTAATCTTTTCTTTTCATTGATTTAATGTAATATTTTATTTTTTTTGCACTTCAATTATTATTCTAGTGTAATCAATCAACTCCCAAATTGGAATTTACTTTCTATTCCTATTCAAAAATACAAAAAATAAATAGTTTCAAAAATCAATCTGGTTAAAAGAGAACAATCTTAATAATGTTGTGCTATGGGATTAACCCTTATATACTAGTCTTAACTGAAAAGTAAAAAAAGGATTAAACTCTATGGAAATCATCTTAGTGAATTGGTGTGCTCTTCGATGCATATAAATTTTGGTGCCATTGCCGGGGATAACAGATCATTTTCTCAAACCTCAATTTAAAAAAAAAAACCTTTTTTCATTTTTTTTCCTTTTAAGTAACATTCTGGAAGTGTTATCTCCTCTTTCTGCCGAGTTTCCATTCCAGTCGTACATTTTTTCTGTACTAAAATATTATTTATCATTTATAACTATGCATGCGCTGCCTGCCCAATGTTGATTTTGCACCCCCAAATTTTGATCCTGTGCCAGGGAGAACATTCCATCATTTGAATAGAAAAAGCCAAGTTAGGATGGACAAGAAGGAAGTTACCCATAGAATTGAGTAGGCACTTGCCATTCAAAGAGAGTGAATGATGGTTGAACATGTGGCTCAGGAAGCCTCTCTACGTGCAACCTATGTAGCTAAGCAAGAGGCCCTTGAAGCCGCTCAGAGGGAGGCCGAGAGACAAAAGCAACTAAAAGATTTTCCCACTCTGAAAACCAGATATGCACAACACCCCGTTGTGCCACTCGATATTACAGCCCCACCAATTCAAGATCCTTTCTCAATGGATCACCATGCTCCACACCAACCCATTTTTTGAGAACAATGATGAGCATTGTCAAGACCACCTCCAATGCTTCACCGAACTTTTCTCCCGACATAAGATCCCAAGAATTACTAAAGATGCCATTGGACTTAGATTGTTCAAGTACTCTCTTTCTGGGCAAGACAAAAGTTGGTATGAAGCCATGGAGAGTGAAGAACGGATCACCACATTAGAGTCCTTACAAACCAAGTTATTGGATAAATATTCCCCCCCCTCCCCTCACCTATAAAATTAGAAATTGATCATTCTCTTTTCAATGGTCCCAGGAGAAACTTTAGGAGAAGCTTGGGAGATATTTAGGGAACTCCTTATACATTGCCCTCATCATGACATTTCACAATCTCAACTTATCGAAATATTTTACTATGGTGTTAATGATGACACCAAGAAATTCTGATTCCTCATATGGAGGAAACTTCATGTTTCAGAACCTGAGCAGTGCATGGGAGGCTGTCAAATGAGCCTTTGAGACCCAATCCAGACGAGGAACTTGGGGTCCTCAAAGTTGTTAAGGCTGAGGTAAATCCAAATATCCATACCATTGTTGAAGCCCTTAAAATGATCTCCTGGAAATAAGATCGCATAGAATCCTCATTCAATGATTATGAGAAGAAACTACAGCAAGTCAGAGCTATAAAATCTATCCATGGAATTTGTCAAGGGTATGATCATGCTACCCTCCAATGTCAGTACCTCTAAAATAATAACATGCAACCTGATGTTGGTCAGCAAGTATAAGACCTAAACTCAATCCATAGTATCCTGATCCAGGCTTACTACAATCCTAACCAAGCGGAAACCATCCCAGATTCCAGTATGGAAATCTTATAGGAGCTGAAAACTCATCTCAACTTTCACCCCCACAAACACCCCCACTCCCCAAGCCAACTATCATCCACCACTAGGATTTTCATACACTAACAACCAAAGAATTTTGGGAACCTAGGGAATTATTGGGGCAATTTCTAGAATTGTGGGCCTTACCAAGGGAAACAATTTTAAAATCTCAAACAACAACCACCTCAACCTCAAGCACAATAGAATTCCCCCACACCCTCAATTGATTATAGGGTGTCTTCCTTGGAACAAATCATTCTTCCTCAACAAGCTCATCAGAAGTCAACTAATGCTCAGTTGGCTGGCCTTCTTGTCCAGTAGAAACCCCTATAGGTATCTTTGGTGGACAACTTGAGAACAACCTAGAACATCCTGAACAACTTAAGGTTGTATCCACCCATTTGGGCAAGACTAATACTCCTCCCCCAGAGAAACCCACAATTGTACATTTGGACTTTGAGGATGATGATATCGTGGCCATCAAAACTCCCCCCTCAACCACTCCTATTTTCCCAATCCTTCTATTCCTATCATACCACCTGTAGAAATTGATGAGATGAACCTACTCACATACAAATCGTGCCCTCCATACCAAGCCCGCCTAAAGCAAACTAGGCTTGATCCTCATTTCATGAAATTTAGGGATGTCACGAAAAAGGTTCATGTGTATATTCCTTTTCATGATGCTTTAGCTGATATGCCTTCCTAGTTCAAGTACATGAAAACATTATTGACCAGTAAGTACCACACCGATTAGCATGAGATAGTAATACTTGATAGAACCACTTTTGACATCATTCAAATCAAAATTCCTGAGAAAAATAAAGATCCCAATTCCTTTGGAATTGGATGTTACTTAGGTGATAATGCTTGTAGGAAAGGCCTTGCAGATTTGGGTGCAAGTGTTTCTATCATGCCCTATAGTATTTGTAAGAGGTTAGGATTCATCGATATGATTCCCACCGCCATGAAAATCCAATTGGCTGACTCATCCATGATAAAACCTATGAATATCATTGACGACATACCTGTAAGGGTTGGGAAAGATGCTTATGTCTATGTGACTTTGTCATCATGGACATAAAGGAAGACTTACGATACCCCATCATATTTTTCCATCTGTTTTTGGCCACTGCTCATGCCTTGATTGATGTTGAGGTTGGAACCATCTTTTTGTGCCTAGGGAAACAAACCCTAAAGTTTTGCGTATTGAAAAGCATGCACGGATCAAGACTCTAGGAAGAGGTTTATCTCCTTGATTGTATTGAGAAGTTCCAACAATTGAGAAAAGAATGAGAATGAGTTGAGGATCCCCTCCAGAATGCCCTTGTGATCCCTATTGATTGTGGCTTTGACGATGAGAAATTAGAGCAATATATACTTCATCTTGACACCTTTGAGGAGATCCATGATGATGAATTTGAGGATCTAAAAATGATCTCACTCATAGATGAAAAAACTAAACCCCCCAAGAAACCCGAGATGAAACCCCACCTTGAAGGTCTTAAGTATGTATTCCTGCATGAGCTATAATTTTATCATGTTATCATTAACTCTGATCTTACCTAGGAACAGGAAACCAAGCTCATGATTGATATTAGGAGGAGAAAAACTTCCTTAGGATACAAAATGGCTAATTTGACAGGGATCAATCAAGACATTTGCATGCATAAAATTCCTATGGTAGAAGAGTAAACCTTCTAGAGACCCTCAAAGGAAACTGAATCCAAACATGAAAGAGGTTGTTGTCTAGAGGTTATCATGCTTTTTATTTTAGGATTCATCTACCCCATCTATGAATCCCCCTAGGTTAGTCTAGTTCAGGTCATCCCCAAGAAAGGGGGTACCACTGTCGTGAAAAATGATAATGATGAGCTTATTCCAAATCGTACTATCATAGGATGGAAGATGTGTATTGGCTATTGAAAACTAAATAAGGCCACTAGGAAAGATCACTTCCCTCTTCCCTTTCTAGATCAATTACTAGAGCGCCTCACCCAACAACAATATTTCTGTTATCTAGATTGCTATTTAGCTTTTTATAAAATTCCCATTCATCCCGATGACTAGGAGAAAGTGACCTTCATTTGCCCGTTTGTCACTTATGCATTTAGGCGAATGCCCTTCGGGTTGTGCAATGCCATAGCCACCTTCTAGCAGTGCATGTATGTTATCATCGCTAGATTGAAAGAGACCGTAATGGAGGTATGCATGGACGATTTTTCTATCTATGGAGAAAGTTTTGACTCTTGTGTCAAGCATCTATCTCTTATTTTAGAAAAATGGGAGGAAGCACACTTGATTTTAAACTGGGATAAATGTCACTTTATGGTGACAGAAGGGATTGTCTTAGGCTATAGGGTGAGAAATCGTGGCATTGAAGTTGATAGATCCAAGATTGAAGTCATTTCCAAACTTTGACCCCCTTCTACTGTCAAGGACGTTCAACCTTCCTTGGGAAAACAAGTTTTTACCATCGCTTCATCTGTGATTTTTCTAAGATCACCAAACCCATAACCAACCTTCTCCAAAAAGATACCCCTTTTGTGTTTGATAAAGCTTGCATGGCCAATTTTCTTTGCTTAAAAGATGCTCTCACTTCCACTCCCATAATTAGGGCCCCTGATTGGTCCTTGCCTTTTGAGTTATTGTATAATGTGAGTGATTACATTGTTGGTGCTATTCTTGGATAGTGTGTTGATAAAAAGCACCATGTGATTTACTATGCTTCCAAAACTCTTGATGACGCCCAACAGAATTACACAACTACTGAAAAGGAAATGCTAGCCATAGTATACACCTTTGACAAATTTTTCTCATATTTGGTAGGATCCAAATTCATTGTTTACACGGACCATGACACCATTAGATACTTTATGACTAAAAAGAATGCCAAATCGCGCCTTCTTCATTGGGTCTTTTTTTCTTTAAGGATTTGACTTAGAAATCCTAGATAAGAAGGGATGTGAGAATGTTGTTTATGACCATCTTAGCCACCTTGATTTTTTTGATGATGATGGCATTTCCATTAATGACTGTCTCCCTAATGATAAACTATTGAAAATGGAATCTAAATACCCTTTTTTTACATATTATGTAAATTTTCTAGCTTCTGGTGTATTACACCCTGAATATAAGGGACATTCTAAAGATAAAATTTTGCATGACGTGAAACAAATACTATTAGGATGACCCATACCTTTTTAGGCTGTGCTCACATGAACTTTTCTGTAGGTGAGTCACTGAGGATGAAGCTCATGACATTCTTGACCAATGCCATTCTAGCTCCACTGGAGGGCATATAGCTCTTACAAAACTGCTAGGAAAATCTTAAAATCTAGTTTTGTCTAGACCACACTATTCAAAGATTCATACCATTTTGTTCTTGCTTGTGATGAATGTCAAAGGACTGGAAACATATCTAAGAGAGACCAAATTCCCATGACTTCTTGGCAAGAAATCAAAATCTTTGACGTTTGAGGGGGTAGATTATATGGGCCCATTTCCTTCTTCTTGTGGGTACGAATACATCTTGGAGGTTGTAGACTATGTTTCTAAATGGGTTGAAGCCATCCCCACTAAAATCTGTGATTCCAAACCTGTGAAGAAACTTTTCAAAGACATCAACTTTCCTAGATTTGGGGTACCTCATGCTATAGTTTCTGATGGAGGTCCCTATTTTTTAGAGAAAAGTTTTGAGTCCTTGTTGAAATGATATGGAGTCCATCACAAGGTTTCCACCCCTTACAGCCATCAGACTAGTGGTCTAGTTGAAGTGTCAAATAGGAAAATCAAGTCCATCCAAGAGAAAATGGTCAATCGCACTAGGATTGATTGGGCTTTGAAACTCATTGATTCCTTGTTGGTATACAAAACTTCCTATAAAACCCCAATAGGCTCCACTCCATTCAAATTGATTTATAGAAAATCATGCCATCTTCCCATATAATTAGAACATAAGGCCAATTGGGCCATTAAAACTCTAAGTTTTGACCTATCTGTTGTAGGAGAAAATTGTTTTCTACAAATGCAAGAGTTAGATGAGCTCATTATGACGACCTATGAAAATGCTAGAATTTACAAAGACAAAACCAAATTATGGCATGAAGGACATATTAGGCAAAAATTTATTGGGGAGGCTGACCAAGTTTTAATGTACAATTCCAAGTTAAGACTTTTTCCTAGAAAACTTAAAACTGGATGGTACAGGACCTACCTTGTCAAGCATGCCTACCCTAATGGCACTTTTCTTCTTTAGCATAAGGTTTTGGGGGAGTTTAATGTTAATGGGCATAGGATGAAATGGTACATCACCATTGAGGACCTTCTATCTTTTGAGACACATCAACTCTCCTTACTTGAAGAACTTGACCTGGAAGAACCTCCACCTCCCCCTCTGAAGCTTGAAATGGCTCCATGACTCAGCTTTGTCGGGCCTTCGACATAAAACTAGGAACTTATTGGGAGGCAGCCCAATCATTTAAATTTTTGCATTTTTGTTCTATACTTGTCCTAGCAAACATTATTGTTTCAATTTTAGAGTGTTACTTATAAAAAAAAATTGAGAGGTTGCCTACCCAACGTAATGTTCGTTCAGTGAAGGCCACTCACCCCACCAATCTAGATGGCCATTTGAGAATGGTGAGGTAGTTGTCTTATCCATCAAGGATCCTTTTCAAAATTCATGGCCTTTTGAATTTTGAAATCTAAAAAGGTGCCATAATCACGCCAGACGGCCATTTGGCTTACCCGAGACGGTCGTCTCAACCACCTCAAGGCACATTCAAAGTGAATTCAAAGTCACTGCCAGTGTTGGCACATGAAACAAAAATCTTTACCCTCACTATGCTAACTTACCGTTTGGGTTGGGCCAGATGATTGTCTTGCCTACCCTAATTGGCCTATAAAATAAGCTACTCGGGGGTCACTGAATCACACCTTCACCAAGTTACCCCCAAGCCAAGTTGCCATTGTCGATCAGCTTCCATCCGTCTGCCTTGCCGACTCTGATGACCATTTTGCTTCTCTTGGTCCGGCCATCACAAAGCTCCAACTCACCGTCTCACACCCAAGATAACTGTCCTGCCATCTCAACCACTTCAGAACATCTACTGCTGTTATTCTTCACTCTTTTCTTCTTCTCATCGACTCCTCACTTTTGTGTAAGTTAATGCCACCTTCCAGATAGATTCCTTGCCACCTAGTCGGCCAATGACTCTTAGCCCACAACTCCATGTAGCTCAAACACCCAGGTCACTATCTCACTAGGAAATACGGTCATCTCGCAGACCCTGACCAACACCTCCATCCTCTCTCACCAACAGTAGACGACCATTGTAGCTTTGAGACGCTTGTTCGAACGCCATCTTACAGTTTCCTCTTCATCATCCCATCTTCTTCATGAGGTGGACTTGTGCTCACATTTCCAGATGAGTGGTTGGGCTAAGCCAATCGAGCATTTTAGCACCACCATTTTCAGCAAACAATATACCAGACACCAGTCTCAAGTCGTTAGACAACCATTTGGCTCTAATCAAATGACCATCCCACTTTGTCAGATGCCCGTCTCATCTCCACGAGACAATTGTCGATGCTCCCTAGATGCCCGTCTTAGTTTCTCAGCAACTTGTCATCATGCTCAACCGATTCCATAAGAACAGGGGAAAATCCCTCACCTCTTCTAGCGAGTCACCTCACCATTCTACAATGAGACACGTAATTTACATTTAGGAATCTACAGGAGAGTCCTCTCCTAAGGTATCTGAGGAGATACTTTAGGACATCAATGAGGTCAATAGACTCATCCAGGAGACCACATGTGGATGGTCCTCATTTTGACGTCACCCTGATTCGGTCGCTCTACATCCACCTCACATAACCCCCCTCCTGGGGAAATATGTTTAGTTCATGAACGACCTCCATTTAGAAATATTCATAGAAACCTCCACCATTGGCTTTCGCCTCCCACACTGGGCCTGCAATGTTACTCTAAATGTGCTTGGGATCATAGAAGTTGTCGACAACATTCTGCACAAGAATCACATTCTCTCCTTCCCATACTACATCACTTCAGTGTATAGTGACCTCACTTTGGAGCTCATCACTACCTACCTCTGTCTCCACAATTTGTGGGGAAACTCCACCTGCAAGGCTTGAGTCTTTGACAAAAAATTTTGAGATCTCTACTCGCCAGCTCACATCTATCATTCTAGATGAGGGCGAGTTTGAATGTCTCTCCCATTGTAGGCTCGCCATCACGATGTCCACTCCAACAATTACAACACAGAAAAGTTCTGGGCCAACATCACTGGGCTTCCACCTATGATGCACAATGGCCTCAAGGCGTCTAGTATCAACAATCTGGTGGTCCACTATCTTCACTGTATACTAGCTTGCACCTTCTTCGGTAGGAAAGATACTCTGGGTGCTGTGACTATTTCTGACCTCTACACATTGTGGTGTCTTCTACATGAAAAGCCATACAACTAGGTTATTTCTATGATCGATCATCAGAACTATCATGCCACCCACACCACTTCTTCCTCTTATTGCATTGGCCATATAGTCACTTATCGTACTTATTTGGGCTACACTCATATCTTGTTCCTACTACTGACATTGATGAATCACCTGATTGACCTTGCATACTTGAAGGGGTGCATGTTCATGTATCCTAGAGCCAATGGAGTCTGCTCTTTGAAGACTCCTAGGTCGTCCTTGAGCTTCCATGACATGCTAGGTTTGTAGCTTCCAACCTAGTTTTTGGCTTGTCAGATCTGTCAACGCATATCACATGCTTCCTTCTAGAGCATCCCAACCCGAATGGCATCCCCGCGCCCACAACCCATAGGAGGAGTTTCTCCTTGGAGGAACATGACAATGTGACTAGTCCACTGCCTCCTCCATTACGATGCTGCACAAGATGATGTCGAGGCACTGAGGAAGTCCTTGGGGAGCATTATGGATTTTATAAGATCTAAGATCAACTGGAGGAAATCCAATGTGAGCAGTATGACCAAGGTCACCATCTCAATTACATGTACCTAATGCAGCACTCCCATGAGTCCTGACATGTGCACCAGGGCCACTACTTTGCCAACCGAACCCAGTATGAGGAGTATGGGCCCATTAGGCCTACCTTGACCCCAACTCCCATTATTGGGGGAACTACTACTACAATCCTCCATCCTCCTCACATTTTCCACTGCCAGAGTGATCTTCTTCCCTCCATATTCAAAATAGGTTTTTCTCACAAGGAGCAAAAATCTAAGTCATGGGTGGAGGTGGTTGGTATGATTCTATTCCCCGCCTATCTTTCCCTTATTTACTTATATTACCTTTTTAATTTTTTTTGCATAGTTTCTTTATTCATGACCTTTATCTAGTCTGCCATGCCTTTTTGTTTTCCTTATTTGTAAAAAGGCCATTATCTAGTTGGCCCATTGTGTAGACATCTATCATTGTACTCCAAATTGAATTTAGTAAAACTTTTTGCAAAATCTATTACAAATTTCCATGTCTGAAACCACCTTGTCACCTAGGACCCCTAAATAACACCACTCCTTGGAAAAGTTGGCAAGTCATAAGGAATCAATAAGAACCAAGCTTAATTTTTTCCAATCATTAAACAACTGATTACCTTCTTATAAAACATGTATGATGTGATTTATTGGAATAATCTAACTAGAGCAATGATACTCCCTAAAAAAGAAAAAATGTTGAAGTTATAAGCACAAGGACACCTCTTCCTTCCCTCGATTTTTCTTCTAAAAAAGAGAAGCAAAGAATCACCACTGGAAAAAAACCTAGTCCGGGGTGACATGCTTACCAAATAAAAATTCCATACCCCACAAAGGGGTGTACCATCAAAACATGCCAAAAGTGCACATGAAAACAATTGTGACCAATGTAGATGCAACTCTACAAACTCATATCTCGAGTCAAATAGAGGAGGGATCACTATTTTTCCTCACACCCTCCTTCATCTTGTTCTTGTGCAATGACTCACAAAAAGTAAAAAATTGAGAGAGTCAAAGCAAAAGTAAGATTTAGCCTATTTTTCTATAAAATCTTGATTTAGAAGCAAGATATGATAATTGTTTTGATAGGGAATATATAACTTTATGCTATGTGTCTCTAGGAGATTGGGTCACTTGGCCAAAATTTGGAGGTCAGGATTATAATGATATTGCAAGGGTGAGGAATACCATGTTGCTATTATAAATTGGACTTCATGTGTAATTTAATTTTCTCAAGATGAGCAACGATTCAAGTCTAGGGTATTTTTATGAATGCATATTCATCTATATTTTTGCATGTTTGTCATAGTCCTTTTCATTAGAACTTATCTCTTTTTTAGTAATTTTCGGGACAAATAGCAATTTACCAACTTTTTGATTTTTTATGCAAATACTTAACTCTTTTCTCACTTTTTGTAGGTTTTTCCTCCAAAGCTAAAATTCTGACCTACTGAGCTCACGAGACGGCCATCTCACAGATCTAGATGGTCATTTCACATCCATGAAGCCCAAACCCTAGAGCCAGAGGACCACTTGGTTCTCAGCTCAACCTGTGACTTCAACACTCTAGACAAACGTCTCGCTTCATCAAGATGGTTGTCTCATCGTCCCAATGGAACATCCAAACTAGCCCAGATGGTCATCTCATTACCCTAATAAGTCAAACATGCAAGCCTCCATTAATGTTGGGGGTTTCACCCTAAGTTCACACACAGCGACACCATACGGTTGCCCCACATCATCTAGATGACCGATTCTCATATTTCTTCATGGCCAAGCAATATTGTGAAATGGCACCGCCACCCCTCATTAGGGTTTTCAATCTGATGCTTCTAGAGACCATGCCACATCATCCCAGATGACTATCTCAGAAAGTGAGATGGTCATTTTGCGGATCACAAGCAGCATATTCCAGTAGCCACCGCTCCTTTTGTTCCTCTCCCCCATTTCATGGTTTCCACCCCTCCTTCCCCTATAAAAGGAGGGGGACTCCACTAAGAAAGGGGTCCTCAATTTTTGTACTTATATTTTATTTTGAAACTCTGTCAATTTAATTCTTAGTTGTAATCATTACATTCAATTATAAAATTGGGTTCCTTATTCTAGACCCAGATCTAGCATTTAGCTCTTACTCTTGTTATAATTTCTTTCTTTTGGAGAGGGGGATTAAGAGAGCAAGCCATTTAATTTTCATCCCCTTTGGTCTCCTTGGAGACTCTAGTTCTTATGGTATATGGCTTCCTACCTTCTTCCCATTATTTCTCCATTCCTCATTATGACTAGTGAGTAGTTCCCTTATCGAGGCGAGGGGAGTATCCCCTTGGCCATGTGTTAATTGGATCTGGTTTTACACAAATATTTTACATGGATGGTTTTCGATTTAGAAATTGTTGATATAAACAAAGTAATTAATCATTTTTATCGTAGGTTAATCTCGGCAGATGCGATTGTACAAATTGAGATTTGGAATGCCTAAATTGTTTACATGAGGATTTGGATGTGACCATGGAAAAATTCTCTTTAGGATGAAGGACTAAGATACGCGAATGCCAGGACCAACCGATTCACATTGAGTTCATCTTTTTCATTTTATTTACAAATAATATACATACCTACTTCTATATTACTTGTCATGTATCTCTTGATCTTATGCTCACTTGGCTAAGGTGGTGAAACCCCTAAGCCTTGATGTTTTCCCTTTCTGATTCAATCATTCTTCTAACGCTTATTTTCCATCGCTTGTCTTTATTTCTAGGACATTACTTCTTGTTTTAGATAATCTTGTGTGCTAACAATCTTTTTTATTTACTTCCTTGTCTAACAATAATATTTTCCTTTCATTGCTTTAGAAGATTTTATTTCTTTTACACTTTAACTCTTGTTCTAGTGTAATCAATCAACCCCCTAACTGGAATTTACTTTCTGTTCCTTATTCAAAAATATAAAATAGAAGTAATTTCAAAAATCAATTGGGATAAAATAGAACAATCTTAATAACATTGTCCCATGGTAATGAGAGGGTTCCCCACAATTCTATACATCTATCATTGTAGTTTTTGGATGGCTTCCACTGGCATGGGCGACAAGTCAAAGGTCAAGGCGATAATAGGTCGCCGGTCATCTTTTCCGGACGTTTGCCGGCAAAAGGGAGTGGAAGCTAACACAGTTTCTACTGATAGACATCTCAAGGCACACTCGGTCCTAGATCTGGCTCCTGTTCAATCTATCCCAAGTTCTTCACATGTCTTGGAGTCGATATGTCAGAGATCCTCTGGGAATGCCTTAGATCTGAAGAGCATCAATGTTTCGCTGAGAAATGGGAAAATTATCTATCCTGGCAAGGAGGCAGAGGAGAATGCGATTAGATGCAGTAAATTCCTATTGGGTTACGTGATAGATTTTTGGCCAGACATCCTGACTCTGGCGGCCTATTTTGACAGCATTTGGCATACATGGAGCTTTTTTGAAATATTTGATAGAGGATCTGGTTTTTTCCTGCTCAGGTTTGACGATCTACCGATCTTAATTCAATGCTTAAAATTGAGATTTATGTTAGAGGGAAGCCAGTGGTTTTCAGGAAGTGGGAACTTGGAGATTCTCAGAACAGAGTAGTGTTATCAGATGTGTCGATTTGGGTAGATATTCTTGATCTTCCAATGGAGTTGTGGGACAGTAGAACTTTCAGCAGAATAGGATCTTATCTGGGTCATCCTGTGAAAACAGACGATGATACTTACAGTCTTATATGTTTGGATGTGGCCAGAATCCAAGTCATGGTGAGTAAGGATGCTAGATACCAGAGGAAACTCATGATGTGCAGTGATGAAGGGAAAGAGCATACTGTTCATTTAGATTATGAATGGATAGCTTACAAATGCAAGTATTGTGGTCTTTTTGGTCATGAGGACTGCCATGTAAGGCCCACTCGAAATAAATAGAGACATGTATTGAGTGGTATTGCTAAAAAATATTGGAAAGAGAAAAAGAGTAATGCTGAGATCCTATTTGATAATATTCCTACTGAAAAGATAGATGATGATTTATTGGTCATTGAGGAGATAGATAATGAAGAAGAAATTAATCACGCCAGAGATAAACTCCTTGAAGAAACTCCTGCCATTGAAGATCCGAGATTATCAAAGGAAGTGAATGAAGGCTTTGAACAAAATGTCTCAGAGGAAGCCAACTTAGCTATTCTTGGCTCTGTCCCTTCTATACTACACCTCTTTCTGTGTCTAATATTGTATCTCTTGGAAGTGAAATTAGTTCCCAAGCCTCATCTAGCTCTGTTGTTGTAATTCATGGTAACAAAGTACCACCTAAATGTTAGGGCAAACTCAATGTCAACATGTATAACATAGTAGAGAATTCTCAGTTTTCACCCTTTCAACATAATCTTCATCTTTCGTCTACAAGTACTGAGGCTATTATCTCGACTATTTCAGGTAAGGTTAATGTTGATGCTGTCAGCTCAACAACCCGAGTTATTAAATGAGTCCTCCTATTATAGTCTCTTCTTGGAATGTCAGGGGTATGAATAACAAGATTGGACATGTTCAAGAAGATCTAAGAAGGTTGAATAGTGATATAGTTATTCTAGTAGAAACTAAAGTTAGAGTAGAGAAAATTAATTACCTTATGACCAGATATTTTCCTGAGTATAGATATGTTTCTAATCATTGTTCTCACTGTCTGGGTAGAATCATTATCTTATACAGAAAATGCTATGTTGACATTATTGAGGAATCCGATCAATTCATTTTTGCATGATGTGGAGATATCTAAACTTTGGGAGGATATTGATACTATCAGTAAATCTGTTAATGAGCCCTAGATTCTTTTAGGGGATTTTAATGCTATTAGATCTGAAGTTGAGAGAATAAGCATTCAACCTCCTACCAAAAGATCGATGGATGACTTCAACAATTGTTTACTAAATGCTGGTTTGTACAACATGAGTCTGGGAGGACCTTTCTTTTCTTGGGACAACAAACAGTGTGGAGATCTTTTTATCACTTCAAAAATTGATAGAGTTCTTCATAATACTCAGTTTATTGCTAGAATTGAGGATTATTTTGGGGAACTAGTTTCTAGTTCGATTGGTGATCACAGGAGGATTGTGTTGAAGATTGGTAACCCGAGGTCTGTGAAATCTCCTTTTAGATTTTTTAACGCGTGGATTCAAAGGGAGGATTTTTTAGACAAGGTAAAGGAGGCTTGGATTACTGAAGTTGATGGACATGAGATGTTTACTTTGTATGGGAAGCTTGAATCGGTTAGAAGAACTCTTGTAAAGTGGAACAAAGAGATTGTGGGTGATATCTTTGATAATGTTAGAAAAATTAGATTACAGGACAATAAAGCTCAAAGAGATGCAGATCTTGACCCGTTGAATGAAGTGAAGAGGAATAACGCTAATTCTCTTAGGAAACAAGCGAAGGCTGCAGAGCAGGCTGAAGAGTCCTTATTGAAACAAAAATCTAGAATCCAATGGTTGAAGGAAGGTAATACTAACTCTAAATTCTTTTACTCATCCCTTAAAACCAGAAGACAGAGAAATTGTATGAAAAGTTTGATGGTTAATAATGTGAGTATTACCAATTATGATGATATCAAGGGTGTTGTCAATGATTTTTATATGAAGCTTTTTATTAACCATGACTCTATTGGGGATATTTGGAAAGGAAGTTGGGAAGGTAACACTCTTTCTTCTTATCAGGTGAATACTTTATTGAATCCTATTTCTAGAGATGAGGTTGATACCATTGTGAAGGGTCTGAATTCTGATAAGGCCCCAGGCTCTGATGGGTTCAATGGTTGTTTCTTCAAAGCTGCGTGGAGTATTAATGGAGATGATATTTTTAGGCCATTAAGGAGTTTTTTGCTAAAGGTTCGATCCTTAAAGAGGCAAACAAATCTTTTATCACTCTTATCCTGAAGGGCCAAGACTCTTCTCTCATTGCAAATTGGAGGCCTATTGCTCTATGTAACAACTTCTATAAGATTATCTCAAAAATCATGGCTAATAGGTTGAAACCGACTCTTCCTCTTCTTATTGATTCTTCTCAATGTGCTTTTGTGAGTGGTAGATCTATGAAAGATGCTATTCTTCTACTAATGAAGTTCTCAATGAGTTCGGTAGGGAATCTAATAACATGTGCATTCAAGCTGACATTACTAAGGCTTATGATTCTGTTAGTTGGAAATTTTTGTACCCAGTCTTATTCAAGATGGGGTTTCCTTTGAGGTGGATTCATTGGGTTGAGGCTATTTTCAATTCCACTTCCTATCAAATTCTGGTTAATGGGGAGCCTACTCATACTTTTTTCCTACTAATGGGATTAGACAAGGTGATCCGCTTGCACCTTATCCTTTTGTGATTGTGATGCAGGGGTTTTCTAATCTTATGAGAAAAGGTATTATGACTAAATATCTTCAGCCTATTAAAGCTAGGAATTTTGATCCAGTGTCAAATCTTATTTTTGCTGACGATTTGATGTTGTTTATGAAAGCCTCCTCTGACAATGCAAGATTTATCTGTAATGCTCTGGACAATTTTGGTATCATGTCTGGTTGAAACTGAATGTTTATAAAATCTCTGTTGTTATAGTAAGAAAGTTAAAGTTGGACTTATTCTGGAGATTCTCAATATGAAAGAAGGAGACATTAGTGATCTAAAATATCTGGGTATCCCTTTATTTATGGGTACGCTCTCTCGGAAGTACTGCTATCCTTTGATTGATAGGCTCAAAAAAATGCTTGACTCGTGGAAAGCAAAGTTGTTAAGCCTTGCTGGCAGATTGGAACTCATCAAATCAACTTTATCTGCTTTATATCTTCACTGGATTGTCTCTATCCCTATTCCTTCTTCCGTTTCTGAATCCATTGATAAAATCATCAGGGATTTTCTATGAGGGCAGTCAAAAGGAAAGAGAAATATCCATCTTGTCTCCTGGGATAATGTGACGCTTCCTCTTTCAGAAGGTGGTCTTGGTGTTAGGAAATACAGTGAGATGACACATGCTTGTGTTATCAAAAATTCCTGGGACCTGGCTAGAGAGAAAGAGAGCCTATGGGTGAAGTGGATTAAAGCTAAATACTTAAGTAAAGAAACTTTTTGGAGTATCACTACTACATAAAATACTTTTTACAACGGGAAAAACACAACAGTTCTATTGGTTGTGTTGTAGTTAGCATATCTTTTACAACAAGTCTATTTGTGTGTCATGAATTATATATTTTATACAACACAAGTTATATACAATGGGCCAAACTCGTTGTAGTATATGTGATACTACAACAGGTGCTAAATTGTTGTAACAGACTGTAATATCACAACATACTCAAACCCGTTGTAAAAGACCATAATTACACAACATGCTCTAACCCATTGTAATAGTCATGTATGCTAACTTGTTGTAATAGATCATCATCACACAACATACTCTAAAACGTTATAAAAGATCATAATTACACAACATGCTCTAACCCGTTGTAATAGTCACGTATGTTAACCCGTTGTAATAGACCATCATTACACAACATACTCTAACCCATTGTAAAAGATCATAATTACACAACATGCTCTATCAGTTGTAATAGTCACATATGTTAACCCGTTGTAATAGACCATCATTACACAACATACTATAACCCATTGTAGTATGATATAATTACACAACAAGCTTTCACCTATTGTAATAGTTACCCGTTGTAATAGACCACAATCAGACAACATGTTTGCACGCCATTTGTTGTATATGTACAACAAAGAATATATGTGTTGCATAAAATGAAACTGGTTCAACGGTTTGAGATGTGCCTTACTTTCAAGTGGTCTCAAGTTTGAAACCTTGTGTCTAGATGTATTTTCCTTTTGTCTCAACATATTATATACAACACCCCTATTACAATAGGTGTGTTCAATGAACTACAACTTGTATTAACTATTGTATAAAATACATATATTACAACATGTGCATCACCTGTTGTATAAAGAACCCCCCGTAAGACCACGCGATCTAATACAACAGTTGACACCCGTTGTAAAACGGAAAAATGAACTGTTGTAAAAACCATTTTCTGTAGTAGTGTATTGAGGCCTCTCATAACTACTCTTGGTTATTCAAAAAGTTTCTTGCGGTGAGAGGTTGTCTTCTGGGACTTATTAAATTCCATATTGGCATCAATTATCAATTCAAAGTTTGGAAGGTACCTTGGGTGAATGGTAAATTTCTCTCGGACTGTGATGAAAGTTTTAAGTCCATCACTTCTGGTATTGGATCTGAGGATATTATGAGTATGATCATTTCTAATGGTGCTTGGTCCTTGCCTAAGTCTAGAGTTGCTGTGTCAATTCTCAAATTTATTGAAGATAATAATATTAACATTGGCAATAAGGATTCTATAACTTTTCTGGATAAGGCTGATGCTAGTTTGAAAGATGTTTGGGATGCTATTAGGAGAAAAAGTTCTAAATCTCAGTTTCTTTTGTGGATGTGGAAATGTAAGGTTCCTAAAAATTACTTATTTCATGCTTGGAAAATTCATCTCACTAAACTCTCTACTCAGGATTATAGCAGAAGTCTGGGTATCACAGTGGTCTCTATGTGTCTTCTTTGCATGGATGACTATGAGGATGGTTTTCATTTATCTTTTCAATTTAAGTTTGCTAAAACGGTGTGGAAAGCTTGTCTGGATGGGGGCTTAATCAAGTCTATTCCTAATGATTTGAGTGATTTTAGAAGTTTTACTTCGAAATCTGAATAGATTGTTGGCTTTGCTACTCTGTACTATCTCTAGTTTGATAGAAATAGGAGGATGCATGATGATATTACCAATAGTCCTAATTTTCTGATAAAGGTGATTAAACATATCCTTATGGAGATGAGTTGATTTATGGTGTCTTTCCCTATCTCTTGGCAGATATATGGGAGTTTTGATGATGTTTGTTTGATCCTTTTCCTGGTAGACCTGAGTTGCGATCCCCCTCTATTCAGGTTGGTGGCCTCCTCTGTAAAAAATTTAGATCTTTATCTTGTTGGTTGTATGGTGTCTGTGTAGACTGATGAAGTTTCCGATCTACCTTTGGTTATATGTTCCTTTTTTTGGTTGGTGTGAGTTCTCATTCTGAGAAGGCAACAGGCGGTAGGTTGAGCCCAACCATTATGGTGTCGATGCTCCCTTCTTCTTGGAGCTGTATCTTGGTATCTGGTGCTTGAGGGTGTTCGGTCTTTGAGCTGCTGTTCTCTTGGTTTGATCTTCTATGTATTTGTCCAGTGTCTACATGGCTTCCTATTTGTTTTGATCCTTTGTCTGAGAAGGTGGCAAGTTGAGCCCCACCTTGATGGTGTCGACGATCCCTCCTTCTCCTTGTTACTCTTCCATAATGTTCAGTGGTATCTTTGTCTACCTGCTTACTTTATGTTGAAGAAGGTGTTAGGCTTTCACATCTATGTTTTAAAGGGAAATGTTCTTCTCAAGTTGCTGGGTTACATGTTCCTTTTTCTCTGGTTGGTGTGAGCTCTCATTCTGAGAAGGTGGTAGGTGACAAGTTGAGCCTCACCATTATGGTGTCAACGCTCCCTTCTTCTTGGAGCAATGTCTTATTTTGGTGCTTGAGGGTGTTTGGTTTTTGAGCTGCTATTCTCTTCGTTTGATCTTCTATGATCATTGGTCGGTGTCTGCCTGGATTCCTATTTGTTTTGATCCTTTGTCTGAGAAGGTGGCAGGTTGAGCCCCACCTTAATGGTGTTGACGCTCCCTCCTTCTCTTTGTTACCCTTCTATGAAGTTCAGTGGTATTTTTGTCTACCTGCTTGCTTTATGTTGAAGAAACTTTTAAGGCTTTTACATCTATGTTTTAAAGGGAGACGTTCTTCTCAAGTAGATGGGTTATTTTCTCATCTTTTGAATCCCCAGGATTCCTGAGTGCAAAGGCTCTGTTGACGTCCTTTTCTGGCTTAGGGTTAATAGTTGGCTGAAGTCTGCGTCTATCTGGTCTTCCTTGGCTGAGAGCTATCTGTGTCTTTTCGTTTAGTAGTTACATATTCTTTATTCTTTGAGCTCCTCGCTCAGTAGATCTTGTTTTTTTAGCTATTTCTCTTATTAGAGAAATAGTATGTTTTGTACATACACTATACCTTGGAAAATACAAAAATAGCCCGCACTTTTGACCGACAAAAAAAACATTATCCCGTGGGATCAACCCTTCTACACTAGCCTTAATTGGAAGTAAAAAAGGATTAAACTCTAGGAAAATCATCTTAGTGAATTGGTGTGCTCTTTGACGCATATCAAAGCAATCACTGAAGAGAGGGTGATCACCCACCAACCCCTGACATTCACATACCGACAAAGATTGTCGGTGAAGCCCATAGATGCAAGGAACACACAGTCTCCGTACTATGTCACAATGATCTATCATTACATTAACTAGTCATAGGTCTTCTTCACATCGACATTGACATGAATGATGGATGTTGGTTTGGGTACCGACATGACATTTCCTACCGAAGAAGAAGTTGCTCACCTTGACACCATTGAGCTGGTACAAGAAGGGGATGGAGAAGAAGAAGATAAGAGAAGATTCTGAATGCCCAGAAGTGTTTGCACAAACTTTCTTTACAGAGGTGTGGTGAAGGTGTGAATTAAACAATACACACCCCCTCCTTATATAGCCTTTGACCAACCTACTACTGATACGTCGATAGTAATGACTTGGATTCAGTAGTATTGACTTATTCTCCATTATCCGTGTGACTGAGTACCAGCCATTGATATTGACGCTCCTCATTGTTCGATTTTGAAAGTCACGGATTACCCACCGTTAGTAGTACCGATGGGTAGTCACTAGTACTGAACTTCAAAAAGTGCACAACATATTGGTAGTATTGATCGTCAGATGCGGCAAATCGTGATTGTTGATGGTGCTCCCAGGGATTTTGTTCTTCAGGTGTCAATAGTACTGAGTTTTTGCATTTTCTCAATATTTTCGAGCATTTTCTCGATATTTCTAGCCTGGAGCATCACTTTACATCGGGCTACCAAGTTGGATGTTAGTAATACCAAGTCCTTATTAGTTAACTCGACTCCTTTTCTGCAAAAAACCCATGCTACTGAACATATTGTCAGTAGTACTGAGTTTGTGAAACTTGACTCCGCCACACTTGGGATGTCGTTGGTACTATCGAATGTGCCATCGATACTATCAAGATTTGTGAAATCGATTCTACCATCCCTGTGGTTGCATCGACACTAGTGATTTTGCTATCTGTACTACTGACTTATGCTCAACCTACACACCGAACAAAAATGATCAAGGCACCTTTTTTATATAAAACTAAAAGAATGCAAACTAAAGCTATGAAAACTAAAAAAATCAAATATAAAGATAAAAAAGATGGTTGGTTGCCTCCCGATAAGCACACTTTTTTATGACATAGGCTCGATGTTTAAATCATACCATCACTGAAGCTCAATGAGCTTTAGCTATTCTTCTTTCGGAACCATTTCTCCCCCAAAGTAATGTTTAATCCATTAACCAATAATAAGGAATGGCTCATCCTCATTGCTTATCTCCACTCCCCCATGGGGTAAGCTCTTAACTAACACAAAAGGGTCACTTCATCTCGACCTCAACTATCCCAGGTGCAATTTCAACCTAGAATTGAACAAAAGCACTTTTTGTCCTAGAGTGAAGACTCTATGCAAGATGCGGCGATCATGAATATGTTTTATTCTCTCTTTATAGATACTCTATATTTCACAGGCATCTAGCCTCAAGTAATCTAATTCAATCAATTATAACATTCTCTTTTTCTCCTAAATCATCCAATTTTAATTCAATTTCCTCAGGGCCCATTTGGCTTTATGCTCTAGCTCTACAGATAAGTGATAAGCTCTCCCATAAACCATCCTAAAAGGAGTGATTCCTATAGGTGTCTTATAGGCTATCCTATATGCCCAAAGATAGTCATTAAGTTGTATACTCTAATTTGTCCTATTGGTTGATACTATCTTCTCTAAGATTTTCTTTATCTCTATATTAGACACCTCAACCTATCCTTGGGTTTTTGGGTGATATGGAGTATGTACCTCATGTCTCACTTCACATTTTCTCAAAAGCAACCCAAACATCTTATTGGTGAAGTGAGATCCACCATCACTAATAATCAATCTTTGCACCCAAAATTGCAAAATGTGTGATCTTTTACAAACATGCATTCAACTTGGGCAACATTGGTGTGGGTTGGAATTGCTTCCAACCACTTAGACACAAAATCAACAACAAGCAATATGTATAAATTAGAATTAGACAAAACAAAAGGGCCTATGAAAAAAATTCCCAATAAATAAAAAACTTCAATCTCTTGAAAACATTTAAGGGAATTTCATGTCTCTTAGCTATATTCCCTACATGCTGACACACATCGAATGAAGTACAAAATTTTATGCACCCTTAAAATGTGTTGGATAATAAAATCCACTCTCTAAAATGGTGACCCCAAGTAGGTAAGGAGTGACAGTGTGCTAAAATGCTCCCAAACTCACAATCAGACACAAAATTCCTTAAAATATTGACCCTACACTTCTTGAGCAAGATGGGATCATCCCAAACATAGAACCTCAAAGAATGGAAGAACTTATTTTTTCTCTTGATATCCCTAGTCTCTGGGAAGCTCGCCACAATCTAAGTAGTTCACAATTAATGTTTGCAAACCATAGATCTTTGCTTTTCATGGTAAAAGGTTGCTCATCTGGAAATTCTTCCATAGTAGATATGTCTGTATATTTGTCATCCACTGTTTCAAGCCTAGACAAGTGATCTGGCACTACATTCTCAGTGTCTACCTTATCCTTGATTTCAATGTCAAACTCATGTAGTAACAAAATCCACCTAATTAGTCTAGGATTGACATCATTCTATTATAGAAAATATTTAATTGCTACATGATTGGTCCACAAAATGACTTTTGCACCTATGAATTGTGAAAAATTTTCAAAAGCAAAGACCACCACCAATAATTCTTTTTCTGTGGTTTTGTAATTGAATTGGACATTGTTTAGGGTCTTAGATGCTTAATAAATGACAGTGGTAACATTGTCTTAGCATTGGCCTAGAACGACCCCGACCGCATAATCTGATGTGCCACACATCAACTCAAAAGATTGTCTCCAATATGGAGCTTGGACAATAGGTGCAGACACCAGTTTCTCCTTCAACACCTCAAATGCTTTCAAACACGACACATTGAATTTAAATTCAACATCTTTTTTCCACATTTAAAAAAATAGTTAAAAACATTTTTTATAAAATGTCGATAAAAATCGACATGTCCAAAAAAACTCCTAACTCCCTTCACCATGGATAGTGGAGGTAGCTTAGAGATAACCTCAATTTTAACCAGATCGACCTCCATACCTATATGGGAGACGCTGTATCCCATGACTATCCCCTCATTCACCATCACATGATACTTTTCCCAATTAAAAACCAACAGAGTGTCCTTGCATCTTTGCAAGAATTTGTCCAGACTATCAAGGAAGTCCTCACAGGACTCTCCATACATAGAAAAATCATCCATGAAAACCTCAAGACACCGCTCAACCAAATCAGGAAAAATGGTGAGCATACATCTTTGAGAAGTCACCAGTGCATTGCACAAACCAAAAGGCATCTGACGGTAAGTGAATGTGCCATATGGACAAGTGAAAGTAGATTTCACTTGATCATGTGGCTTTATAGGACACATTTAAACTAGAGTACCCATCTAGAAAACAAAAATGAGAGCGACCGGTGAGTCGCTCAAGAATCTGATCGATGAAAGGAAGATAGAAATGATCCTTAAGCGTAGCGGCATTTAATCAATGATAGTCAATGCAAAAATGCCACCCAGTCACCAACCTAGTAGAAATAAATTCACTAGCTGAATTTATCATGACAGTTATCCCCCTTTCTTTGGAACCACTTGAGTAGGACTTACCCAATTAGAGTTAGAGATAGCACAAATTATACATACCGGTAGAAGTTTTACTACCTCTTTCTTCACTACCTAAGTCATGATGGTATTGATTTGCCACTGAGATTGCGCTATGGGCTTTGCTCCTTCTTCAATGTAGATCTTGTGTTGCCAAAAACTAGTGGTGATCCCCTTGATGTCTACAACTAACCACCCAAATTCTACCCGTTGGTTCTTCAAAACAACAATCACCCACTCCTCCTCTTGGATTCTCAATGATGTCGAGATCATGACTGGAAGCTTCTCATTATCTACCAAAAATGTATACTCTAAATGTGGCAGAAAGGGCTTCAACTCAAGATCTAGAGAACTCTGTAAAGATGGCACCAGTGGTGGTGGAGGTGGTCTTGAGTCCTCATAATTCCTAGTGTAGTAAAATGGTAATGCCTCAAGAAACTAGACACACTCCTCTAAGGAATGATATTGGGTGTAGTCATCCACCAGATTCATAAGGCACACCTCCAAAGCCAACTATGGATATGCTTGAACAAGCATGGAAGAAGCTACCTCATCGATTATTGATGAGAAATATTCTTCCTCTTCTTCATCAGGATATTGAATTGCCTTGGCCAATGAAATCTCCTTTGTATCCTCCAAGATGTCCATTGCAGTGTGCCTTTGTGAACCTGTGTCATCACATGAGCCATGTCTAGGAATGGCCTTCTTAGAAATAAAGACATCTTTCCTTGGACCTGCTGCAACATGTGACACTATGCCTTCTCCTCAGTTGTCGGTGCAAACTTGGGCATCTTATTTTCAAAATGGTCTTCTTTGATACTCAGTGTTAGTTTTCCTCTACCCATATCTAAGGTCATGTAGGATGTGTCTTGAAATGGCCTCCCGAGTAGTAGTCAGTTTAGTGATCACCATGCATCTCGATTACCACAAAATCTACTGGAAATACAAATCTTCCACCTTGACAAGAACATCCTCATAGATACTATATGGCATGACCACATAGTTTTTTGCTAGTTATATGGTCATATTGCTCCTTCTAGAATCCTTAAGACCTAGCTACTTGAAGGTAGTTAAGGGCATAAGATTGATACTCGTACCTGTGTCTCATAAAGCCTCACTAAACTTGGTCCTTCTGATTCAACATGGAATGTTGAAGCAACCTGGATCTTACCTTTTTAGCGGCAATTTTCCCAGAATGAAAGCACAAAACTTCTCCTTCAGAACCACTACATCAAAATCAGTTATCCTCATCTTTTTATTAATTATGTCCTTGCAAAATTTTCCATAGGAAGGGATCTGTTCAATTGCATCAATGAATGGAATGTTTACATGAAGCTTTATAAAGCTGTCTAGAAACTTTTGAAACTATTGGTCAACTTTCTTTTCGTTCAAGTTGTTCGAGAATGGCATTGGAGTCACCAACTTCCTTTAGTGAGTTGTGATATATTATACCTTCCTTAATGCCTCTCTTTTATGAGTTTCATCATCAACTATCTTGTACTCTGCTACAGTAGCTGCCTTAGCTGTATCAGCAATCATTGTTGGGCCTGTTCACCTACATTTTCCTTTGCCTCAAGAACTGCCCTTTTTTCATTCAGCCTTTCCTTTCAACAATGAAGCAATACTGCCTTCACCTACTGGTTCATAGATGGTATGTCATTATATCCTACGAACCCCTGTTCGATGGGTTTCTTCAAAGAAGCCACTTGTACTACTATTTGAGAAATCTGAGCCTCTATACTACAGATTTGTGCTCCTTGGTTTTGTAGTTCCCTCTAGGTTTGGCCAATAATCATTTCATTCTGACTGTCCAACTTACCTAGCATGTCTTCAATTTGGTCTATTTTACTTGGGGCCCTATCATGTAGGTACTACTATTGTGCACCAACCTGCTGTGGCTTGGCTTGCTATGCTTGGGATGGGTCATGCTGAAAATTATTGGGATCCTTCCTCCAAGAATAATCATTTCCCTTCTAATACTTCTACCGCACAAACATGCACTCTTCTTCCTCTCCTACAGAGGAATTTCCATCCTTCTGATACATCTTCTTGGCTATGAGGTCAAGCTTTTCATTCAATTCTGTGATGACCTTAGACTCTCCAACACTTTTAATGGTTGCTGGACGTTCCTTTTCTTCCCCCTAGGACTGATTCTTAGCCATATTCTTCAGAATCTCATGACACCTAGATGGCTTGTTGTTGAGGAAGAAGCATGTTCCTGCACTGTCAAGTGTTGTACTCTCTCCTTGATGCAACCCATTATAGAAAATATTTGCTTGGCCATAAATATCGATCCCATGATGAGGGATTTTCCGCAACATGTTTTGGAACCACTCCCATGCTTCAACATAATATTCTTCTACCTGTTGCTTGAAATTGTAGATCTTCTTGACCAACTCATTTGTCTTTTGTGGTGGGAAATAATGGCCAATGAAGACGTCTATAATCCTCTCCCATGTTTCTATTGACTTAGGTGGGAGATTAAGGAACCATAACTTTGAATTTTCTTCTAAAGAAGACGAGAACAACTTTAATTAGATGATTTTTGCTGACACTCTATCGATCTTCACCATGTCGCAACTCACAACAAAATTGTTGATATGTGTCATCGAGTCCTCAGTGTTGTGGCTATGAAAAGCTTGTGGCTTCACTAGCGCCACCAAGCCTGGATCTATCTTGTATTTGCCCACATTTATAGCATGCCTTTTAATCAGGCCTAACTACATTGTTGTAGATGAATCCTTGATCTTATCCTAGATGGTCTTCTTTTCAGCTTCTACGTCACCCATCTCTTCTTGTTGTTGGGGAAATTTGAGTCTTAGGTGATGGCATCTCAAGCGGTGGAGTCTGAATCAATCTTGGTCCAGAACCACTGTATTGCTGTGCTCTAGGCAAGAAATCCTCCTGAAATGCACTCTATGGAGATGAGGCTCTATAATTAGTACTTCTCATCTACACCATGTACTAGTACTTGAAAATGGTAAAATCTATGTGACAACATGGTAGTAGTGATTGAATAAATATTTGAAATTTAGTTAAAATGTAGTAAAAGAAAAATTTAGAAAATGTGGCCTAGAGTGGCCAGTTACATCACTCATAGTGTTGGACACATCATTTTCCCTGACAAGGCATAAAAAACTTGATATAGCATAAAGTACATGACAAACACAAGTATACATATCAATGTAATATAGGCCTAAAGATGCTTGTATGTTGAACACAAGGAAAATGCACATCCAGAAACTACTACTAACAATGATCTAATCAACTAGGCTGGAGGAAAAGAGTGAATTGGTTGAATTGATAACTAATTTGCAAGAATAAAAACTAAGATTAATGATGGTGATCACAGGTGGAATTAATTCCTTAGGATTGTGGTTTCACCACGCTTTACATTGTAATTAACATCAATAATTAATATTGATCTCTCCTAACCCTTGACAAAGTGACATGTAGCAAGAATTACAACTCTCATGTCATAATTCCCTACCTAACCTAATACCAGACCCACTCATGTAGCAATTGTGTTATTAGTTAGGTGTTTTACCAAAAACTCTGGGTAATGTTCTTCACATTTGTAAGCCCCTTTCTTAAGGTGTGATATAAAACATGGAATTTTATGAGTTTTCCAACCCTTAATCCCTCTCTCGAAGAAATTAATGTCCTACACAATTACCTATGGTGATCAAGTATGGATAATTCACAACATTATCATAGAATTATGTCCATAAATTAAGAGAAACATGTATATTAAATCATAATTATTGATTACAATGCAAAACAGGGCTATTCCTAAATCCTAAGGAATAAGGGGATTAGCCCTACATGATTTCAATTGCTTTACACATGGAAAAAGAAGTAGATAAAAGAGAAAACACCAAGAACAAGGAAAACTCCCTGGATAAAGATGATAAGGAAGGTTCCTCCCGACGAACATTGTGATTTTCCATCTTCCAATTGCAAATCAGGGCACCGAAAGTGCACGAACCGCCTGAAACTTAGCTTTCTCATCTCCTTTCTCTCCGCTCTGCCATCCGTTTTCATACAACTGAATGGAACATGATAATTAGGTCTGGTTAAACTCCCCCTAAGTCATAGAAGTGACTTAGGGTGAAATTAATCCACAACTGTTAGATTAATGATATCTTCAAATCTTCCTGATTCTATTGTGTCAATATTACAACTGGGGGTTAGTAGTATCGACACCCTCGATAAGTTGCATCCACTTGTAAAGTTGTCAGTAGTACCAAGTTGACATGGATACTATCAACATTTCTTGAGATTTTCTGAGTCATCCCTATGATGTCATTGATAGTACCAAATTTGTCCAACGACACTATTGAGTTGTCTCAATTTCACTTGTTCTTTCTGATCATATGTTGGTACCACCAACAGGCCTTGGTAGTACCGACATAAAGTGATACACCAGCTTGAAATGTTAATAAAATTCTCAAAAATATTGAGAAAATTCAAAATTTTGGTACTACTGACACCAAGTCAGTAGTACCCACACCTGAAGAATAAAATTTAGAGAACTATCAATGATCATGATTTTCCGCATTCAACAGTCGATAATACTGATCTGTAGCACACTTTCTGAAGTCGATACTATTGAAAACCGTTGATACTACCGACACTGCATGCTCCACGACTATCGACATTGATCAATGAGGAGCGTCATTATCAATACCTGGTACTGAGTTACACGGGTCATGGAAAAGAACTCAGTAATACCTACTCCAAGTCAGTACTACCGATGTGTCGATAGTAGGCTGGTAGGTGACTATATAAGGAGGGGTGTTTGTATTGTTTCATTCACACCTTCACACAAACCTCTCTCAAGCAAGATTGTGCAAGCACTTCTAGGTGTTCAAAGTCTTCTCCAAGCTTCTTCTTCTCCATCCCCTTCTTGTACCTAGTCAATGGCATCAAGGTGAGTAACTTCTCAATTGACAGGAAATGATGGCATTCGTGTCAACACCAATGTGAAGAAGATCTACGACAGGTTGATGAAATAAGAGAACATCATGACATAGTATGGAAGTTGTGCGTTCCTTGCAACTATGGGCTTCACTGACAATCTCCATCGAGTATGCAAAGGTTAGGGGTTGGTGGGTGATCACCATTTCTTCAGTGATTGGCTCACCTTCCTAGAGATTGTCTGTGAGTTCTTGGATTCATTGGTGATATGTTGCATACCCGAGCATGTGGATGAATGGAGGGAAGGACACATCAAATTTTGTGACTACAACATTGACTATGAAATGATGTTGTGACAATTCAATGCCATCTATGGGTGGCTGATGGGTGAAATACCTTTGCCACTAACAACTTTGACTACAAGGGTTCCTGGAAGATGTTGGTAGATGTGCTAGAGGGCTACCACATCAGCAGGTTAGTCAAATCCATTTGATCGCATCCTACATCACTTCCTCACCAACACCACTTAGGGAAGGTTCTACAGGTGGACCTCTTTTACCTCTATAACTTGCTTAAGTTAGGAAGAGAGTCATTGGATTTTGACTCTTTCTTCCTGCAACATATGATGTGGGTGAAGTGAATGGTGTAGAGGATGCCACCGATCCACTTTGAAGGGATTATCACTCAAAAAGCACTACATCTTAATCTTTATCTATCCACCACCAAATCTATTAGCCCCTGTTTGGGAACGGACTGGGATTTCGTAGTCTGGACTGGATTAGACTGGGTTAGTCAGGATTCAGTCTGATTCTGTTTGGCAACCCAGCCTGATTCTATTTGGCAACACAGTCTGATTCTGGTCAGCTGGTCTGGTTTGAGTCTGATTGCAGTCTGGTTCTGTTTGGCTACTACACTGGATTCAGTCTGATTTTGTTTGGCAACGTAGTCAGTATCTGCTGATTCTGTGCTGATGTTGTAGAACTGTTTTAACAAGAATAAGTATGTGTAGTTGTGTTGCCGCTTTTAAGCAGAAGTTGGCTGAAGTGTATTACATTAAATAACAATTACATAATTTAATTAATGTATTTAAATTAAATAGTAACACAGGTGCGTAGCATGTCTATAGCAGAACGTAATACCACATAAATTAAAAGATAATATATTGTTGGTTCTCGGGCGAATACATATGTAACATAGAAAATGAAACGAGTGGTCTGCCCTGGACCTAGACAACGACATAGTAACACAATCTAAGATGGTGATCAAGCAGGCAACTTCATGCCTCGTCATTCTTCATGGCCTCGTCGTACTGTTCCCACGACACAGGACAGGGTTCGTCCAACACCTGATTTGTTTCCTGTTTGCTGGCGTCTTTTGGCCAGTCGAACAACAACGACAGATGGTGAGTAGGAGGAAACAAGGCTCGCAACATTTGGGCCCTCATTTGGCTTGTTCCTTCGGCTCTCTCATTTGGGCCCTCATCGCGTGGAGGCTCGCAACATGGTTTTTTGCAAACAAGATTTTCTTTTACATATTTTTTAATCTTCGACGGAGACATCACTATTTTTTCAAATTCTGTCTTTGCCTTTGACCGTGACCGCGACCGTGACCGCGATGATGACATCTATAGTTAATAAATCAAATTTTAGTATTAGCAAATATCAATAATATAAAGATAACTGTGACAATATTGAATAAAAATAAATGCTGTAAACAAACTTAGCTACAAACAAGTAAGAAAGTGATTTATGCATTCAATACATAAACAAAAAGGTCCAAACAAACTTAGTTGCATACAAATAAATGTTGCGAGGTAAACAAAAACAACTACAAACTGTGACAATATTCACTCATCATTGTTAATAGGGTATTGAGCAACGCCAGGTGGGTAAATGCGACGAGTCGTCATGAAGTTGCGTTGCACGGCCAATGGCGGGGGAGGCAATACATCTCCCAAAATAAAAAGATTGTCTGTTATGAACTCTCTCCTTATGTGTTGCCACCTCATCTGCAACTCAGTCAAAGATATGGGCTCCCCAGTTATGTTTCGGAAGTGACGCCATGCCTCCATCCAAGCCTGTGTAGTATATACTCCATTAACACATCTCCCCAATTCATATTGGTTTCTCATCATACCTTTGAGAACCATATCAAGCTCCCTACACCACATAAAGGAAGGCGTCCTTTGAGGCCCAGCCATATTACAGATTCTGTAAGTAATATGTTTTAGATGTAAGTGTGTATCACATAATTAAGGGAATATAAAATGCATATTCAATGTTAGCTATCATTTATCAACATAATGGTGAAAAAACATACACCCTCCATAAAACATACAACAACATTATGATGAATAACGGTGAACATCATTTTTAAAGTAAAACAGATTCAGCTACATTCGATAGATATAAATTGTCTTAGTGGGCAGGCACCCATAACAAGTCTGTAATGTTATATAAACAAAATAAAGACAATACACAAAATAAAAAACTAATAATTGTTTGTTGATGCAACAGATTCAACATTACTTGATGAAGAAGAGTCCCCAATAGGGACATTCACATCAGTTTCTTCATCACTAGACGAGATTAAGATTGGTGGTTGGTGGCAGTCTCTGACAAACAGGGCATCAGCCGAGTCTGAAGTAGATGATATATAACCCTCTGGTCTCGGGTAAATATACCTAAGCAATTCAGAGTTGTCCCCATCACCATGAATCCACAAATAAAAGCTTGTAGGGCGAGTGTCGTCCTTGGGTTTTGGTTGTAGGGTCACGGTCCATTCTGGTTTGGCTTTTAGTTTGTCCAACATTTCAGCCCAACCTTCATCCATGATTAAATATTTACCTTTCTTATTCCACATTCTTTCTTCAGGTGTAGACCACCTGATCTGTACATCAAAGTTGATTCTGCCTACCCCCACCATAGCATAGCCAGGAGTTATCTTAAATGGCTCGCACATTCATGTTAGGGGAAGGGAGACGCGTCTCATAAACTCCCTGTTTGAGAGATCATACTCCTTTACAGGGAAATGAGATCCCATGTTAACTGTAATAAACAATAAGAACAAGAACAACAAGAAGATAAGAAGAAGAATAGAAGACGAAAAATAACAAGAAGATAAGAAGAACAAAAATAACAAGAAGATAAGAAGAACAAAAATAACAAGAAGATAAGAAGAACAAAAATAACAAGAAGATAAGAAGAACAAAAATAACAAGAAGAACAATAATAACTCTTATGTTCACCTAAGTTAAAAACAGCGAATGCTGGACAATGTAAATCGACACACCAAACTAAATGTAGTTCTCTGCCATTAAACTTTATGGCGTCACCGTGGGTGAAGGAATGTCTAAAAGAAGACTACATTCTTCCTCCAGACTGGCAACGTAGCGTTCTACAGCGTCATGCTCATACTTTTTTTGGGTGTATATATCATCGTAGTTGTGATGAATTTCAACACAGTCCTTCATGTTCATTGCCTGGCCCCACACTGACTTGCACTCGACAGTTAGTAACATAATCTCAGCTTTTAAAGAATCAATTGTTGGGGGGAGATCGACTGCCCAACGGAAGTATCTGCACCGATCTTTTCCCTACAATGTATAATAAAATTTAATGAATGACAAAGAATGTGCAGCATACACAACGGCAACCTATTATGTATATATTTACTAGTGCACCTCACGAGAAGGACATATGTAATACATTTCGCCCGGCCTTTCACTAAGAATGCCAAAATCATACAACCCTGCATCCTCTGTGTTAAGCCGTAAGGCTGCATCTAACCCACAATCACACCTCGGAACTCCAGATGGATCCATTGACATCTAAAACATAATTGAGGATTAGTAAAAACATTGTCGGATTCTGAACATAGATTTCAAATACAACTTTCTGAACATAAAATAGGCCTAAAAGTGCTTGTTCTACATCTATGATGTATTGTATCCGTCCTCGTTTGAAGAGTCGTTACTGCTCGTGATGTGAAGAAGTTGTCGAAGATGTTGGCACCTCTCACGTAGAGTGGTAATACCTTGTTCAAGCCTATCGATGTCTGCTCTTGTCAAACTGACAAAGTCACATTGTTCAGACCATAGCTTGCGTTCGTTGCGGGCATATGCAAGTTGTGTTAGCATAGCATCCCTAACTGCAGTAAGTGTGGCAACTGTGGGTGGTACACGCTGCGCAGGCAATCTCATCTGACATCTGTTCGAAACAAGCCCCCTACCACATGTAAAATACGGTCTGTGGGGGTTGTTGTTTTCAAAACGTCCATTTGTCGCGTCTGCTTCATCCATATACACACGTACAGTGCATTGAAGGCCGCATGTACAACAAGGCATTCCATTCTCCATTTCAAGACAACCTACCGATTCATTATGTCATGTATATTATTAGGATCCGGAAAAAAGTTTGAAAAAAATACAACTAAAGCCTACAAAGTTATGTCGTGGACAATTTTTCAAATAATGTCGAAGACTATTACAGATACAATTGTAAGTCAACGGGCATCCCATAGCAAATTAGAAATGGATTCACGTAAACGCTCGCCCTCCCTTGAATCAGCCTGAGTTGTTTGTTGGAGGGAACTCAGGTCAACCCCAGCAGGGGGAACGACAGATGTTGAAATGTCATCTGGGAGTTCGTCCATTATACTGTCGCCATCATGTTGGCGGCGTATGAAATTGTGGAGGATACAACAAGCCATTATGAGGCGACACTGCGAATGTATGGGAAATGTCGCCCCCTTTTTAAGGTAGGCAAACCGCCGCTTCAGCACCCCAAATGCTCTTTCTACAACATTACGTAATTGTGCGTGGCGGTGGTTGAACATCTCCTTCTTGCTGGTGTAGGCATGTCTGTTTCCTCGATACTCAGAAATATGGTAAGCTGTGTTGCGATACGGTGCAAGGAATTGCCGAGTGTTGGCATACCCTGCATCTACTAGGTAAAACTTTTCCGGCGGAACTTTAAACCCGCCTGTGGTCGTCGCTGACTGTAGGACCCGTTGGTCAGCAGCCGATCCCTCCCACCCAGTTAGGACATATGTAAACTCCATGGAGAAGTCAACTACAGCTAAGACATTAAGAGAGACATTCCCTTTTCTGTCTCGGTAGTGATTTTGCTTGTCTCGTTTAACCAAGACGGGGATGTGTGTTCCGTCAATTGCCCCGATGGCATTCTATAACAGCAAAATAGGTTGTCAACATACAAAATATTTGCAAATGATTAAAGATTGTAGGGGCTAACTATTACCTTGAAGTAAGGGTAGAACCTTGGGGTCTCCAATATACGAGAATGTGTTGTCGTGCATGTCGCTGCAGTTTGCATGACAATGTACTCATTGGACAACGAACACACAGCGTCCAAGACTTCGTTGAACTTCCTACTTATGGTCTCACCAGAGTGAATGTAGTCCTCAGCCAAAGCACAATTTGTATGTCCATGGCCAACCATTTGTAGGAAGTAGCACACAGCCTCAACCGAACTGACTCCTCTAGTGCTTCGTAACAAGGCGCGACTCTCAAGCTTGTCCACAAGGGCCAATATAGAATGTGTTCTCATTCGATATAGGTCATAAGCCCTTTGTTCATGACCATTTAAAATTTCTAAGACCTTCTGGTGGCCACTCCTAATGCTAACTGACCTAAGTATTGTAGGTGGTATGTCGGAAATGTCGTCAATGATGGAGTTTGCTATGGACTCAGCTATTGTATCAGCAATGTGATTAGCTGGACCAGACAATGTATGTAGAATGTGCGTGAGGAGGCCAGGTGTTTCTGTTTGGTCAGTGGTTGACATTATGCCTACAAGTGGAAGCATAGCAACGTTGTCATGGCAAGGACAAGGAAAATAACTAGGCTACAGTCATATGTAATTGTGGACACATAAAATAATGGCTTCCAGGATACAAAGCGAAATAGATTGATCGCAAAATAAAACCATGGTAGTGAAATAAAATATTACAACAGTTAATCAATAATGTCTGGACGGGAATAAAAATATTACAACAATTCAGCAAATAAGATTAAGCCCAACGAAAATGTTTGGATGGGAAATAGATTATTACAACAACGAAAGAACTTTATACTGATTTGATGAGTTAAATGCCTGGCTGTTAAAGTTTGTTGATCTAGAAGGGCCAGCATCAATGGACAAAGGAAAAAATGGACGGTGAGATGACGCAAACGACGATGCCATACTTGGTCTGTTGCTGAAGTTGGGTGTTGGGGATTGCAGGAAAAATGCATGGTGAGATGGCATAAACAAGGATGGCATTGAAGGTGTTGGTGTTGCATTGGCAGCTTGGAACGAGGATGGCATTGAAGGTGTTGTTGTTGCATTGGCAGCTTGGGACCTTTCCCAAAGGTCTTGCAACCATATGGTTATCTTTTGAGGTGTGTCTATAAGGCTGAGGTAGATGGAGTGGTTTGTTGAGTCCTTGATGGCGTTCACAAGTGTTGTAAACACAGGAGTGGGGGCATCTGGGTAAGTGTCCTGGAAATGTTGTAAGATGGTTGTAAATTCTTTCTTTTCAAAGGATCTAGTTGCCACACCACTGCCTAACTCGTGAACCTTTGCATAAACCTGTGTGAATTCAGATAACACTTCATTTGATAACCCACATCGGTCTTGAGGCATTGATGGCCGCTTCTTGCGCCTAACGATAGGAGGCCTCCCGCCACCACTCTGTGTATCTGTTCCGCCTCCCCCAGTTTCTCCCTCGCTTTGCATCCCAAATGCGCCCATATTAGGTTCCCCAGCTTGGCTTCCAGTGTTCATGGGTGTGTCTGGGGCATCTAAGTCGACAGCGATATCATCCTCGGAGGCAACGTCAGAAGGGATATGTGTGTCCGTTGAAGACATTGCATGATGTCCTCTAGCAATGTTCCTCCCCGCCATCATCTCGATGTCATAGTAGTGGGGAAACGGCTTGTTAAGCAACCTAGCAAGGTCCTTGTTTGCCTAAGTAAAAAAAAATGTTTATTATGAAATTAAAATGCTAACGGATGACATATTTTTTAAATTAACGGACTGGTTACTGGATATACCGCAAGGCTCTCCCTCCATTCAGGGCTGTCGGGCAGCGTTGGCTTATGCCTTGTGTCATCCCATCCAACGCCGCTCTTATTCGTCACAAGCTTCAAAGCGGCATAGTCCCTCCTCAAGTTCTTCCACCGAGTTTTCAGCTGGTCTGTATTGCAGGCCGTCTTCCCCATCCTATTTTGCATTTCCACAGTTGCCTCCCTCCAAGCCTCCCTAGTGAAATGACCATCGACACACTTGCCTAGGTCATATTGTCTGCGCAATGCAGATACTAGAGCGGCATCAGAGTCTCTTTGCCAAACAATACGAAACTTGGGGTCAGCGGAAGACATACCCCCGTAGGTGCTGCAATATATTATGATACACAAATCGTTATATCGTTTATCTTTTCAGATAAAGTATTTACTTAGATAGTGTCGTCTAAGCTGTAATGACACTACGAAATTACCTTGTTCATCAGTTGCATATAATTTCTGTATATTAGTTCCAATAAAATAAAAAATGATCTGAAGCCGTGTTATATAAATTTTAGGTCTGAAGCCGTGTTATATAAATTTTAGGTTAAACAACCATAAAAAAGAATTCCAAACTTTTCAGTAAGAAATGAAGAACCCGCATCTTCTGTTATAAGGTCTTCAGATCTAATATTGGCACTCCAGCAACCATAAAAAATAATTCAAAACAAAGCAAGCTGGAACAGTGTATTAATGAGAGCATTATACTAGTTCCCCACTTATTCAATAATCCCATGAATATTGATTAACAAATTTCAACAAACCAATGTCCTGTTTCTGCAAAACAGGCTATTTAGAGCATTGGTAAATATAAAATATCTGCAAAAGAGGCAATTTAGAAGACAGAGAAGAGAACCAAGTATAATATGTAGGAAGAGTGGTGACAAGTAAGATGATCATATTTAGGGAAAGAGGAAGTGAACCTAGTAGTGAATTAGATGATTTTACACCGACTTCTCAATTTGTCTCAGAGTGGAAATGATGGACTCAATTTCAAAGTATAAAATATATTATCTGATCCTAAATTCAGACACATGCTAGGTATTATCATAGATTAAATCAGAAGATTAAATTGTTCCCCCTTATTACAATAATGAAGACCTGTAATACAGACCTAGGTATTCTATACAGAAACACTCTCTACCTTCTCAATTTGTCTCAGACCTGTAATACAGACCTAGGTATTCTATACAACAATGAAGACCTGTAATCAGTTAGTACAATTATTTTTTCGACAATAATATCAACCAAAAAGGGAGACAAAGAAGGAACTTTGGCCTAGATATGAAACAAAAAGGTTGTATTATATAAATACAAACATATTTGTTATATGAGTTGAAACAGAGGAAGTTGGGTCAAGAAAATCATTTATTTTACAGACCTAGGTATTCTAAACAGAAACACTAGTTTTTACAGACCTAGAAAATTTGATATCCAAGGCCTAACTCCTGAATCAATTTCTTAGCTTCATGATAAGAACATGGGAATGTGACCAAATGTGGAATGGGCATCCAATATAAGTGCTCAATCTAAACGTTATGCAACATGTAGATATTGGAAATGAAAAATTATCAAAACTGATCATGTTATCAATGAAAAATGTTGATATTTATCAATGAAAAATGTAGATATTGGACTCTACAAAGCAGATATTTATCAATGAAAAATGTAGATATTGGAAATGAAAAATTATCAAAACTTATCATCTTATCTTAGTGCACAGGAGTTCATTAGGGCTATTCACACACATGTAAACCCTATTTTCCATTTCCACATATTTCATCCATCAATCAAAAGTATATATTGATGAACTAACCCACTTGATTCAATCCCTCAACAAAATCCCTAAACACAGATATGACCACCCCATATTGATCCATATGTATATAATAGTCCATTTTAGAATACCTAAAAGGGGACTCTATTTGGAGGTGTAAAATCTCTCAATCTGCTTCTTGGGTCTGGAAGCATATCCTTTACCTCAGAAAAGACATTGTGGATGATATTTCTTTTTCTGTGGGGAATGGGTTATATATCAAAGTGTGGAGAGACCCTTGGTGGGGGGGTCGTTATCTGGATGAGGTGCTTGGCAACAAGGCTGTGATGAAGTTGGGCATGGGGAAATATGCTACTTTTCATAAGTTGTTCAATGGGGATGATTGGATTAAGTCTGATTCTAGACATATTAATGATGTTCTGCAGGTTATTAAGGAGAAGATTTCTCCTGTTTATGGGAAGGATGATTGCATTTTTCTGAAAGGGAAAGAGATTCACAAGTTTAAGGAGGTGTGGAATGCTATTAGGGTGATTAATCCTATACCCTCCTGGTCTGTGTGGTTATGGAGTACTAATAAAGGATCTATGAGACAGTTGGTTCATGGTTGGAGATGCTTTCTGGATGGTTTGCTGACGGGAGATTATATGATGAGGATGGGTTTACATATGCCTTCTAGATGTGCTTTGTGTAAAAATGATATTGAAGATCTCAATCATATTCTTTTTCAGTGTGCCTATGCTAAAGATTTGTGGAGTTTGGCTGTTGAAGAAGAATATATCAACTCTGTGCCTGAATCTCTGATGGATGTTATCCTTTCAAGGGAGATGAAGGCTAAGATAACAATTTTGGCGATTTTCCATTGCCTTTGGGGAGAAAGGAATGGGAGGATTTTCCTTGATGTTAGTTTATGTGCAGATAGAAATTGGAGGAGGATTAGAAAAGACATTGAAACCTTAAATGTATAGTTCTCTTTCTGTTTCTTATCTTTGTTTGGTTTTGATCCACTTTGGATTGAACCCTAGCTTGTATATATCTTACAAAAATCTATAAAAAGGAGTCCCACGCTTTCCCGATAAAAAAAACAGTCCATTTTAGAAAGATTAAACAATACATTATATAATTCATTCTAATACAATTCAAATATGATTCTAGACATGTCAATTCAATTCCCAAGCATATCACACAGTGGCCTAATTTTTAGGCAATATTCACATTAAATTGCATAGTCATTTATCCATAGAATTTTATATGGAACATTAATCAATAGATCAGGAACATATCAACTTCAGTTCAATGAGGAATATTCAAAATTAGTACCTAATATCTTTTAAATCAATACCCAATCACATACAAATACAATAAACATTTCTAGTTATTTTAACGAGATAGAATTAGGCTTTTGACATGAATAAAAATGTTAAGATGATAATAAACACTCACTTAAGGTGAGAAGAACCTTACAAATGTAGGTTAAACTCTAAATTTCTAGAAATGTAATCAAACTCTAGAAACTGAATCCATTTCTTCCTCCTCTCAGCTCAAAAACCCTACAAATGGAGATTAGGAGACAAACCATACGAGGGATGGCATATTGACATGTGAGATAAGACTCACTATGAAAGGCTATTCTATGAAGCTAAACCCCATACGAAGGTCAAAATCTCCACCACTTTCTCTTCTCAAACCCCTAGCTCTCTTCTCTATCTAGGATTTCATTTATCTACAACCAATCATGAGGTATGAGATCTCCTTGGTTGATAGGTTACACTTTATTTTTTTCAACAAATTTTTCTATCATAAAGCATTTTACTGAAAATCATCTACTGAATAGGTCAATCTCATCTAAAAATTATCAAAACTTATCATGAAGACCTGTAATCATTTATTACAGTTATTTTTTCGACAATAATATCAACCAAAAAGGGAGAGAAAGAACAAACTTTGGGCTAGATATTATAGCGATACAAACATATTTGTTATAAGAGTTGAAACAGAGGAAGTTGGGTCAATAAAATCATTTATTTTACAGACCTAGGTATTCTATACAGAAACAGTAGTTTTTACAGACCTAGAAAATTTGATATCCAAGGCCTAACTCCTGAATCAATTTCTTAGCTTCATGATAAGAACATGGGAATGTGACCAAATGTGGAATGGGCAAAAAGAGTATGATGATATCAAACAGATTCCAAACGTGGAATGGGCAAAAAGAGTATGATAAGAACATGGGAATGTGACCAAATGTGGAATGTTCATTCAATTTATAGAGCAGAACTAGACAATAGCTTTGCAAACAGATTCCAAACAGATTCCACGGATGAAAAATAGTATGATCCACGGATGAAAACTAGTATGATCCACGGATGCAAACAGATTCCAAACATCATTTTATCAATGTAAAACACACACAGGGGATCCAACACACACCATGGAACACGGGGAACCCCTTTGCATAATGATTCAGTACACAAATAGGCCTAACCCCTTTTGCATAATCATTCAGTACAAAAAATAGGCCTAACTATTCATCATGACGAACCTATTCAGAAGTGGATAATCCCCAGCAGCAACTTCGGAAGAGCCGGGATGAGCAGCAGCACCGCCGGAGCAGGGACGAAGACGACAGCGACCAGCACCGCCGGAGCAGGGACAAAGACGACGGTGAGCAGCACCGCCGGAGCAGGGACGAAGACGACAGCGAGCAGCAACTCCAGCAAGCGAGCAGGGACGAACACCAGCTTCCTCCAAGATGTGTAGGTGGATGTGAAGCAACTCGATGCACAAGGCGACCAATATGTAGGAACACGGACACTGCTTGCCCTTGCTAGGGTTTGTCCTGTGCGTCGACAAGATGGGACGATGGCTGAATCAGGTGGACGGTGCAGACAATGGTGCTCAGAAGGACAGGACAGGGCACTGGGGTACCTTGCCTTTGCAGGATGTAGCCGCCCTAGTAGCCCGGCAGTCGCAGATCGCTGCATTGACTCCTCACTAGGCGACGGACGCTCCGCCCGATGACTGCTGCCCTCCATCCGCGAGCTGCTCGAGGTATCGCTTTAACTCACGGACCCACGGACCCAACACTGAGCCGGCAGAGGGAGAGGCAAACAACCAGAGCGAAGGAGAGGGGCGAGAGGGAGAGGGCCGAGAGGAAGAGGGAGGCGCGCGAGTGAGAGGGAGAGTCGGGGTCGAAGGGGGTGTCGGGGGGGCGTAAACCGGACTGGGATTTGCAATCCCGCCTAGGCCGGGACTGGGTTAGTCCGGATTATGGGATTCCGTTATCCCAAAACGGTGGTCGAATGGGGTTGCATACCAAACAGATTTTTGGCCCAAACCGGACCGGGTTACGCCGACCTGGCGCAAAACGACACCGCCTAAACCGGACTCAGTCCGTTCCCAAACAGGGGCTGAAGGCTTCTCCCAAGTTGGACCTAAAACATTTTAAGAGAGAGAACCTCCTCAACCTACATCATGGGAAGGTGTATGCATGCTGTATAGTGGAGGACTAGTACCAGGAGAGGGAGCTCCTTGATCCTATATTCAAATTGCAAGGAGTTTATCACATGAGGTGCCTTGTAGAGGATGACTTGAATGACAATGAAGAAGAAGATGATGCTGAGCAAGAGCAACAATAGGAGAAATAAGAAGAAGAGGAGGAGCAGGCCACCATCCCAATAACAAGGAGGCAAGTCTACCACAAGAACGCTAGAGTACATGGAGCCTCTATTTCTTTTGATCCACCACCTACCCAGGAGGATGAGCCATATTCAATGGCAGGTATGTATGAAATGTTGCAAGAGATTCAATAGGGACAACAAAAAACAACTATACTGGAAGGCATTCATGATGTCCAAGGATGAATCTATCAAAACCAGCATGTGATCTTCCTAAATGAGTGACTTCTCTTGTCCAACCAAGAGAACATGAACACACACCTACATCAGATGGAAAACTATCAATAGTCATTCTTTGACAACTAATGGAGTTAAGGTTACTTTGGTGGATATCCACACCCTCCAAAAATGCCATAGCAGTCACTGACTTTCTAGGAGACATTCTATCCCCATGACCCGACCATGCTGCTCCCACCACCACCATATTGATCGGTACCACTATTCCACCTCTTAAGTTGGATTTTGACTATGTAGACATAGTCAAGTTCAAGCTTAGGGGGGTATTGGAACAAGTCTATCCTACATTTTTATTCATTTTTCTTTTAGTCTTTATTTGCTTTTTAATTTTTAGTATTCCAAGTTGTAGGATACACAATCTATCTAGCGTAAATGTGGAGCAATAATAAGCATGATTTCTATCTTTGTCACCATAGAGCATGTTATCCCTCGTTTGTGTAATGAAAAATTAAAATGGAAAAAATTAAAATTAAAATTTTGGCTTAGTTGCAAATTTCTTGAGCTACATGACTTATAGAAAGTGTATGGGCTAGTTAGGTTAAGGACACTTGATATGAGTGGACATCTTAATAATTCATGTAATGTGGATCAATATGGGGTTTTAGCCTAAACTGATTAAACAATTAACATTACCTTTAATTGAAATTTTAGAAAGAAATCTTACGGTTACTCTATACAAAGGTCATTAGAGAGATACATATCATAGTTCAAGAAAGGCAATGTCTCTTAATTATGTAATTCCATCCATTTTCCTATCCACGTTGATCCACCACCTTAAGATGATCCAGTAACCTGAATTATTTCCTCTTGTTTGCACTCCATGGCATAATAGGTGACATGATAGTTAATCGTTCTTTTGATGTATTAGTTACAAATGAAAAAAATATGCATAAGAAACTTTTGTGCATATCATTCTAGTTACATAACAATTATGTGTAGATTGCATACATTCTTCATCATTCATTTTACATAATGTGGTTACATTGTTTTCTTCTAAAATAGGAGTGCAGGGATACACATCCATACCCTCAAAAAATCAAAAGAACAATGAGAAAAATGAATGAGATATGTTAGTGAAGCTCAAGCATAAATTTCTACCATGTTAAAATAATGGGCCAACGAAAAAAAGTTTGATGTTTTAAAATAAATAGGGAGAAAGGATGCCCCAAACTCGGGTTCAAATTTTACTTCACAAAGAAATGGAAACATTCACATGATGTATTTTCTTGTTTACTTCACTCTCATCCTTTTGATGATATTTTCAATACATGCATCATTTCACCCATAATATTAGGCACTAGGATCCATGCATTTCTCATTATATTTGCCATATAGGTTTATCATGTTTTATTTTTGAATAAATGATTCCAATGCTACTTGTGGTTCTTCATAAACCATCTATTTCATTCCATCCATTACTCTTATTGGTAGGCCACATATATGATTGATATCCTCATTCATTCTTATGTGGAGAACTACGTTCAAGTAGTTGGTAGTTAGGAAAGAGAAATGCAGATAGGGAATCACATGTTGCACCATGAAACTACCTGATTAACTATGATATTAACTACTCTATTGATAGTGTTTCACTTATCTAAGGGTGGACATCTTTTATGGATTTTTTTGGTCTCTTGAGAGTAGTTGATTATTCAATGGTCATAAAAGGCCAGTTTGGGACCGTCGGGTGGGATAGTTGAGAACAAAAATTCATATTTTGTATCCTTTTACTGACTTTTCTGAAATAGATCTGAGGGTGTGTTGCTTGAGGATGAGCAACATTTAAGCTTTGGGGAGTTTGATGCACTGGATAATTAGCATTCTCACAAGCTATTTAATTTGGATTTCTGTGCACATACTGTTCATTTTAATATCTTTTGTGCAATATTTATTATTATTAGCCCGTGACACTTAATTGCATCAAATAGTTGTAATTTTTAATGTTCCTAATATATTCATTATTATTTTGGAGCTTATGTTCATTTTCTGTGGAATTTCAGGTGAATGTACAAGAAACTACACAGCTCAGTACTACTCACTTGCCTGTCAGTGGTACCAACACATGATCAAGAGGAACAAGTGAAATTGAGACAACTCGGTAGTACCCGTGGAAAAAGTCGATACTATTGATGACATCATAGGGAGGACTCAGAAAATCTCAAGAAATGTCGGTAGTGTTGATGTCAACTCGCACTACCGACAACTTCACAGGTGTCCGCAACTTATTGAGGGCGTCAATACTATAGACATCCAATCAGTAGTACTAATACAGTAGGATTAGGAAGATCTGAAGACATCATCAATCTGATGATTAAGGATTAATTTTTCCCTAAGTCCCTTCTAAAACTTAGGGGGAGTTTGGCTAAACCTAATTATCACATTCCATTCAGTTGTACATAAGTGGAGGGAGGATAAGAGAGAAAGAGGAGGAGAAAGCTACGTTCTGGACAGTTCATGCACTTTCAATGGCCCTATTTGCAGTCAGAAGACAACAAATCACTGTGTTCATCTGAATGAACCTTCCTTGCCATATTTTCTCCATGACGTTTTCCTTGTTCTTGATGTTTTCTTTCTTCTCTACTACTTTTTCCATGTGTAACTGAAATCATTTGGGTATAATCCCCTTCTTCCTTAAGATTTGGGAGTAGCCCGGTTTTGCATTGTAATCGACAATTATGATTTAATATACATGTTTCTCTTAATTTCTATACATAGTTCTCTTAATTTTGATACATAGTTCTATGAGAGTGTCATGAATTATCCATTCTTGATCACCATAGGTAATTGTTTGGACCATTAATTACTTTGAGAGAGGGATTAATGGTTGAAAAACTCATAGAATTGCATGTTTTATATCACACCTTGAAAATGGGGCTGGCGATTGTGAAGAGAATAACCTAGAGTTTTTGGTAAAGTACACAAGTAATAACACAATTGCTACATGAGTGGTATTGGTATTAGGTTTGGTAGGGAGTTATGCCACAAAAGTGGGTAATTCTTGCTACATGTCTCTTTGTCTAGGATTAGGAGGGATTAATATTATGATGTTAATTGCAATGTAAAGTATGGTGAAACTACAATCCTAAGGAGTTCATTTCACTTGTGATCAAATTCATTAATATCAGTTTTAATTCTTGCAAATTAGTTATTAATTCAACCAATTCACTATTTTCCTCTGGCCTAGCTAATTAGGTCATTGTTAATAGTGGTTTCTGGATGCACGTTTTCACTGTGTTTAACATCCGAGCCTCTTTAGGCCCGTACTACATTGATATGTATACCTGCATTTGATGTGTAGTTTATGTTACATCAAGTTTTTGGCTCTGTTGCTGGGGAAAATGGTGTGTCCAACACTATTAGTGTTGTGACCGGCCACTCTAGGCCACATTTTTTTATTTTTCTTTTACTACATTTTGATTGAATTTCAAACATTTATTCAATCACTACTATCTTGTTCTCACATATATTTTACTATTTTCAGGTACTAGTGCATGGTGTGGATGAGAAGCACTGATTATGGAGCCTCATCTCCACAAAGTGCATTTCAAGAGTATTTCTTGCAGATTACACATAAATGTAGTGTTTCTGCACCTAGACCAATTTAGACCCCACCACTTGGGATGCCATAGACTGAGACTTCGTTTTCCCTAATAGAATACCTAAAGCAAGAAGATATGGGTGACACAGAAGCTGAAGAGTAGACAATTTGAGAAAAGATCAAGTCTTCATCTAAAATAGTGTAGTTAGGCCCTATTAAAGGCATGCTATAAATGTGGGTGCTACAAGATATATCCAGGCTTGGTGGCACTAGTGAAGGAACAAGTTTTTTATGCCGAAAACACGCAGGACTCAATGATGCATTTCAACAATTTTGTTACGAGTTGTGACATGGTGAAGATCGACAGAGTGCCAACGACAATTCTCTACTTGAAGTTGTTCCTGTCTTCTCTAGCATGCAATGCTAAGTCTTGGTTCCTTAATCTCCTACCTAAGTTAATAGAAACATGGTAGGGGATGATATACGTCTTCTTTGAGCATCATTTCTCACCACAAAAGAAAAATGTATTGGCTAGGAAGATCTACAATTTCAAGCAGTAGGCAGAAGAATCCTATTCTGAAGCATGGGAGCGGTTCCAAAACATGCTAAGGAAAGTCCCTCACCATGGGACCATTCTTTATGGCCAAGCAAAGCTTTTCTATTTTGGGTTGCATCAAGGAGATAGGACCACACTTGATAGTGCAGGAACAAGCTTCTTCCTCAACAACAAGACATCTTGGTGTCATGGTATTATGAAGAATATGGCAAAGAATCAGTCTTAGGGGGAAGAAAGAGAACGTCCAACAACCATTAAAAATGTTAGAGAGTCTAAGGTCATCACGACATTGAATGAAAAGCTTGACCTCATAGCCAAGAAGCTATATCAGAAGGATGGAAATTCCTTTGGAGGAGAGGAAGAAGATTTCATGTTTGCACGACAATTGAATGATAGGGGCAATGATTATTCTTAGAGGAAGGATCCCAAGTTTTATTGGAAGGATCCCAATATTTTTCAGAAGGACCCATCCTAAGCACATCAAGTCAAGACAAAATAGGTTGGTGCACAACAACGGTACCAAAAGAATTGCTCCCCTAAAAAATAGACCACATTGAAGACATGCTATGTAAGTTGATCAGTCAGAATGAAATGATCATTGGATAGAACTAGAGGGAACTACAAAACCAAGGAGCACAAATCTGTAATATAGAGACTCAAATTTCTCAAATAGAAGCAGAAATGGATTCTTTGAAGAAACCCATCCAGCAAGGTTCCCACGAAATACTAACATACCATCTGTAAACCATCAGGTGAAGGTAGTATTGCTTCATAGTGGGAAGAAAATGTTGAATGAAAAAGGGCAGCTCCAGAGGTAAAGGAAAATGCAAGTTACACATGCCCAACGGTGACTGCTGATACAACAAGGCCAGATATTGCATCAGAGGACAAGAAAGCTGATTATGAAACTCATGAACTAGAGGAGAAAAGGAAGGAAGCATATGTCCCACCACACCAAAGGAAGTTGGTGACTCTAGTACCCTTCCCAAACAACTTGAGGGCAAAGAAAGTTGACCAATAGTTTGACAAGTTTCTAGACAGCTTTAGAAAGCTTCATGTAAACATTCTATTGATTGATGCAATTGAATAGACCCCTTCCTATGAAAAATTTCTAAAGGACATAATTAATAAAATGAGGAGGATAGCTGATTCAGATGTAGTGGTGCTGAAGAAGTAGGTTAGTGATTTCATTCTGGAAAAATTACTATAAAAAGGCAAGATACATGATGCTTCAACATTTCATGTTACATTGGAAGGGCCAAGCTTGGTGAGGCTTTATGGGACTCAGGGGCAAGTATTAATCTTTTGCCCTTGACTACCTTCAAGAAGTTGGATCTTAAGGAGTCCAGAAGGAGAAATATGACCATACAACTACCAGACAACTCAGTGGTCAGGCCATATGGTATCTGTGAGGACGTTCTTGTTAAGGTGGACATATTTGTATTTCCAGTAGATTTTGTGGTAATGGAGATGCAAGATTATCATGACAATGAACTACTATTGGGGAGGCCATTTCAAGCCATAGTGGACATAATCTCAGTGATGGGAAGAGGAAGAGTAACATTGGGAATCAAAGAAGACCGTTTTGAAATCAAGATGCTCGAATCTACATAGACGACTAAGGAGAAGGCACAATATCACATGTTGCAATAGGTCCAAAGAAAGATGTAATTATTTCTAGGGAGTCCATTCCTAGTCATGGCTCATGTGATGACACATGTTCACAAAGGTAGACTGGAAGTGGTCATCCTATAAAATACAAATGAGATTTCATTGGCCAAGGAAATTCAATATCCTAATGATGAAGAGGTGGAATATTGCCCATTGACAATCAATGAGGAAGCTTCTTCCACCATTATTCAAGCATATCCATAGTTTCCTTTGGAGGCTTGCCTTATGAATCTGGTGGATGTCTACAACCGATCTTGTTCCTTAGAGGAGTGTGTCTTGTTTCTCAAGGTATCACTGTGTTATGACAACAGACATTATGAGGACTTAGGACCACCTCCACCACCATTGGTCCCATCTTTATTGAGTCCTCCAGATCTTGAGTTGAAGACCTTGTCGCCACATTTGAAGTATACCTTTTTGGTAGAAAATGAGAATCTTTCAGTCATTATCTCTGCATCTTTGAGCATCTAAGAGGAGGAATATTAGATTGTTGTGTTGAAGAACCACCATGCAGCATTTGGGTGGCCAGTTGCACACATCAAGGGGATCTCATGTAGAATGAAGAAAATTCTTTGTTTTAATATTATATAAGATTTTTAATATATAATTAATGTATATAATTTTTTTTGACAGCACAAGATCCACATAGAAAAAGGAGAAAATCCCATAGTGAAACCTCAATGGAAACTCAATCCCATCATCACTGAGGTAGTAAAGAAAGAGGTAGTTAAACTTATGTTGGCAGATATAGTTTATGATATCTCTAACTCTAATTCAGAAAGTCCTACTCAAGTGGTTCCAAAGAAAAGGGGAATAACTATCACCACAAATTCAGATATCGAACTTATTTCTACGAGGTTGGTGAGTGGGTGATGAGTTTGCATTGACTATCATCGATTAAATGCCTCTATGCTTAAGGATCATTTCCCTCTACCTTTCATCTATCAGATTCTTGAGTGGCTAATTGACCACTCTCATTTTTATTTTCTGGATAGGTACTCTAGGTATAATCAGAATGCTATATAGTCAAATGATCAAGAGAAATATATTTTCACTTGTCAATATGGTACATTCACTTGCCATCAGATGCCTTTTGGTTTATGCAATGCACCAGTGACTTTTCAAAGATGTATGCTTGCCATTTTTTCTGATATGGTTGAGCAGTGTCTTGATGTTTTCATGGACAATTTTTTGGTGTGTGGATAGTCGTTTGAGATCTGCCTTGATATTCTGGACAAAGTCTTGCAAAGATGCGAGGACATTCATTTTTAAATTGGAAAAGTGTCGTATGATGGTGAGTGAGGGGATAGTCCTGGGACACAAGGTTTCCCATAGAGGTATGGAGGTCAATCCGGTTAAAATTTATGTTATCTCTAAGCTACCTCCACCTCCACAGTGAAGGGAGGTAGGCATTTTTTAGTACATGTCACTATTTAGTGGCATTTCATAAAAGATTTTTCAAAAATTGCTAAACCACTTTCTAAATTGTTGGAAAAAACATTGAATTTAAATTTGATGAGCAATGTTTGGAAGCATTTGAGGTGTTGAAGGAGAAACTGGTCTCCACACCTATTGTCCAGGCTCCAGATTTGAACCAACCTTGTGAGCTAATGTGTGATGAATCGAATTATGCGGTATGGGCTATTCTAGGCCAATGCTGAGACAAGGTTCCCACCGTCATTTATTATGCATCTAGGACCCTAAATGATGACCAATTAAATTACACAACCATAGAAAAAGAATTATTGGTGGTGGTCTTTTCTTTTGAAAAAATTCTCCAATACTTGATTGGGGCAAAAGTCATTGTGTGGACAGATCATGAAACAATTAAATATGTGTTGCATAAGAAGGATGTCAAACCTAGACTATTTAGGTGGATTTTGCTACTACAAGAGTTTGACATTGAAATTAAAGATATGGTAGACACTGAGAATTTATTGACATATTACTTGTCTAGGCTTCAACGAGTTAGAAATGTATAGGCATACCAATAGAGGAGAAATTTCCTAATGAGCAACTCGTTTCCATAAAAAGCAAAGATCTGTCATTAGCAAACATTGTGAACTACTTTGGCTTGTGGTGAGCTGCCAAAAGATTGGGGATATTAGGAGAAAAATAAGTTCTTCCATTCTTTGAGGTTTTATGTTTGGGATGATCCCATCTTTCTCAAGTAGTGTAGGGATAGTATCTTAAGGAAGTGTGTGCCTGATTGTGAGTTTGAGAGCATTTTAGCACACTGCCACTCCTTACCTACTGGGGGTTACCATGCTAGTTCTAGGACCATGACCAAAGTTTTAGAGTGTGGATTTTATTGGCCAACACTTTTTGAGGATGCATACAATTTTGTACTTCATTGTGATGCATAACAACATGTAGGGAATATATCTAAGACATGAAATTCCCTTAGATGTTTTTTAGGAGATTAAAGTTTTTGATTTATGAGGAATTGATTTCATGGGCCATTTCATGTCGTCTAATTCTAATTTATACATATTTCTTGCCGTTGATTATGTGTCTAAGTGGGTGGAAGCAATTCGATCCCACTCTAATGATGCCCAAGTTGTATGCAGGTTTGTGAAAGATCACATATTTTGTAGGTTTGGGGTGCCAAGATTTATTATCAGTGATGGTGAATGTCTCTTCACCAATAAGAAGTTTTATGCACTTTTGAGCAAATATGGAGTGTGACATAGGGTAGGTACTTCATATCACCCACAAACCCAAGGACAAGATGAGGTTTATAACAGAGAGATAAAGAAAATCTTACAGAAGACAATATCAACCAATAGGACAAATTGGAATATGCATCTTAATGACGCTCTTTGGGCATATATTATAGCCTATAAGACACCTATAGGAACCACTCCTTTTAGGTTGGTTTATGGGATAGCTTATCACTTACCCATAGAGTTAGAGCATAAAGACAAATCGGCCCTGAGGAAATTGAATTACAAATTGGATGATGCAGGGAAAAAGAGAATGTTAGAATTGAATGAATTAGATTAGTTGAGGCTCGATGCCTATGAAAGCTCTAGGATCTACAAAATAGAACAAAGCAAATCAATGATCACCACATCTTGCGTAGAGTCTTCACTCCCAGATAGAAGGTTCTTTCATTCAATTCTAGGTTGAAATTACACCCAAGAAAGTTGAGGTCTAGATGGAGTGGCCCTTTTGTGGTAGTTAAGGCTTTCACACATGGGGCATTCGAGATAAGAAATGGGGTTGAGCCATTCCTTGTTAATGTCCAACAGATAAAAACATTACTTTGGGGGAGATGTGGCCCAGGAAGAAGAACAATTGAATCTCATTGAGCTTCAATGATGGTTTGATTTGATCGTCGAGCCTATGACATAAAACAAGGGCTCTTGTTGGGAGGCAAACCAACCATCTTTTTTTTCTTTACATTCGAGTTTGTAGTTTTCATAGATTTAGTTTATATTCTATTAGTTTTATATAAAAAAGTTACCTTGATCATTTTTGTTTGGTGTGCATGATTAGCATAAGTCGGTAGTACCAATAGCAATGTCGGTAGTACTGACGCAACCACTGGGACTACATAATTGATTTAAAAAATATCAATAGTATCAACAACACATTCCATAGTACTGACGACATCCCATGTGTGGTCGAGTCAAGTTTCACAAACTCAGTACTACTGACAATATGTTCGATAACACCAAATTTTTGCAGATAAGGATTCGAGCTACTCAGAAGAACTTAGTACTACCGACATCCAACTCGGTGGTACTGACATAAAGTTATTCTCCAAGTTAGAAATATGATAAAATTCCTGGGAATATTGAGAAAATTCAAAAAACTCGATTCTACAGACACCAAGTCATTAGTATTGACACCTGAAGAATAGAATCCATGATAGCACCATCAACAATCATGATTTTCCACATCCGAAGGTCAGTACTACACCCAACAATGGTGCCAAAAACTTGATGCAGTATAAAGTAAACGTCAAACGCAAGTATACATATCATGTAATACATTCCTAAAGAAGCATGGATATCGAACATGAGGAAAATGTGCATCAGTAAACTACTACTAACAATGACCTAATCAGCTAGGCCAGAGGAAAAGAGTGAATTGGTTGAATTAATAACTAATTTGCAAGAATTAAAACTAAGATTAATGATTGAGATCACTTGTGGAATGAATTCCTTAGGATTGTGGTTTCACCATGGTTTACATTGCAATTAACATCATTTCATTAATATTAATCTCTCCTAACCCTAGAAAAGGAAACCTATAGCAAGAATTACCCATTCTCATGGCATAATTCAGAACCTTACCCAATACCAATCCCACTCACATAGCAATTGTGTTACTAGTTAGGTGCTTTACCAAAAAATCAAGCTTATTCTCTTCAAATTTGTAAGTCCCTTTCTCAAGGTGTGATACAAAACATGTAATTCTATGAGTTTTCCAACCCTTAATCCCTCTCTCGAAGCAAATAATGGTCTAAATAAATACCTATGCTGATCAAGCATGGATCATTCGTGACACTCTCATAAAATTATGTCTAGAAATTAAGAGAAACATGTATATTAAATCATAATTGACAATTACAATGTAAAATCAGGCTACTATCAGATCCTAAGGAAGAAGGGGATTAGCCCCACATGATTTTAGGTCCTTCACACAAGGAAAAAGTAGAGAAGAGGGATAACATCAAGAACAAGGAAAAAACCCTAGAAAAAGATGGTAAGGAAGGTTCCTCCTGACGAATGTGATGATTTGTTGTCTTCCAGCTACAAACCGGACCACCAGAATCGCATGAACTGCCCAAAACTTATCGTTCTCTTCTCCATCCTCCATTTTCATACAATTGTGAGGAATGTGATAATTAGGTCTGGACAATTTACCCCTAAATCATAAAAGTGACTTTGGAAGAATTTAATCCTCAACCATCGGGTTAACGACATCTTTATATCTTCCTGATTCCACTATTTTGGTAATATCAACTGGGTGTCGATAGTTTAGAAACCCTCAATAAGTTGTGGCCACATGTGAATTCATCGGTAGTACTGAGTTGATTTCGATACTACCGACGTTTCTTAAGTTTTTCTGAGTCCTCCATGTGATGTCATCAATAGTACCAACTGACTTTGTCCGTCGACACTATCAAGTTGTCTCAATTTCACTTGTTCCTTCTGATCATTTATCGGTACCACCGAAAGGCATGTCAGTATTATCGAGCTATGCACTTTCTTGTAGATTTCCCCAAAATTCACAAAAACCGCTCATATGCTCCAAAATAATATTGAATATAACAAGAACATTAAAAATACATTTATTTAATGCAATTAAGTGTCACATGCTAATGATAATAAATAGTGCACAAAAGATATCAAAATGAACAATAAGTAAACATAAATCCATAATAAATAGGTTGTGAGAATGATAGTTATCCAAATGATCATGGCCTAGAAAATTTAAATACTAAAGTCGATTTTTATACAAAACAAGGTTTTGATTTTGAGGATAGAATGACAAATGGATCCATAGTCACCCTCTCTACTCAAATTTTCCCTCGTCCATGGGAGCATGAGTCCCTTCTCCTCCTACTAATGATTACATACTCTCTCTCTATCACCCTATCACTAAGGCACACCAGTCTAACCCCTTTTTTCCATTATACTCACATTCATGATAATGCAAACTCTAGATTATCTAGTCCAATAGGGTTTCTTGCTCTCACTCTCCTAACCGTCACCAAAGTCTATATAAGGAACTAAGGGACTTCATCTAACACAGAGCAATGGACCCAAATATGTCTCATACTCACACATGTGAACACAACCTTGAAAGTCATGATGTCACTCCCTACTGTAGCATGCCCATCTCCATGGCAGTGGAGGCTCTAAAAGAACTTCTCGAGGGATCCCAAACCATAGGAAGAGGACAAGTAGCCTCTATGGAGATTCTCGACCTTCTAGAATGCACCTAAGGTGCATAGATAAGGTTTCCAACCACCTTACTATTGGTTTTGTACCGTGTCACCATGTCTTGCTAATCAGAACTTGTTTCCCTCCACTTTGCCTTCCTACAATCATTCCAAAGAACCAGTCAGGTTCAACATGGCACTATAGACTGGATGGGGCCATTGGCAGAGCCTCCTCACACCTCAAGGTACAAGTCTACACAAGGGTTGACCCTCTGATGGCCGGAGCAGAGAGATCCCACGAGGAAGACAATTATCTGAAAAAAGGGTACCCCAACCCTCGAGCGTGTGACACACAATATCATGCACCATTGAAAGTGGGGTCAATTAATCTAACTCGTCCTAGTTCCTAAATAAAATAGGTGTTGTCTTAATGATGTGTCAATGCCTGATCGGTCCATTGGTGTTTAATTTGTAACAAATTTAGTAATTCATTGATAGCTTGGATAATATCAATATTGTATATGGTCTTGTTAAAAAAATGTGTAGATGATGATTAAAATTAAGTCAAATCCTGAACATGATCGTGATTCCAAAACAATAGGGGATACATGAATCAAATGTGATTAGTACCCTAAAACCCTAGATTTGGTTAATATATTTATCAAACTAGTAAATATGTTTATTTGTGATTATACCTAATGTTTCTAAATATAATGAGAACTAAAGAATGTGTAAGGAGTGGGATCCCATAGGGATCCACTCCCTACTAAAAATAAAGAGGGCAACATCCACCAATTTTTTTTCTCAAAAGGCGATGAAACCAAATTTATTTAATCATGATTGTATCATAACACAAAGTAGCAGAGAAATTGAAAGATATATCTAACCATTACAAGGCAACTTATCATATTAAACTTTTACCACGTAGGGTGACAGAAAGGAAAACTAACTTCATATGTAGAACTAGCTGAGGATCACCTACCAACTTCAAGCAAGGTCTCCCAAGAAGACAACTATCCTTGATGTGGCTAAATCTCCTTCTCCTTTTCCAACACCTGGAGTTGGAAGCGTACCCCATAAAAGGAAAAGAAAAGAGGATATCAGCTAAACGTTGGTATGAGCACGCTAAAAAGAAATTGAGCATTATATTTTCAGGAAAATGTACAACAAGTGGAGAAGGATTTCCATGCAAAAAGATAAGAACTACCCAATCAGGCATAAAAGGTAAGAATCATCAACATAATATGAGAATAGGAATACTTGCCATAAAAACAATAACAAAAGTGGTTCAACAAAAGCACTCATAATGATTATAGGGCACAAAACCCATAATAACCTGCATGTAGGTGAGATAAACATAGAACTAGAACAACATAAATAACAATTGGCGGCCAACCCTCATAAATTTGGAACCTGATAGAGAATGGCACATAACCAAACTCCCAAATATATTTAAAAATTGGGCCAACCCCCATAAAGCTGAAATCCGGGTATGGGGCACATAACCACCATCCCAAAATAAACAATAAGGGCAGAAAACCCAAAACCAATGAAAATTATATTACTCTAGGGCTACTGAGTCACACAACATGCTTAATAGGGAGGCAAGTAAAAATATATTCAGATTTACAAATTAATCACCACATAAGTGATCATCATAAACAACCACCTCAAAGTGGGCTTATAGCAACAAATTGAGTTCCATAATGAACAAGGCATAATAAAGATTTCAAAGGAAAGTCAATAATATACTATGATTACAAGATCGATAACAAGTAGGGTACTTCACATGAAGCATGATTTCAAAAGAAAAAGATATGGTTTTTAAGCTATTGTCCATAGGACCAAGAGAAAGACAATTTAGGTTTTTGCTCAAGAAAGAAAAATACGAGATCTGAACATACCTCTCACAGAGTCTAAAACAATTTCCAAAATCCTAAGCAAGATTAGAGTCCACTTGTCCTATTATAATAACCATATACATGTATTAGCATTATATGCAATCATTAAGAACTCAAAACCCTAAAGTTGTCGACTTTCTCTACAAACCACCGATTTACATCTTGAAAACATCACCATCAACTTAGTTAGGATTTTCTATTCAAAATAACATATAACATTACGTATTTTGAAGATATGGACTTTTAGGGTTATTTTTAGTGATTTTAGTTAATTAAATCATCCCAAAAATATATTTTTTTCAAAAAAGTTAAAACCTAGGCTTCCAATTTAATTTTATTAGATAGATCATATTTTTATGAGTCTAGAACATATTTTACTTTTAATTTTGTCCCAAGGGTTTATTAGTTACGAATTATACAAATTATGAATTTATTAATTAGATCCAATAAAATCACCTCTTCAAAACATCAGATTCATACATCAAAACTAATACCATTAGAAATCTTGCATTTTTCTAAATCCAACGAGTATTTAATTGTAATTTTTGAACAACCACATTAAAAGTTATGAATTTTTTACAACCGGCCAATAAAAAAACACCAAAAAGCCAAATCATCAACAGGGGCCGACAGAGAGAGAGATCGGGCCCAACTGAGTTGGCCCAATTGGGTGAGTCCAAGTCTGTAGTCAAAGGTGTTGTTGACTCATCCCAACAACAAAGAAAACAATGGCTGAAAGACAAAATTGCATTTAGTGAGAAAAGCATAGAAGAAGGCGAAGAGAGGGGTACAAACGTAAAACCACAAAGGGCTTCTTCTACCTCTGCTAGCTCCATTGAGTGCAACGTGAAGTTGTTGCTCGACCAATTTTGGGATATTTCGGAATACGCTACCAAAAGCAAAAACGACGGCACCGAAGGAAATCCAAGAGGGAAACGAACGGATCCATACCTTGAATTCGATTGGGGAGGCTCTGTGGTGAGAGAGAGAGGGGCCGCAAGGTCAAGACTGAATCTTTCTTACTGGCGGCAACACATACAAGAACTAAAGCAATTGGTTTGAGAGAAGAGTTGCGTAAGGGCCAGCAGAGACCCAGGTGGGGTTATATATAGGTGGGATGTAAAATTAGGGTTTAACCCTATCAGCTGTGAGAAGCTTTATGCCCATGCTTTGGGCGTTTCTTGTATCCGAAGAAATGGAACTCATGTAAGAGTTCGTTGTGTGCGGGACATCTCGACGAATTCAATGCAAAAGAAATGGGGGAAAAAGGATGTATATACACTGAGAAAATTGGAATTCTCTGAGCAACCCACTCGACGGCACTGTAGCAGGCCGACCGTGCGTAGGAGATGATTTGAGAATCGTCAGATCAAAATCCAATGGTTGGGATCCACAAGCCAGATCAAAAAGGAAAACTTTATCCAAATTCAAAATCAATTACATATAGTTTTAACTAAATTTCTCTCTCTTCATTTAATGGCTCAAACAAATTCAAAATTGTCTAATTTTTTTCACAGAGTTTAATATTGATACGTAGAATCCGAATATAAAATTAGATTTGCCTTTTGATAACTTTTATTGTGTCAAATAAATAAATTACTATTTTCTCTTTCCTCCCTCATTAATGACATTAGGATTATCCAAAAATTAGTAAAATTGACCCACAAGCCATATTTAACATGTTGAATACGAATTTGCCATCAATTCTAGATGTTGGGGTTATTTTTGTAATTATTTAATATTTGAAGGTTCTACACACTTTCTCTCTCCTAATTTCATCTTTTAATCAAACTTTCTCCAAATTGAGTGAAAATTCATCCAAAGGCATATTTTATTATGTAGATTATGAATCTAAAATTATTTTCCACTTTTGGAGTTATTAAATATTTTATTTAATATTTTTAAGGAAAAGCACCCTTTTCTTTTATAAATAAAATAAGTATGATTATCGTTATTCAAAATTGGTGAAACTTGGCCTCCAAGCCAAGGCATATCTCAAGAAAATGAATATGAGGTTATTATTATCTAAGAAATTTTCCTTTTAGCACATTATCTATTACTTCTATTATTTCTCCCATTAATAATCCAATATCTCATTATTCATGTTTTAAGCATTATCTTTGATTTCCTTTTTCTCTTCCTTGCACCCTAAGGCATTGGAAGAATCTAGAATGAATCTTGACGTGTATTTTACTACGCGCTAAAATGCAAGTATACGCGTCGAGTAGTACAGGCCGTGTGAGGCCTGAGTCGAACACAGGGATACTCGGAATTGTCGGAGACTCCTACTAACTATTTGCGATCAGCTAAGCCGAATAACAAATTCGGGTTTGTTGTCAAAATTAAAAGAAAATAAAAATGAAACAAAGCAAACAATCGATTAAAGGTTAATTTAATCAATTCAAAAAGGTATCTTTAGGATTGCGGTTTCACCGCGGGTATTCATTGTATTAGATTTTATATAATGCCTCAATCTTCTCTCTCTATCCGGGTAGTGGCCTGAAAACAGAATTACCCACTATCGTGGTGCAATTCACTACTTAGGTTTAGGTCGGTTCCACCGTCGTAGTAACCTATTCCCTAAAGTAAGTGCATTACGAACGGTCTCTCAGTTTCCACCATTAATTTTACACCACCTTTGTCAAGGGATTTATCGATTAATGTAGGTTTCGTCTCTTTTCAACCGTTAATCCTTCTGTCGAAGTGATTAAGGGCATTAGGTTATTATCATGGTGATCAAGCATAACAATATATGGAGAAAACGAAACTATACCGCGGATTTAAGAGAGAAAATATGAATTACTAATATAAAACTGTCATACAATGAATTCCCGGGCTACTCCCGGTCCTAAAGATGGAGGGGATTAGCCCCGCATGTTCATCTCACACAAGTACATGGTAGAAATAGGGGAAATCATATGAAAAACGTGAATTGAATGGGAAAACCCCTGAACGGAGAAGAACCGATTGATCCTTTGCGTAGAACACGTGCTTTCACGCCTCTCGGTGGTCAAATCCGTCTTCGACAGCGTCCGGATCGACAGGTATGAACTTCTGGCCTCCGTTCTCCTTTCTCTCCCTCCTCGACACTTGTGCAATGGCAAAATCCGATCCTCCCTCCTCTGGGCGGCCGTCATTAGGTATAAGTCCCTAATTAGGTCGTTAATTAACTCCAGCCGTCCGATTGAGATCAATCTGAATCCAACGCATATCTGACGGCGTTGATACCATCGACGCGAGTCAATGGTATCGACCCACTACAGTAGCAGCTGGCTGCAAACCCTTCCTTTGTCGCGCCCTTCATCATCTCCATACCATCGACTCGGGTCGATGGTATCGACTTCCTTTAGGCGTCGGTTTTGTCGTTTTGCGACGCTGTAGCCTCCATGTGTCGATGGTATCGACTTGGTGTCGATACTATCGACTGCTTCTTCGCCAGCAACCTGAAGGTGTCTCGATACCATCGACATCAGCGTCGATGGTATCGACTCTTTGCTACTCCTTTCGGATGGCAACCTGTGACCATGTCGATGGTATCGACTTCCGTCGATGGTATCGACAGTAGAAAATACTTGTTTTTCCTGAAATTTGAAGACAAGATCAAATAAATCCACACAAATAATATTAATGTGATAATGAATGCTCAAAATGATGAAACTAAGAGAATTTGACATAAAATGATGGCAAAGACCAAAATGGGTGAATTATGCAATATTAACCATAAAAATGACTAATAAAAGCACAAAACACATATCAAACAGGTCTATAAATGCGACTCAAAATCATCACATCAAACTCCCCTAAGCTTGAACATTGCTCGCCCTCGAGCAACTAATCCTTAGAATAGAATTGCAAATGTCAACTGGAAAACAACACACCAACCCAACATCCCATATGACTCCCACTGAACATTCTCAAACCGGCCTTTCCTAACCACAGAACGGTAATTACCCTAAAGGCGACAATAATCATCAATAAAAGAAATTAAACTCCAAACCGATGAACACTATCACATAAGGTAGTTAACATAATAAAATTCGCCGGTTCAGCATTGGTGCATCTCGTGATCGCCTATACGACGTTGCTCGCCCTAACTACCATCTACATGGAAGCAGTTCTCGTGATATTCATTAGTGACGAGAAATTCACGGTGGCCTACCAATCCGAGCAACGGGTGGATGAAAATGGGTGGCTCATGGAAGAAAGTGGAAGTATTGTACCGTTTCAACATGCATAATACAAAAATGTCCTAAGTGATGCAAATGCACATTAAAAATGCCCTAATGCTTAAAATTGGGTGGAATGATGCATGCACTAACCATCCACCTCAAAATGAGATGGATATCTAGTCAAGCTACATCATATACTCAATTATCCTGAAATGTAGGTGATATCATGTTCCTTTCTCCTTCTTATTTTACTTTCTTCTAAATTATTTTTTTTATATTGCAGATTTTCAGATTTTTTCCATCCCACATATCCATAATTGCTTAAAGATAAGTTTATTGGGCTTTTTCTTCATACTCAAAAATTTTTGCACTATTTAAAAGGTATGGAACAATTAATTCACCATTAGGGAAAAATTGAGATACATGAATTACTTTATGCATGAAGATCATGAATGCAACTACATGGCATGCACCTAAAGGTAATGTGCATGAATCATTGTATTTTTTCTTTTTATGCAAAAGTATGGAAAATACCAATGCAAGTCCTATCTAAATGCTATGCACACAAAAAGGAATTAATACTGCACTTTACTTCCAATTCTTAGGTGGATTATAAAAAAAATGAAGTGGAACGATCACAAGACTAGATGACTGAACCTTAGAAAGATATTATGTGTCCCTCCTTACTGACCTGTGTAGTAGTTTAGAGGGTTCTCTCTCTTACATCCAATTAAGGTCTCATTACCCTTTGGTTAGGTTAGGCTCAAACAACCATTTCCGTCCACTTTCATGAATCATTAGGAGTACAGGTATGAAATGTTGTTTTAAAGTTGACATAATCAATCATTTTCATAGGATGTGTTCCCAAGGTCAAAACAAAACAAGCTATCCAAAGACACAAAAATTTTAAATTTCCCTTAAATTTCCCATGCACTAACAAACAAGATGACACACTTTTATGACATCCACAATTTACACTAGATAGCGCGTGGATCCTACAAAAAGTAAAGATGCAAGAAACAAATAACAATGCCAAAAACTAAAAACAATAAAATATAGAGTTGTTCCAACGACCCCCCTAAGCTTGAATCCGACTATGGCCTCATAGTCAAAAACAAACTTAAAGATTGGAACAGAGATACCCGATCACTCTTGTGGAGGTGGAGGTGGAGGTGGCTGCGGAGAAGTGGGGTCCCAAGACGGGAACTGCCCTTGGAAGTTCGGCTCATACTGGGGCATTGGTGTAGGCTGTGGATACCCACCAAAATAGCCCTGACTCCAGTAGTGGTCGTAGAATGGCTGCTGCTGCTGCTCCATCCTATGCATCCGATCATGGATGCTTTCTTGATTGGCGAAAAGAAGGCGCTCATTCTCGAAGATCGCCTGCTGGTTGACGAAAAGCCGGTTGGTGGTGTCTTGAATACTGGCATATGCAGCGGTGTGGCTGTGCTGCGTCTGCTGAATGTCTTGGAGCATGTTGTACATGCCCTGCATAGAGTAAACATCCTCGCTCGCTCGGCGCAAAGGAGAAAGATCACTCTGAAGGTGTGACGTCAAATGACGTAATGACTCTCCTTATATAGACTTGGTCGGCGCCACTGTTGACCCGTCGATACCATCGATGTGAGTCGATGGTATCGACACGTCTCGATGCTATCCGCCCCTCTCGCGAGTATCGACGGCTGACGATTGTTTGATCTTGTAGCCCGGATCGCTCTTGAGTCGATACCATCGACGCGGGTCGATGGTATCGACGCTGCACCCAGATCGATGACGTGGACGCCGCAATCGCCGTCGATTTCTTTGCGCGGATCGGTGACATGGATGGTTGATACCATCGACAGATGTCGATAGTATCGACTTGGCTTCATTGCGACACCGCCACTTTGCACTTCAACTTGTAACGATGTCGATACCATCGACGAGGCCGTCGATGGTATCGAGTTGACTGAGACAAATCGATCTGAACTTGTCCAGAGATCTCGATGGTATCGACGCCTGTGTCGATACTATCGACTATTGTTGGGCGACCTGCCTGTATGTGTGTCGATACCATCGACGAGTCCGTCGATAGGATCGACTCAGAACGAACTCTGCAGTTGTCAACCTGAACCTATGTCGATACCATCGACCAGAGTGTCGATGGTATCGACTCTGCCTCAGCCTGCACAATGAACAAACGGATCAAGGTATCTTCTTTACACTAAAAATTGAATGAAAATAAAGCAACCTATGATTAAAATTAAACTATCCTAATGTACCGATGGTTGGGTTGCCTCCCAACAAGCACCCTTATTTAACGTCTTAGGCTAGACAGCTTCCGGGCATCTCATTCATCCGAAAGTGTAATGAGTTTAACCTCATTCACTTTTCTCTTGTAATTCTCTCCAAAATATAGCTTTAACCTCTGTCCATTCACCAAGAACGTGGCATCACCATCACGCACTAAAATCGCGCTGTGTGGTTTTACCTCTTCCACCACGAACGGTCCACTCCACCGGGACTTCAGCTTCCCGGGGTGTAACTTGAGTCGGGAGTTGAACAACAAAACATTATCTCCCTTCTTGAATGTGCGCAACTCAATGTGGCGATCGTGGATTAGTTTTGTGCGCTCCTTGTATATCCTGGCATTCTCATATGCCGTCATCCGTAACTCATCCAGCTCATTCAACTCAAACATTCTCTTTCTTCCTGCTTCATCATAACATAGATTTAGCCTTCTAAGCGCCCAATGGGCCTTGTGCTCCAACTCCACCGGTAAGTGACAAGCCCGGGCATACGCCAACCTAAAAGGCATAGTGCCTATAGGTGTTTTGTAAGCCGTTCTATATGCCCACAGTGCATCCGGTAGTAGGGCACTCCAATTCTTCCTTGTGGATGCCACCGTACGCTCTAGAATCTTCTTGATTTCATGGTTTGAGACCTCCACTTGGCCTTGAGTCTGCAGATGATATGGGGTGCCAATGTTGTGCTTGACCCCATATTTCTTCAATAATGTTGAGAACTTCTGATTCCTAAAGTGTGTACCCCCATCACTTATTATCATTCGGGGTATCCCAAACCTGCAGAAAATATTCTCTTTCACAAACCTGCACACTATAGTAGAATCATTAGTCCTTGTGGGGATTGCTTCCACCCACTTCGACACATAATCAACGGCTAACAAGATATATAAATTGGAGTTCGAGGACACAAAGGGTCCCATGAAGTCTATGCCCCACAAATCAAATACCTCAACTTCCTGAAATACATTCAGGGGCATCTCCTGTCGCTTCGATATATTACCTGCTCACTGACAAGGATCACATTGCCTCACAAAATCGTAGGCATCCCGAAACAAAGTTGGCCAATAAAGGCCGCTTTCCAACACCTTAGCTGCGGTTCGCGAACTGGCATGGTGTCCTCCCATAGGTGATGCATGACAATGATGGAGAACACTCTCGTACTCCACTTCAGGCACACACATGCGTAAGATACCGTCCCTGCATTGCTTCAAAAGAATTGGATCATCCCAAAAATAGTATCTTAAAGAATGAAAGAATCTCTTTTTCTCCTGATATGACCAATCTTCCAGGATGATCCCGCAAGCCAAATAATTAACAATTTCAGCGAACCAAGGCTCTTTAGAATTAATTTTTAAAATTTGTTCATCGGGAAACGTCTCGGTTATGTGTATATGCAAATCTTTTTCATCCACCCTATCTAACCTAGACAAATGATCAGCCACTACATTCTCAATTCCAGACTTATCCTTGATTTCAATATCAAATTCCTGTAAAAGCAAAATCCACCTAATGAGTCTGGGCTTTGCGTCTTTTTTCTCCATCAAGTATTTTATTGCAGCATGGTCAGTCCATACAACTACTTTAGATCCAACTAAATACTGCCGAAATTTTTCGAAAGCAAACACGACGGCAAGTAATTCTTTCTCAGTAGTTGTATAATTCAATTGAGCATCATTCAGAGTTTTGGAAGCATAGAAAATCACAGCGGGCTTATTATCCACCCGTTGCCCCAATACGGCTCCTACTGCAAAATCTGAAGCGTCACACATCAATTTGAAGGGTTTTGTCCAATCCGGCATTTGAACAACCGGGGCAGAAATCAATTTTTCTTTCAAAACATCAAATCCATGAAGACACTTATCGTTGAAATCGAAAACCGCATCTTTCTCCAAAAGTTCGGATAAGGGTTTTGCAATTTTAGAAAAATCCTTTATGAATCGCCGATAGAACCCGGCGTGTCCCAGAAAGCTTCTCACCCCTTTTACAGAATTTGGCGAGGGCAACTTGGAAATCACCTCTATTTTCACTGGGTCTACCTCAAGACCTTTGCTAGACACCTTGTGTCCTAGCACTATTCCCTCTGTCACCATCATGTGACATTTCTCCCAGTTAAGGACCAAGTGTGTGTCCTCACAACGCTGCAACACTTTGTCTAGGTTATAGAGACATTCGTCAAACGATGCACCATAAACCGAGAAGTCATCCATAAAAACCTCAAGACAGCGCTCTACCATGTCAGAAAATATGGCGAGCATACAGCGTTGAAACGTCTCCGGTGCATTACATAAACCAAACGGCATTCGACGGTAAGAACAAGTCCCATAGGGATAGGTGAACGTAGACTTCTCTTGATCCAAAGGATCAATCGAGATCTGGTTGTACCCCGAATATCCGTCTAGAAAACAAAAATGTGACCGACCGGCAAGGCGTTCTAAAATTTGATCAATAAACGGTAAAGGAAAATGATCCTTAAGTGTGGCGGCATTCAGACGACGGTAGTCAATACAAACTCACCACCCGGTTACCAGTCGGGTGGTGACAGGTTCATTCAAAAAACTTTTAGTGACAATAATTCCCCCCTTCTTAGGGACTACCTGTGTGGGACTCACCCACGTCGAGTCTGATATGGCATAGATAATCCCTACAGCAAGAAGTTTGATGACCTCCTTCTTCACAACCTCCATCATGCTCGGATTTAAACGTCTTTGAGGCTGAATAACAAGCTTGGCTCCCTCCTCGAGCCGAATCTTGTGCTGACATAGAGTAGGGGAAATCCCCTTGATGTCTGCAACAGACCACCCAAAAGCTCCACGGTGGTTCTTCAACACTATCAGCAATTGCTCCTCCTCGTCTGCACTCAAATAAGCAGATACGATCACCGGTAACTTGTTTTTCTCAGCTAGAAAGACATACTTGAGATGCGGGGGAAGCATCTTCAATTCTAACTCTGGCGGGCTGAAAAGAGATGATTGCAGCGGTGGGGGAAGTACACCTAAATCTTCATAATGCCTCACATAGAAGCATGGAAGCATCTGAAGCATTTTAGCGCACTCCTTGAGTGATTTACTCCACATCCAATCATAGGTAACATTCAACAAACAAGCCTCTAACGGCAATTCCGGATATGCATCAACAACAGAAATAGCAATCACATCATCCTCCCAAGAAGGCGGAATGCCCTCATTCTCATCATTCGGAAATCCCACAGCTTTACACAAAGAAACAACCTTAGTTTGCTCCATGATATCCACAGCTAAGGTTCCATTATCCATCTTGCTCATCACATGAGCCATGTCCAGAAATGGTTTTCCAAGGCAGAGTGAGATGTTGTGATCCATATGTTTCACCATATTACATTGTTCTTTTGCTTTAGAAGACGCAGTGCTAGAGGGCATGACCATCTCAAAGCGATCATCTGCTATGCCCAAGGTCAAGCGACCTCTTCCCATCTCTAAGATCATGTCGGCTGTAGCTTGGAAAGGACGTCCAAGTAACAACTCGTTGCCATGCTCATCCTACATCTCCATAACCACAAAATCAGCCGGAAAGACAAATCGATCCACCTTTACTAAGACATCTTCACAGATTCCATAAGGCTTCACCACAGAGTTATCGGCCAATTGAATGGTCATATTGCTCGGCCGTGACTCCTTCAGTCCCAACTTTTTGAATGTCGAAAGGGGCATTAAGTTGATGCTCGCCCCTGAATCACATAGTTCTTCTCCAAATTTAAACTTCCCGATATAGCAAGAAATGTTGAAACACCCTGGATCCTGTCTCTTTGGTGGTAGAGTGCCCATAATGAAGGCACTCACTTGCTCCTTTAGCACAACGACCTCAGTGTCTGGTATTTTCCTCTTTTTGGTAATGACATCTTTTAGAAACTTCCCGTATGAAGGGATTTTCTCAATGGCTTCCAATAACGGAATATTGACTGAAAGCTTCCTAAAGCTGTCCAAGAATTTCTTGAACTGTGCATCTACCTTCCTTGCCTTCGCACTATTCAGATAAGGGACCGGAACAACTTGTGCCCTTTGATGGGGTGGCACATAAGGCGTCTTTTTCTACGGTTCCTCCTCAGCAACCTGTTCTTCAGTACCATCCACGGCTATGTCTTGAACTTGCCCTGTGACTGGTGTGGGCTTCCCCTCATTGGATTTTCCTTCAACTTCATCTTGCAGTGTACTTGTTTCATCTGTTCTTGGATTCAACACTTTCTTGCCGCTTCTCAGCAGAATAGCCTTAGCTTGCTGGTTTCCCCCGGGAACATTGGTATTCCTGGGAAAACCCGGATGTGCTGGTTTCTTCAAACTAGCTATTTCAGCTGCCATCTGCGCCATGGATGTCTCTATGGTCCTCATTTGAGCCCCATGGCTCTACAATGTCTGCCCAAATTGATTCATGTATTCTCCTTATTGCTTGATTTGCTGCCCGAATGTGTTCATTAACTCTTGATTTTGCTTGATGACCTGATTGAGCAACTCCGTGCTCTTGTCCTCTGCAGCTGGCACGGGCTTGGCTTCCGGATCCTGCAGAAAATTGTTCGGATCCTTCCATGAGAACTTTTTGTCTTTTCTCCATGAGTAGTCATTGTTCCTGTACCCTTGTTGTTGTCTCATGTACTTGACTTGAGCCTCATCCTCGGACTCATTTTCTTCTTTTTGCAGTAACTTCTTTGCGAGAAGATCCATCTTCTCATTCAGCTCTCTCATTGCCTTTGATTCACTGGCGACTCATGCTTGCTCAACTGGGCCTCTCTCTCTTTCTCCCCATGACTACTTTCTAGCCATGTTCTTGAGTATTTCCCAGCATCTAGTGTCAGTATTGTTCAGAAAAAATCTCGACCCGGCTGAATCCAGATTACTCCTATCATGCTCGGAGAGAGCAAAATAGAAGATTTTCACCTGTGTCTCTTTGTCCAGCCCGTGATGCGGACATCTCCTCAACATAACTTGAAATCGCTCCCAGGTCTGAGAATATGTTTCACCGGCCTGTTGGGTGAAATTGTGAATCTTCCGGATCATGTCGTTAGTCTTCTCGGGAGGGAAGAACCTCTCAAAGAAGACCTCCACCATATGGTCCTAAGATTCCATGAACTCATCGTCTAGATTATGTAGCCACTCTCTTACTGCTCCCGCCAAGGAACTTGGGAACAGCTTGAGGTACAATGCATCTTGTGGAAACCTGTCTATTTTTACCATGTCGCAGTTTTCAACGAACTGGCTGATGTGTGCAACAGGATCCTCATTCTTCAGCCCATGAAACACATTTGATTTCACCAAATTAATCAATGCTGGATCGATCTTATATGTCGATATGTTGATCGCCTCCTTCTTTATAGGACCCTTTAAAGCTGATGAGGAAGAAGCTTTGATCTTCTCCCATATGGTTTGTGGCTCGACCATCTCTTCTGGTTCAGATTCAGAATCTACCTCTTCTTGGTACTCTTGCTCGGAATGCTCCTCGTCCTCAGGTCCCGAAAACGGAACCTCGGGTGTGCGATTGTCGTAGTCTGTACTACGTGTATGCACCATGCAACGTACCTGAAATGAGAGAATTCGAGTTCAGTACTATGCTTAGACGAGTATAAACAATTATAGAGAAATTTACAAATATTTGAAGTTGTTTCAAAATAATAAAAAAAATTGTGGCCTAGAGTGGCCGCTCGTAGCACTCGAAGTGCCAACAATTCGCCGTATCCCCGGCAACGGCGCCAAAAACTTGACGTGTATTTTACTACGTGCTAAAACGCAACTATACACGTCGAGTAGTACAGGCCGTGTGAGGCCCGAGTCAAACACAGGGATACTCGGAATTGTCGGAGACTCCTACTAACTATTTGCGATCAGCTAAGCCGAATAACAAATTGGGGTTTGTTGTCAAAATTAAAAGAAAATAAAATGAAACAAAGCAAACAATCGATTAAAGGTTAATTTAATCAATTCAAAAAGGTATCTTTATGATTGCGATTTCACCGTGGGTATTCATTGTATTAGATTTTATATAATGCCTCAATCTTCTCTCTCTATCCGGGTAGTGGCCTGAAAACAGAATTACCCACTGTCGTGGTGCAATTCACTACTTATGTTTAGGTCGGTTCCACCGTCGTAGTAACATATTCCCTAAACTAAGTGCATTATGAACGGTCTCTCAGTTTCCACCATTAATTTTACACCACCTTTGTCAAGGGATTTATCAATTAATGTAGGTTCCGTCTCTTTTCAACCGTTAATCCTTCTGTCGAAGTGATTAAGGGCATTAGGTTATTATCATGGTGATCAAGCATAACAATATATGGAGAAAATGAAACTATACCACGGATTTAAGAGAGAAAATATGAATTACTAATATAAAACTGTCATACAATGAATTCCCGGGCTACTCCCAGTCCTAAAGATGGAGGGGATTAGCCCCGCATGTTCATCTCACACAAGTACATGGTAGAAATAGGGGAAATCATATGAAAAATGTGAATTGAATGGGAAAACCCCTTAACGGAGAAGAACCGATTGATCCTTTGCGTAGAACACGTGCTTTCACGCCTCTCGGTGGTGAAATCCGTCTTCGGCAGCGTCCGGATCGACAGGTATGAACTTCTGGCCTTCGTTCTCCTTTCTCTCCCTCCTCGGCACTTGTGCAATGGCAAAATCCGATCCTCCCTCCTCTGGGCGGCCGTCATTAGGTATAAGTCCCTAATTAGGTCGTTAATTAACTCCAGCCGTCCGATTGAGATCAATCTGAATCCAACACATATCTGACGGCGTCGATACCATCGACGCGAGTCGATGGTATCGACCCACTACAGTAGCGGCTGGCTGCAAACCCTTCCTTTGTCGCGCCCTTCATCATCTCGATACCATCGACTCGGGTCGATGGTATCGACTTCCTTTAGGCGTCGGTTTTGTCATTTTGCGACTCTGTAGCCTCCATGTGTCGATGGTATCGACTTGGTGTCGATACTATCGACTGCTTCTTCGCCAGCAACCTGAAGGTGTCTCGATACCATAGACATCAGCGTCGATGGTATTGACTCTTTGCTGCTCCTTTCGGCTGGCAACCTGCGACCATGTCGATGGTATCGACTTCCGTCGATGGTATCGACGGAAGCAAATACTTGTTTTTCCTGAAATTTGAAGACAAGATCAAATAAATCCACACAAATAATAATAATGTGATAATGAATGCTCAAAATGATGAAACTAAGAGAATTTGACATAAAATGATGGCAAAGACCAAAATGGGTGAATTATGCAATATTAACCATAAAAATGACTAATAAAAGCACAAAACACATATCAAACAGGTCTATAAATGCCACTCAAAATCATCACATCAAATCTACACCATCATTATCCCACATAGGATTATTTATTTTGTATTTTGTGGAATTATAACTTATTATCCTCAATTATGAATATTTTGCCTTTTATACCCATATCCTATATTCTTGTTATTGCTTTTATGATTAATTTGAAGGTATTGGGTAATATTAATTTAAATTCTATGTTTTAATGTGACTTATGCATGAATTATTATATTCAAGTTCACCAAAGAGCATATCTTAATCCTTGTTTGGATAAACCTCCAAGAACTAAGAGTTCTAAGCTACTAACCCTGGAATAAGATTAATTCCTACGTTTCAGTATGTTACAGAGTGATGATGAATAATTAGGGTTTCTAGGTCGATAATCATATACGTGGATAATTAGGGTTTTGAAACCAATGTGTATGTCTTGCTATGATTTTATTACGGATATTAGGATTTCTAGGTCAATAATCATATACATGGATGCTTAGGGTTTTGAAACTAATGTGTATATGTTGCTATGGTTTTATTGTGAATAATTTGACCAAGATATTCATAATGCAATAATATGTTAGATATGATAATTTGGCTTTATAACCTTAATGAAACATAATATGATGGAATTAGGGTTACACCTAATGTATCATTGGGGTTTATAACCCTAATGAATCTTGGGACGATGGAATTACATTTGGTACCATTATTCCTATTTGAAAACTAATGTAACCACAAATCCTAGTCTAAGACCTAGGTTAGGTCTAATTAGCATGATATGATATATGGTGACACACATGTAGTATAAGTACATGCATATCATGTACATACTTGAAGTATATTGTACAATTTGACGAAAGGTATGTGGTTACAATTATGAATTCATGTATGTATCAACTTTTGAAGTTTTTTAACTTTTCTCAAAGTTTGATGAAAATAACATGTTGGATGTTTATTTATTGCATGAAAACTATAAAAACCATATGAGCATAACATAAAGTAAACTTTGATAATCTAAACCCAAGGTTAGACTTACAAATGGGTAGTTCACCTAAGTCCAATGATGTATAGAGAAAGTTGATTACACCCAAGGTCGATTAACAAACATGGGTTGGATTATTTTAGTGAAAATACCAGTTTATGTGTGCATCTATTTGATGGTTGTGTATGTATTGTTATCTTATATGCACATTTTTATATTAACCCCACATACAAAGTATAGCAATGTGCTGATCTATTTTGTTTGTCAGCATTTTAGGTTAACCTAAATATATTAGTTGAAGACATAAAGATTCAAGAAATCTTGAAGTCAGGTAAGTACAATGGAGTACAAAAAGTTAATGTCAAGGAGGATTAGCTAGATGTAATACTTTGTCTCAATATATGTTAGCTCTCATTTTGAATCATTCATGTAACTCCTTAAAGGAGTTCATTATACAATCTTGTAAACATTAATTGTTTAAATTAATGAAAATTATTTACTATTCTTTATTACTTTTTAAATTTGGTCCTAGAAAAGTTAGGTGATGATCCTTGAATTTAATGTCTTCTCCTATTCAAAGGACATCTAAAAGTATGAGTCGTTACATTTGTACTAGAGCCCAAATTTAGCAATTAATAATTAATAATTTAAAATATTAAATAATCCTTATATATAAGGAAAATTATTAGGGCATAACCTAAGGGTAATTCTATCTAGAAAGGATCAAGGGTTTCAGGGTTGGCAATATTTTCCTAACCACCACTATGTTGGTATACAGGGAGTCCCTTATCCAATGTGATACCTACCTGGCTAGAACCTAAGGTTTGCCTAAAATAATGTTTCTTCTAGGTTTCTCATCTCTAATTTCATACTCTCCTCATCTATTTTCTTCATAAACCCTAAAATACACTTCCCTCCTAATATTAAGTTAGGGTTTTTATAAAAGTAGGATGATGGTATCCTCTGCCAATTAATTCACACATAATGTACATTTTGTGATTGAAATATTGATATAGTTAGGAAAATGTTTTATTCGTTATTCCTTGTGAGGGAAAACCCTAGATAGAGATATGATTAGTTTAATAAAACCCTAAGTGGGTTAAGGGATATCTTAAACCCTAAGGTGTAGGCTTTAGTCCCTAGCCCTAAACCTAAACCCAAATATTGGGTAATGAAAATAATTTAAGTGAAGTTATAAACCTACACAACAAACCCTAAGTATGGGTAAAGAAAAGAAAACAAGAACCAAATGGATAGGGTAACTAAGTTTTGGCACCTAGTTTATATACCCAAAGTTTCCCCATGCATGCAAGTATGTGGGTTACAATATCCATTCATGCATGGTGCACATGATGGATTTAGTATATACCAATGAAACATATAAAATTAGTAATGACATAATAAATGTAACGTCCCTGACCTGGGTTATGTGTTAACCCTAGATGTTTTGCTTAAGTAAGTTAATTATATGCTTGCTTATGTCTTGTAAAAAGTAATTATGGTTCATGAGGAACTTATGTTTCAATTCTAGTCCTTTTGAATAATGTTGAAATAATGTTTTACTTACTTTGGACTAAAGTGCAAATTATCCAAGTTGAGGGGTTAAATTGCAAATTGTGCATGGAAAAATGTTCCTTTAGTGTTGAAGCATCATAAGAGTGAGAATGATGCAACGGTATGGCTCCTAGAATCCTGAATAACAAGATAGAGCTTGTTGAGCAATCCTTGTGCATTAAAACCTAGTTTTGGTGTAATGTGCAATTTACCCAAAACCTAGGGTTCAATATGCAAAATGTCACTGCTTGAGGATCCCTAATTATTCTTGGCATCATTTAGAGGCAATAAAATTATAGGGGCACCTCATTTGAATCACTTTGGAGGAGAGAGAATCTTGATATTAAAATAATCAAGATTTAACCATAATTGGAACTTTACTTCAATTTAATGCAAAAATAAATATATTAATTGAAGATCCCTTCAACTAAAAGGTGAGGGATGATTTTGCAAAAGGTTGGACGAGATTTTTCCTTGCAAAGGCACGAGAATATCTTAAGGGAGTGGAGAGCCCACTCACATTAAGTTAATGAAAAGTAATATCCACTAAAAATGGGATATTAGTATAATATGATTAAGGTGCTTAATTTGCTTTTCTTTTAAGTTGAGGATAATGAAGGGGAATTAGAGGCAAGGGAGGGTGCCTTCGTGCACAAGGGAAAGATGGGAGTGTGTGGCACAAATTGGAGAGTTGAAGGATTTTCTTTCAACTTTTTCTCTCCTAGAAACTCCTTTATATATACTCTCTTTTCCACTCAAACAAGGATATCTTTTCGGATTTGCTTTCTTTCTTGCCTTGGACAAGCTCAAGAGGACTAAGGAGCATAAGGAGGACGAGTTCCAACCTGTAGGTAAGCTTCTTGATCACTTTCTAATATTATTTCATGGTAGAAATAAAAAATAAATCATGGATTTCTTCTTTTCTTCCATCAATCTTCCTTTCTAGCCAATCCCTTTCACTCAAAAGTTGGAGGAACAAACCTTGTGGAGTGAGAAAGCTTCTTTCACCATTAGGAACGTGAAGTTGGAGCTTTGAAGCTTCATTGAAGGTGGGTTATATAACTTCAAACCTTGAACATTGTTATTGATTTCATATCTTTAGCTATTGTTGAAGTTTTCTCTATCCTTCAAATTTTATTTGATTGATTGATGAAATTACCATGGAAATCACAGCAAGATTAGTGGGTTTAGAGCTTGATGATGAGACATCATGATAAGCACACACCTCCACAAATATCCTTTGTAAACGGTTTCATGAACTTGAGACCAAACGGTCTCAGACCGTTTGGAGCTCAACTAATGATGTGATGGATGATGATCCATTGGATTGAATTGAATTGGTTTCAACAAGATTCAACATTTGAAGGTCCATCAATTATCAACCCTAGATCAGGTCATTAGTGAAACCTTAATCGCTTTCCATGAGTTTTCCTTGTTTGGTTTGGGTCAAACGGTCTCAAGACCGTTTACACCAAACGGTCTCAAGACCATTTGGGGCCAAACGACCTCAAGACCATTTGAGGTCAGGTCATGCCCAATTTGAATGGTGGTTCAATGATTTCAAAGTAATTAGTTCCACAATGACCAATATTGAAGGTTCATCGATTTCAAACTCTAATCCAATTGGGTTCAAAACCCTAATTGATGATCAATTTAAAGTTGAATCAATTGAAGGATGATTTATTAGTTCAATTGAGGTATCGTGCATAGGTTCAATTCATGAGTGGTTACATGGATTCAATTGATGAGGGAATTAATCTTGGAAACTCTAAATCAATTTGAGTGGTTGAGACCATTTTTGGTCCAATCAGTTTTGAGGAGGTTTGGACCAAACGGTCTCAAGACCGTTTGGTACCAAACGATCCCAAACCAATTGAGGCTCAAATGATCTCAAGTATCTTTGCACTAAATGGTTTCAAGCTCCAACTTTTCTAAACTGTTTCAAAACGTTTGAACTTAATTAACTAAGATTGTTTGAAGGTCTAAATGGTCTTAGACCGTTTGAAGGTCAATTTATCAAGACTGTTTGGGGTCTAGATGGTCAAGACCGTTTGGAGTCTAGGTGACCAAAACTGTTTGAAGAGTAATTAACCTAAACCGTTTGAAAATCCAAGTTGATTAAATGTCAAGTACTTATGTGATTACTAATGATGTAAATCAAGGGTGATTACATTAGTTATAACCTTAATGATTTAGGGTAATTAGTACCCTTGAAAGGGTTAATCTTTGGATATTATGAAAGAGAAATCTTAACACACTACTCTAACCCTAACTGGGTGTATTGAAATAAAGAAATTGAATTGACCTAATTAAGTCAACTTTGAGACACTTAACATCCCAGAGAGGATGAGAGAGAAAGTAGTGATTATATGAAAATACAAGCTTCAATTCCTTCATTATGAGTAAATATGTAATTAGGGATTCATCCATGATGATGAGATCATGAAACCCTAATTAAGAAGATTAGTGAATCTTAACCCTAAATTAGGGCAATACAGGTTATAACCCAAATTTTGGGACAATTGTAGATGTAAAACTAACTAAGGCTAATGCTAAGTGAATCCTTAATTTTTGGCAATGGGATGAATATCCCTAAATGACATGAAAAGGGAAACCCTAACCCTAATAAGGGATTAGTGGTGTTAAATTGCATGGTGCTGATATGTAATTGATATAACTGTTATCATAAGTACTAACCATGCAGGTATCATGAGATGATGAGTATAGCCAGGTATGAACTATGATGTTTTGTTATTGAGAATGTTAATGGGCTTTGTGAGCCATGATATGCTTTATTGCTTAGTGAAAAGTAATAAGAGTTGAAATAGGCTTGGTAAGCCATATGAGATGTTTGTGTAATAAGTATCATGATCACCTTGGTCAGATGACCTGAAGGTATTAGTTACCTAATAAGTGGTAACAAGTGTTCTATGATGAAGTAAGGGTTGAATGCCATATTCCATAATTATGATGATAAGTTGTTGAAAAATGAGATTGCATCTGATAAGATGAGGGATTGAGATCCCAATACTTTATTAAAGATCTGAACAGTATTTGATGAAAGCATTCCACAATCTTTATAGCAATGGTTATAATAAATTATGTTTGGAAACCTATTTTGATGCTAAAAAGAATATGGTAATGTACTTAATTAATCAAATGAAATCTTATCATGAAGAGCCCTGACCATAGATCCATCATCGTCAATAGTTTGGTGATGGTGAAATAGGTTTTCCCAAGGGATCTCCTGGAGTTCATATTGTTTAGTATGTAGGGGTAATGGGAGTGAATACCTTATGCCCTAATGTGGGATTGATGGTAGATAAACATTAAATCTCTCAATGTTTCATTATATGTGCTAGGATGGATGTATCACGAATCTCCCAATGATGTTAATGCCGGAATCGAGGCGAGATAAACATGAAATCTCCCGATTTGCGAAGAGAGTGCAGTTGCCGCTGTAACTCTATAGAAAAGTGCCAGTATACCCTAGAAATCTATATGTAGTAGAGACACGAGATTTCCTGCATATTGAACCCACACTGATTGGGAGGAGATGAGGTCATCGAGTTCGGATCTTCCATTGATCTTGTGTGGTACCGATTTTGACTTCGTAATGGTTAGTTGGAGTATGAACGGTATACCTTCATCTCCTCAGGGCTTAAGTTTGATTGTAAAATGTAATCAACCGTGTACCATAATTTCTTAAGGTTGATATACGAGAATCATTGATTGATGTTGCATTGCTTAAACAGATCCTAAATGGATATCTTTTATGCATGTAATTCATATTCCTTGTTGAATAAGTATAATGCTGTTTAGTCAAGATATAGGTGAAAAGCTTTATTGACTAATTTGATTAGTATTTAATCTAGGTGATGTTCAATATATAATTCCTCTTCTCAATCTTATACTGTTTTTTATTTCACCATAATAATATTCTTGGCAGAGAGTTATATCTCTCGCTGGGACAATTTCAATTGTCTCACCCCTGCGAGATCCAAATTTTTAGGTGGACGCAGACGAGGAGGCAGGAATCCTTCAGTAGGTGAAGGACAACAACATCAGTAGTAGAAGAGAACAGAAGTGACATCTCAGGTGGAGACACTAGCTATGAAGTCTTGTATATATGTAGATAGAGTCCTATGTGTCGTCTCTGTACTCTCAGGTCCTCGGAGTCGGTAGTTGGTTTTAAAGAAACGATCTAAGATTTTGGTGTAATGCCTTAAAGTTATTATGTTGCTTATGTGTAGTTCAACAAAGCAACTGTTAAGGTAATTTGAGATGACATGGTACAAGACATGTACTTGTGAACCAATATGCAACTGAAATATTTTGGTCTTTAGTGAAAGAGTTTTTCCTTGATTGGATCTCTTTGTAAAAGTTTTAAATTTTTAGTGATTTTCCGTAATCCACTTCTAACAAACGCTTCCACTTAGTTAATATCGATTCAAGTGCCACAATTAGTGGTATCAGAGCTTTAGGTTCGTTGAGTCTACAGAGACATAGGATTAAGTTTGTTGAGTATGTTCTAGTGTCTTCCAGTTATCTGATAGTGGCTTCTACTCTTATAGGATAAGAAGATACTAAAGATGTTTGGATCACACGATGAACATGCTGTTGAGAGAAACATTGCTACACTAGGAGGGGGTGCAAGGGACCAGCCCAGAGAGGAGCCGATACCTGAACATCCCCAGATTGACCCAGCTATAATAGAAAACCCAGCCCTTCATGCTCTATTTGGGCAATTCTTGATGACCATGACACACATGGCACATAGAATGCCACCACCTGCACTGAGGGCACCAGCCCATCATGATGGGCATGGAGCCGGCAAGACCTTTGAGAGACTTCATTGGGTTAGAGCCATAGATTATGCTAGTACAACTGACCCAACAGATGCAGACTTATGGCTGACGGAGCTGGAGAAGGTTTTCAGGATCCTTGACATTCCTGAAGCTGAGAAGGTGAGACATGTTGTATACCTCCTCAAGGGGAGTGCCGGCCACTGGTGGACTATTGAAGAAGGCAAGAGGCTAGGTGTAGTAATCAGATGGGAAGAATTCTGGCAAGAATTCGTCATTAGATATTTCCCTAAGACATTTCTAGATGAGAAGATCTCTCAATTTGAGAGGATCAGGCAGGGTCAGATGAACATTAGCGAATATGAGGCTACATTCGTAGAGCTTTTGCGGTTTTGTCTGCATATGGCAGCCAATGATGAGGAGAGAATCAGGCATTTTGAGAAAGGGTTGAACACTGATTTGACTACTCCCACATCTGCTTTAGAGAATAGGGAGAAGTTTGCCACTTTTGTAGAGTCTGTGAGGAGGATAGAAAGGTCTGTGATTGAAAAGTGACAGACTAAAAACAAGAAGGTGTTTACCCAATACCAGGGACAGAGGTCTGAGTGTTTCAAAAATCCAAGGTTTTCTGCACCACCACCACCAAGATTTAATCCCCATACGAAATGGATGTCAATTAGGGATAAGGGCCATAGATTTTCTCCAACTACAGCCCAAAGTTCATCTTCAATGTCAGTAACAGGACCATCCAGGCCACAGTGGGAGAATAAAAGTTGTTTCAAATGCGGGAAGATGGGGCATTTGATGAAGGATTGTCCAGTTAGGAATACAGTGGTGACTCAACCTCCGAAGCAGAGTCAACAAGGCTCTAAGAGGAGACAACTTTCTAGTGGCACTCGAGGACGAGGACAAGAATCACAAGTTGGATCATCGACACCCAATAACCGAGCACAGGGTCAACTGCAGGCAACAACGAGGATCTATGCAATGAACCAGCCTGAAGTAGTTGTCAATCCCAGAGTTGTGATAGGTTAGATGGAACTATTTCATTATGATATGTCTTCTTTCTGCTTCGTATCTATTTTAATTGATCTGGGTTCTACGCATTCCTTTATCACTCAAGAAGTGATTCTTGACTGCAATATGACAGTTGGTCATAGGGCATAGAGTTTGAAGTTAGAAACTCCTTTGATGGGATCTACAGTGTTGCGGGAGGTGTGTTCTCCCTGCACTCTTTCTTTTTCTGAACATCACATTCAAGTCGATCTTATACCACTTAAGATGCAGAGTTTTGATATAATCCTTGGGATGGACACCTTAGAGAAGTATAAGGTGGTCTTGGATTGTAGTTCCAAACAAGTTGTGTTCACAGATGATAATGACACATAGATCTTTTAGGGAGATAGAAAGATTCTTCCAACATGTCTTTTGTCAGCTATGGTAGCTGAGAAGCTGATGAGGCAAGGATGCTTTGCATTCTTGGCACATGTAGTGGACACCACAATGGAGAGCCTGAATCCTTCTGAAGTTTTGATAGTTAGGGAGTTTGAAGATGTGTTTCCTAAGGAACTTCCGGGTGTTCCGCCAACCTGAGAGATTGATTTTGAGATTAATCTAATCCCGAGTACACAACCGATAGCACAAACACCATATAGAATGCCACCTATTGAGATGGCAGAGCTCAAGAAACAACTACAGGAGTTGCTTGAGAAGGGTTTTATCTGACCAAGTACTTCACCATGGGGTGCTCTGGTTCTCTTTGTTAAAAATAAGGATGGGTCCATGCGGTTATGCATTAACTACAGACAGTTAAATAAAGTAACTATAAAGAACAAGTATCCTTTTCCAAGGATAGATGACCTATTTGATCAATTGTGTGGTGTAACTATCTTTTCTAAGATAGATTTGAGATTAGGATACCATCAATTATGTATCAAGGAGGGTGACATACCTAAGTCTGCCGTTAGGACAAGGTATGGTCACTATGAGTTCATAGTTATGTCGTTTGGACTAACTAATGCACTAGCTCCATTCATGGAACTAATGAATAGAATCTTTCGACCATTTCTTGATCAGTTCGTAGTAGTCTTCATAGATTCCATCTTGATCTACAGTAGAGATGCTCAACAACAGCACCTTCGTCAGGATTTAGCTTTGCTAAGAGAGCATAAGTTGTATGCTAAGTTTAGCAAATGTGAATTCTGGCTACCAGAAGTTTCTTTTCTAGGACACGTAATATCTGCCTCAGGTATTCGTGTTGATCCTAAGAAGGTAGAATCTGTCCTGCAATGGGAACAGCCAAAAACACTGATGGAAATATGTAGTTTCCTAGGATTGGTAGGTTACTACAGGAGGTTCATTAAAAACTTCAGTTCTATAGTTTTACCCCTAACCAAGTTGACCAGGAAGGAGGTTCCTTTTGTCTAGAATGAAAAGTGTCAACATTCTTTCCAGCTACTGAAAGAAAGGTTAACAAGTGCACCTGTGCTGATGTTACCTAAGCAAGAAAAGGGGTACATAGTTTTCTGTGATGCATCTAAGAATGGTTTAGGTTGTGTGTTGATGCAGGATAATCATGTGATTTCTTTTGCTTCTCGACAGCGTAAGAAACACGAGGAGAATTATCCAACACATGATCTAGAGCTAGCTGCTATAGTCCATGCTTTGAAGATCTGGAGACATTATCTTTATGGATAAACATTCCAGGTTTTCACAGACCATAAGAATTTAAAATATATCTTCTCACAACATGAGTTGAATATGAGACAACGTCGCTGGATGGAATTAATCAAGGACTACGATTGTACAATTGATTATCATCCAGGGAAAGCCAATGTAGTGGTTGATGATTTAAGTAGGAAATCTTCATCACCAGCCATAGATAAAGCACAGTTTAACTCTTTAGTGTTCTCTAAGAGAGATATGCTTATCTCTATGAGGCAAAACAATATACAACTTAAAGTATCTTTGTTAGCCATGCTGTTAGCTGAGATGCAAGTAAAACCTACTCTGAGATAGCAGATCAAAGAAGCACAACAAGTTGATACTGTGGTTCCGCGGATCAGGTCAGAGTATGGTAGTGAGAAATGGGATGGCTTTCATGAGTCAGAGGATTAGGTAGTCTATTACCATGGTAGGATGGTGGTACCTGATGCCAATGATTTAAGGAGATTGGTTTTGGAGGAAGCTCATTCTTTAATGTATGCAATGCATCCAGGGAGCACCAAAATGTATCATAACTTGAAGGATATGTATTGGTGGCATGGTTTGAAGAAGGATGTTGCTGAGTTTGTTATGCGGTGTCTGATGTGTCAGCAGGTTAAAGCTGAACATCAAAATCCCACAGGAACAATGCAACCTTTTCCTATACCGCAGTGGAAATGGGATCATGTGACCATGGACTTTGTGGTTGGTTTGCCTAGAACAACCAAAGGTCATGATTCCATATGGGTGATAGTTGATAGGTTGACTAAGACAACACATTTCCTTCCTGCCAAGACAACCTACATTGTTGAGAAGCTCACACAGATATACATAGATGAGATAGTGTGGTTGCATGGGGTTCCAGCTACTATTGTTTCTGATAGGGATCCCCAGTTTACAAGTCATTTTTGGGAACGACTACATAAAGCTTTGGGTACACAATTAGGTTTAGTACATCCTTTCACCCATAGAAAAATGGACAATCTGAGAGGACCATACAAACTTTGGAGGACTTCCTTAGAGTATGTGTTCTACGGTTTGTAGGAAGTTGGGATCTACACCTGAGCTTGATAGAATTTTCTTACAATAATAGCTATCAGCACAGTATTGACATGGCACCATATGAAGCATTATCTGGTAGACGTTGTAGATCTCCATTATCTTGGTATGAAATAGGAGAAAATCAACTTTTGGGTCCAGAGCTAGTGCAGCAGACAACTGAGAAGATTAAAGTAATACAACAACAGTTAAAGACTGCACAGGACAGACAGAAATCATATGCCGACAAACGACGAAGACCCTTAGAATTCCGAGTTGGAGACATAGTATATCTCAAGGTCTCACCTTGGAAAGGTGTTCTTAGATTTGGAAAGAAGGGGAAGTTAGCTCCTAGATTTATGGGACCTTATCCAATCATTGAAAGGATTGGAAAGGTAGCCTATAAGCTAGAATTGCCACCTGAGTTGCATAAGTTGCATCCAATATTCCATATCTCCATGCTAAGAAAGTGTCATCCTGACACAGAGTTAGTTCTGCAACCTATGGAGGTATAACTAAATGATGAGGTGTCATATGTTGAAGGACCTGTAATGATCCTTGACAAAAGAATTAAAAAGTTGAAAAAGAAAGAAATTTGTCTTGTAAAAGTTCTCTAGCATCACCGTGGCATTGAAGAAGCTACGTGGGAACTAGAGGAAGAGATGAGGAGGAAATACCCTACTCTTTTCACTTAATGTTTTCGTTGATGATTTCAGAGACGAAATCCTGTTAGGGGTGGATAATTTGTAACATCCCTGACCTGGGTTATGTGTTAACCCTAGATGTTTTGCTTAAGTAAGTTAATTAGATGCTTGCTTATGTCTTGTAAAAAGTAATTATGGTTCATGAGGAACTTATGTTTCAATTCTAGTCCTTTTGAATAATGTTGAAATAATGTTTTACTTACTTTGGACTAAAGTGCAAATTATCCAAGTTGAGGGGTTAAATTGCAAATTGTGCATGGAAAAATGTTCCTTTAGTGTTGAAGCATCATAAGAGTGAAAACAATGCAGAGGTATGGCTCCTACAAGCCTAAATAACAAGATAGAGCTTGTTGAGCAATCCTTGTGCATTAAAACCTAGTTTTGGTGTAATGTGCAATTAACCCAAAACCTAGGGTTCAATATGCAAAATGTCACAGCTTGAGGGTCCCTAATTATTCTTAGCATCATTTAGAGGCAAGAAAATTAGAGGGTCACCTCATTTGAATCACTTTGGAGGAGACATAATCTTGATATTAAAATAATCAAGATTTAAGCATAATTGGAACTTTACTTCAATTTAATGCAAAAATAAATATATTAATTGAAGAGCCCTTCAACCAAAAGGTGAGAGATTATTTTGCAAAAGTTTGGACGAGCTTGGGCCTTGTAAAGGCACGATAATATCTTAAGTGAGTGGAGAACCCACTCACATTAAGTTAATGAAAAGTAATATCCACTAAAAATGGGATATTAGTATAATATGATTAAGGTGCTTAATTTGCTTTTCTTTTAAGTTGAGGATAATGAAGGGGAATTAAAGGCAAGGGAGGGTGCCTTCGTGCACAAGGGAAATAGGGGAGTGTGTGGAACGATTTGGAGAGTTGAAGGATTTTCTTTCAACTTTCTCTCTCCTAGAAACTCCTTTATATATACTCTCTTTTCCACTCAACCAAGGATATTTTTTCGGATTTTCTTTCTTACTTGCCTTGGACGAGATCCAGAGGACAAAGGAGCAGTAGTAGGACGAGTTCCAACCTGTAGGTAAGATTCTTGATCACTTTCAAACATGATTTCATGGTAAAAATAAAAAATAAATGATGGATTTCTTCTTTTCTTCCATCAATCTTCCTTTCTAGCCAATCCCTTTCACTCAAAAGCTTGAGGAACGAACCTTGTGGAGTGAGAAACTTCTTTCAACATTAGGAACGTGAAGTTGGATCTTTTAATATTCATTGAAGGCGGGTTATATAACTTGAAACCTTAAACATTGTTATTGATTTCATATCTTTAGCTATTGTTGAAGTTTTCTCTATCCTTCAAATTTTATTTGATTGATTGATGAAATTACCATGGAAATCACATAAAGATTTGTGGGTTTAGAGATTGATGATGATGACATCATCATAAGCAAACACCTCCACAAATATCCTTTGTAAATGGTTTCATGAACTTGAGACCAAACGGTCTCAAGATCGTTTCAAACCAAACGGTCTTAAGACCGTTTGGGATCAAACGGTCTAAAACCATTTGGAGCTCAACTAATGATGTGATGGATGATGATCCAATGTATTGAATTGAATTGGTTTAAATAAGGTTCAACGTTTGAAGGTCCATCAATTATCAACCCTAGATCGGGTCATTAGTGAAACCTTAATTGAGTTCCATGAGTTTTCCTTGTTTGGTTTGGGTCAAATGGTCTCAAGACCGTTTGACATCAAAAGGTCTCAAGACCGTTTGGGGCCAAACGACCTCAAGACCGTTTGAGGTCAGGTCATGCCCAATTTGAATGGTGGTTCAATGATTTCAAAGTAATTAGTTCCACAATGACCAATATTGAAGGTTCATCGATTTCAAACTCTAATACAATTGGGTTCAAAACCCTAATTGATGATCAATTGAAAGTTGAATCAATTGAAGGATGATTTATTAGTTCAATTGAGGTATGGTGTATAGGTTCAATTGATGAGTGGTTACATGGCTTCAATTGATGAGGGAATTAATCTTGGAAACTCTAAGTCAATTTGAGTGGTTGAGACCATTTTTGGTCCAATCAGTTTTGAGGAGGTTTGGACCAAACAGTCTCAAGACCGTTTGAGTCCAAACAGTCTCAAGACCATTTGGGACCAAACGATCCCAAACCAATTGAGGATCAAACGATCTCAAGTATCTTTGCACCAAACGGTTTCAAGCAACAACTTTTCTAAACGGTTTCAAAACATTTGAACTTAATTAACTAAGACCGTTTGAAGGTCTAAACGATCTTAGACCATTTGAAGGTCAATTTATCAAGACTGTTTGGGGTCTAGATGGTCAAGACCATTTGGGGTCTAGGTGACCAAAACCGTTTGAAGATTAATTAACCTAAACCGTTTGAACACCCAAGTTGATTAAAGGTCAAGTAATTATGTGATTACTAATGATGTAAATCAAGGGTGATTACATTAGTTATAACCTTAATGATTTAGGGTAATTAGTACCCTTGAAAGGGTTAATCTTTGGAGATTATGAAAGAGAAATCTTAACACACTACTCTAACCCTAACTGGGTGTATTGAAATAAAGAAATTGAATTGCCTAATTAAGGCAACTTTGAGACACTCAACATCCCAGAGAGGATGAGAGAGAAAGTAGTGATTATATGCAAATGCAAGCTTCAATTCCTTCATTATGAGTAAAATATGTAATTATGGATTGATACATTATGATGAGATCATGAAACCCTAATTAAGAAGATTAGTGAATCTTAACCCTAAATTAGGGCAATACAGGTTGTAACCCAAATTTTGGGACAATTGTAGATGTAAACCTAACTAAGGCTAATGCTAAGTGAATCCTTAATTCTGGGCAATGGGATGAATATCCCTAAATGACATGAAAAGGTAAACCCTAACCCTAATAAGGGATTAATTGTGTTAAATTGCATGGTGCTGATATGTAATTGATATAATTGTTATCATAAGTACTAACCATGCAGGTATCATGAGATGATGAGTATATCCAGGTATGATCTATGATGTTTTGTTATTGAGAATATTAATGGGCTTTGTGAGCCATGATATGCTTTTTTGCTTAGTAAAAAGTAATAAGAGTTGAAATAGGCTTGGTAAGCCATATGAGATGTTTGTGTAATAAGTATCATGATCACCTTGGTCAGATGACCTGAAGGTATTAGTTACCTAATAAGTGGTAACAACGTTCTATGATGAACTAAGGGTTGAATTCCATATTCCATAATTATGATGATAAGTTGTTGAAAAATGAGATTGCATCTGATAAGATGAGGGATTGAGATCCCAATACTTTATTAAAGATCTGAACAATATTTGATGAAATCATTCCACATTCTTTATAGAAATGGTTATAATAAATTATGTTTTGAAACCCGATTTGATGCTAAAAGGAATATGGTAATGTACTTAATTAATAAAGTGAAATCTTATCATGTAGAGCCCGGACCATAGATCCATCATCGTCAGTAGTTTGGTGATGGTGAAATAGGTTTTCCCAAGGGATCTCCTAGAGTGCACACTGTTGAGTATGTAGGGGTAATGGGCGCGAATACCTTACACCCTAATGTGGGATTGATGGTAGATAAACATTAAATCTCTCAATCTTTCATTATATGTGCTGGGATGGATGTATCACGAATCTCCCAATGATGTTAATGCCGAAATCGAGGTGAGATAAACATGAAATCTCCCGATTTGTGAAGAGAGTGCAACTGCCACTGTAACTCTATAGTGAAGTGCCAGTATACCCTAGAAAGCTATATGTAGAAGAGACACGATATGTCCTACATATTGAGCCCACACTGACTGGGATGAGATGAGGTCATGGAGTCTGGCTCTTCCATTGATCTTGTGTGGTACCGATTTCGACTTCATAATGGTCGGTTGGAGTATGAACGATATACCTTCATCTCCTCAGGCTTAAGTTTGATTGTAAAATGTAATCAGCCGTGAAGCATAATTGCTTAAGGTTGATATACGAGAATCATTGATTGATGTTGCATTACTTAAACATATCCTAAATGGATAGCGTTTACGGATGTTCTTCATATTCCTTGTTGAAGAAGTATTATGTTGTTTAGTCAAGATATAGCTAAAAAGCTTTATTGACTAATTTGATTAGTATTTAATCTAGTTGTTGTTCAATATATAATTCTTCTACTCAGTCTTATACTGTTGTTTATTTCACCATAATAATATTCTTGGTGGAGAGTTATATCTCTCGCTGGGACAATTTCAATTGTCTCACCACCGTGGGATCCAAATTTTAGGTGGACGCAGATGAGGAGGCAGGAATCCTTCAGTAGGTGAAGGACAGCAACAACAGCAGTAGAAGAGAACGGAAGTGACATCTCAGGTGGAGACACTGGCTTTGAAGTCTTGTATATATGTAGATAGAGTCCTATGTGTCGTCTCTGTACTCTCAGGTCCTCGGAGTCGGTAGTTGGTTTTAAAGAAATGATCTGAGATTTTGGCGTAATGCCTTAAAGTTATTATGTTGCTTATGTGTAGTTCAAAAAAGTAATTGTTAATGTAATTTGAGATGACATGGTACAAGACATGTACTTGTGAACCAATATGCAACTGAAATATTTTGGTCTTTAATGAAAGATTTTTTCCTTGATTGGATCTCTTTGTAAAAGTTTTAAATTTTTAGTGATTTTTAGTAATCTGCTGCTAACAAACGCTTCCGCTTAGTTAATATCGATTCGAGTGCCACAATAAAAATATAGGACAAATAATTCACATTTAGGGTTGGTGTCCCAACCTGGGGTGGGTCAACCCAAGATTGGGAAAAGGTCCTTGATGAGGCATAACCCTAAAACTTGTGGGGTCAGGTTGTGTCTAGAAAGCCTAACCTCCTCCTAGTGGTGAGTTTGTAGGTAAATTTGGCGACAAAATTGGTAGCGAAAACATAAATTTTCTTGCCAAGTTCCCAGAACTAGTAGATCATGTCAACTACTATGAAGTGGTAAGGAGGGTTTTGAGGCATATACATGGTCCTAGAGCAAGTCCAGTGACAATCCTTTAAGAGTTGTGTTTCTTTCACAAGCATCACAGGAATGATTGTTCGAGGTGTCCTCCTGGTGTAGCACCACTAACAATAGTTGACAACATTCTCCTAGCATGATAGAGACAACCTAGATGCCTCTACATAGTCCATGTGGACGAACATGAGCTCAATGATGTTCTTCTAGGACTGAAGGGAAGGAGTTGTCCCTTCTTGTTGTCAACATGCTAGCATTGACTTTTCTCCCATTTGGCTAACTCTCCCTTTTAAAGGTAAGATGTTTCTAGCTCTCACATTAGCACAATTTTAAGATGGGGATTCTTAACATATAAGAGTCTTACCCACCCCCACCCCTATATATAATAGAAGATGGGCTACAGATTACACAAACCTCGGGACACAATGGGATGAATTTTATGAACTTATGGATGTTGTGAATCACCAATTGATTGACAAACATGTCATTAGATTGACTAGACACTCCAGTCAGTCGATCAACTATTTTTACTACCTAAAAAAGTAATTGCTTTTAGTGCCATGATTAATGTACATCATTACATCAACAAAAATGCTTGACCTAGTTCTACTGGTCATCTGACTGGCATTACCAGTTGATTAACTATACACTCCAGTCAACCAACTAACAATCATTGTTGTTTAAGCTTATTTCCTAAACACTTTAGTAACCAAGTTAAACCTTATCCACGTGTGAAATCCTATTCTAGCTCCATCCTATGTGTGACCCTACAAGTCCCAAATTATATTGGTAGTGAATGTTCATAACTAAATTATGACATCAAAGCAATCAAAGGATCCAGAAACACATCATTGCTACCCAAGTAATTACAAAGTTGGAGAAAAACATCAACCTATATCTGTGATTAGTGTTATAGTGATTGTATAGTTCCTTTGTCTTTTCTATCCAGATTGAATTCAAGGCATAAAATCATTATCATCTAAATATTCAATCCATGTTCCTTGAACTAGAACAGACTATATGACATGAATGTGAGCTCAAATATCACATATTGAGTCAGAAGAGTATGGCCATATGTTTCTCAATCTCTCTTATAAAGTGGCCAAGATATCAACTCTATATGAGGGACAAATCCCATCTATGTCACTCATAGTCAATCCCCATCTGTCACAATGTGCCCGAGAACCACCTTTATGGAAACCCTTATTCAAGGTCACATTGTATGGTGTCAAAGTTCATCGAATGACTTTGATGAGTGTAGTGACTTCATGTCTAAGAACTACTATCACTTTGAGAGTTTATTCTGAGTAGCACTCTATAATTTCCATGTATCACTCTTAAGGTGGGTATATCTGGTACACTATTCTCTATCAATAACATATATGTTTGATTTTATATCATGTATCATGGTTAATGAGACTATGTCATCAGTCAAGACACATTCTAGTCTTATGTATTAATATCTTCTATTTTTCTTCCATAATAATATCTGAGTAGGAACATAACAAGAATATATGTACTCTTGTGATACATATGATCTCATTATTCTAGTCCTCAACCTGAAGACATATTTAATCAAGTAACATCATTCTTTAGAAATATATCATGTTTGTGTCATGATCTCATGAGTGAGACAAACATAATAGGCATGTATTACCTTTTTTTATTATGAAATCAAGTGTATGATGCCCCATACAAATCATCATATGATTGGCTATCTGGGCATAAATACTTGTAGAATCCCACTTTTAGTTAGATCCAATCACCTACAAATGTTATTATGTGTGATCTTAACATGTCCATCATGTTTTTGTTGTACAAGTCTTTTGTAGCGGGTTAGCAACAATTGCTTCTACTCAGTACTTTGAAAGTCTTCACATCTCCTCACTATACGATCTTTCATATGATATGGAAATGTTGTAGTATGCAATATGAGTTTCCTATCCTATTGAATAGATCCATTGTTGTCACAATATTTCTATTGTATCATCAATGGTTGGAATATTCCACAATCTCATCTAAATAAACTTCTTGATCTAGACAATATCCTTTTTTGTTTTCCAAAATAGCAAGGTACCCAAATTCTACTATAGAATCTACAATTGTTTCTTGCTCATAACTTTTCCATCTTACAATCCTAAATTAAGGTCAAACACAAATTTGTATTGTGATTGTTAATCTTCTTTATTAGTTTGGAAGCTTGGATCAGTGTAACCCTTAACACCCAACTCTTTCTTATTATCATAAACAAGAACATGATCCTTTCTACTTCTTAAGTACTTAAGGATATTCTTTATGATAGTGCAGTGACCTTCCCTAGGATTCAAATGATATCTGGTTTTCATGTCCAATACTTATGACACAACATGATGATTACACATCATTACATACATTATATATCCAATGGAGGATACATATGACATCTTACATGTGTGTTCCCATTCTTTACAAGAACTAGGAGCTCTTAAAATACTAATTTCATGGAACATGGACATATTCTCTCTTTTTGAGTCCTTCATGTTGAACCCCTTTAGCATATTACCAATGTATGTCCTCTTACTTAGGTCAAGAAGCTTTCTAGATCTATCTCTATAGATATCAATTCCTATGATATAAGATTGTTTGCCTAAATCATTCACAACGAAGGTATTTTCCTAGCCAGGTTTTAAACATTTGTAGGATAAGTTTTTCATTCACCATCAATATGTTGAATATAGATAGGATCCCACTAACTTTTTGTAAACACAGGTTTCATGTTCATTTTGACTAATGTCGAACTCTTTGACAACCTTATCAAATCAAAGATTCCAGTTCTGAGATGCTTTATTCAATCCATAGTTGACATTTGTCACTTACATACTTTATTTGCACTGTTTGAATTTATAAAACCTTCCAGTTGTATCAAGCATAGATCTTATGAATATTCCCATTAAGGAATGTGATTTTAGCATCCATTTATCAAATCTCATAGTCATGATAAGTTGCAACAGTAAGCATGATTCTGACGGGTTTAACCATGACAACTAGTGAAAAGGTTTTTATCATGTTCAACACCTTGAACTTGTTTGAAATCCTTTACAACTAATGTTCCCTTGTATGTTTGTACATTACCATGCATGATTGTCTTCTTCTTGAAGACCCTCTTGCATCCTCTGGGATTTACCCCTTCAGGGGGATCCACCAAGGTCATACCTTGTTGGTATATGTGGATTTCATCATAGATCCAATGGCCTCAAGCCATTTCTTAGACTTTAGTCTCTAGACAACTTCTATGTAGATTGTTGGTTCATCATCTATGACCAAATCACCACCTTCTTATTTCATAAGATATCCAAATCTTTCAGACTCAAGGTGTGTACAACTAGATTAGGAGTTTCTTATGTTACATGAGGAACTTGAGATTCCATAATAGTTTGTGATTCTTCTTGTTCCTACTGTACCTCTATTGGTTCAATGTTTTCTTGTTGGTCTTGAACTTTTTTGGCTTCAACTTCTCTCCCACCAATTCCTTTGCAAATGAATTTCTTTTCTAGGAAGACAACTATCCTAGAAAAAATTACCTTTTGTTGTATGGAATGTATAAGTAGTATCCTTTGGTTTCCCTATGATATCCAACAAAATAACAATTATCTGATTTGGAACCAAGATTTTCAAGAAATAACCTACCCATTCCAAATCTTCATATAAGACATAGCATGACACTTCCCATGCCATATCTTATATGGTGTCTTTTGAACCAATTTAGCTGGTACGCTATTTTATGTAAACATTGTGGTTTATAAAGCATGTTCCTTGAAGGAAGTCAAAATGTTGGCTAGACATCGATGATCTTAACATGGAATGATTCTTTCATTTTGATACATCATTATGTTTTAGGTGGAGTCCATTGTGATACAATATCAGGGTCTCACAAAAGGTCCACAACTTCTTGGTTCAAGTATTATCCACATTGATCATATCAAAGTGTTTAATAATAGTAACTACATTTAGCATTTGTTCTAAAAGGTCTACATACATCATCATGTATGAGTCCGTATAGATCACTCACTCTTTCATGTTTTTTAGTGAAAGGAGATTTATCATCTTGCCCAACAAACAAGACTTGCATATCTCTATTAGTTTGAAACCAAAAGGGTCTAGTTGACCATCCTCATGAATTCTAGAAATGCTTTATTTATTTATGTGCCCTAGATGACAATGCTATAGATATATATCATTTGAGGTATCGAGTCATTTACTATATATGTTATATATACATGTCTCTAAAACTATTGAGTATAGACTATGAGACATTTGGGCATTGCCATAAAAGATCTATCCTTAAAATAAAACATCAAACATACATGATACTCTTATCCAATCAACATACATATGTGAATTTTTTATTAATGATAGGTGCATAATAGAAATTAACTAATTATGCTACATGCCCACTAAGCTGAGATAAATGATAGATTCCAACCATAGTGGAAACAGATCTTGGTCCATGTCGTTCCACCTTATCTATCTTATTTCTTCTCATATCCCAAAGTGAAAATATCTATCTCCTGCTTCCTCTTCCCGAGTTCCTCTATATAAAGAAATTTTTATCAGTGTCCAAGGTGGTGACAGTAGTGACACTTCCCATCCTTATTCACTCCTCCCTCTTCTTAAAGTACAGAAGTCATGGGCTTCTGACTGGCTTTTAGAACTCTTATTGACCTTGCCTTAGCCCTTAAACTTTCATTTCTCTCTATTGATCATCATCATAGATTTAGGATTGTCTTTGTTCATCTGAGCTTCAACATCTCTCAACATGGTCAGCAATTTTGACAACAACTTATCAATAATGTTCATGTTGTAGAACATGATAACTTGGCTATATGACTCTGGAAATGACTACAAAATCACGTCTGTGGCCAACTCTTGGCCTAGGGAAATTTGAGTCTTGCTAGGTTCTTCACATACCCAATCAATTGAGCACATTGGGTCCTACTAGATCTCTCTATGCCATATTGCATTTGAACAACACCTTTGAGATATAATATCTCTCTTGTCCTGACTGATCCTAAAACATGTTCTTGATATGTGTTACCATCTCGATGACTTCCATGTTGTCATGTTGTCTCTTTTACTCATATTTCATTGAGCATAGCATCAGACACTTGACATTCTCTTTGGAATACTTCTTATAAGAATCCCTTTCAGCCTTAGGTGTGGTGGGAGCAGGTTCATCTGGCTCTAGTGGCTCGAGGACATATATATTACACTCTTAAGTGAGAACAATTCTCAATGTCCTGAGCTTGTTGTAGAAGTTATTCCCTTTCAATTTGTCCTTCTCGAGGACGAATCACAACAAAATGTGTTGGTGTTTGCCATTTTTTTGTACAATAAAATTTACATTTGTCAAAAAACTTTTTGATTTGATTTGAAAAAATGGGCCTTTAACTAATTATTACTCCTACTATTTTTTCAAATTGGTAGCCCTCACTAGCAATTTGTAAGACTACAACGTAAAAGCTTCTAGTGAGCCAAGATCCATGTTTCATAAAAAATTAGGCCTTTAATTAAATATTACTCCCATAGTTGACTATTTAGGTTGGCAACTTTTGCCAATTGCATCTAATGCAACTCTTGGACAAATGATGTGCAAAACTCCTTGTCACATTCCATTTTTATGCTTCTAGACATGTAATCTCATTAAGGGCACCTAGTTAATCCTGACCCAAAAGTCAACATGATTGAATATGCACCCTACTTTGGTAGACCAATATATCTACCAACACACTTCCATGAGATAGATGACACACCATGCTTTGGCATACCAACACTTAGTCGATCAAGATGTTCATGTGTACTGATTATGGAAAGTATCTAAAACTTAATATTTGATGGGTTTTATGAATAAATGCATATACATATGCAATCACAATATACTTATAATATGTGTCATATACATACTATATCTAAAAATGAAAACATGCAATGGCAAACATACAAGAAATGGTTATGGCCACACTAATATAATTCTTTGGAGCCACAAAGAATTACTATACACCTAAGATCAAATATCACATGTTACAACCTATAAAGAAAAAATGTGGTGTGTTGGAAAAAAGACATTCGGTGGATTGGACTCTTCCAGTCGATCGATTAGTCTACATGTCAGTTGATTGGTTTCCTTTGGTTGGTTGATTGGCTTCTGGCTCAAGTGATTGTCTGGACTCCTCTAATCGGTTGGCTAGACCTCTAGTCAATCAATTGACTCCTTTGGTCTATTTCTTCTATGGTCCTTTGGTTGATCGACTCGACTTCTAAGTCGATCAACCTTTTTGGTGCAGAATGTCTTCTCTTTCATTGATATAGAAATTAAAGCTATTCCCTTTTACTTATTACATTGTAAAAGGTAAAACCCCAAGTCACATTCGAGGGTAGTATTGTGAGGAAAGCATTAACTTACATATGGAGAAAGAGATAGAAATCAAATATAAAATATAAGAATTAAACCTTTTAACCAAGCACATACGCCCAAGGGTATTAACCATAACAATGCATGCATGATCCAATAGATGATGCATATGAATGAAATAAATATTATATCACATATATAGTGTCTAAAGGTCATTCCCTAGCATATGTGATCTTAATTGGATATGCATATTAATCACTTAAATATTCACTTCATATGAAAAAATAAATGATAAGATAAAAACTAATCATATTGATTAAATCCCAAAACATAGTCAATTTATGTGGCTCTGATACCACTATAGAGAAATTTGGCAATAGTGGTACATCGAAAAAAAATCTTCACATATTCCATAACCAGCAGATTGTGTAAACAACTATGAAGTAGTAAGGAGGGTTATAAGGTATATACTTGGTCCTGGAATAAGCCCAACAATAATCCTTGAAAATTTGTGCTTCTTACTCAAGCAACACAGGAATGGTAATCAGAGGAGAACTCCTTGTGTACTACCATGGACGGTGGTTGACGACATTCTCCTAGCTTGATGGAAATGACCTACATACCTCTACGTAGTCTGCATGGACTACCAATAACTCCACGTCATTCTTCTAGAACTGACGGGAAGGAGTTGTCTCTTCATGTTGTTAATGTGCTAGCGTCGACTTTTCTCCCCTTTGGACATCTCTCCATTTTATGGTTAAGATGCCTCTTGGTATCACGTTACCACAGTGTTGAGATGAGGAGTCATGTCATACAAGAGTTTTGAGAGCCTTGGCCACCCCTCTTTATATAGGAGTGGATTGGCTAGCATCTCAACAAACTCGGGGACACGATGGGACAAAATTCATGGTTTTTCAGCTATTGTGAAACACTAGTTGGTTGAATGGATACTCCAGTCGCCCGATTGGCTATTTTTCCACTTTGTTAACGTATTGGATTTTAATGTGACGATTAATGCACATCATTATGTCAACACCAATGACTGACCCAATCCTAATGGTCATCCATTCGATTGACTGGACTTATCCAGTCAGTCAAGTGGGCACTCTAGTCTATTGACTGGCATTCCCAACTGGTCAATTGACAACCAATGTTGTATAATTTGAATAACTAAATACTTTAGTAACCAAGTTAAACCTTATCCATGAGTAAACTCCTATTCTAGGTGCATCCTATGTGTGTGACCCTACAAATGCCAAATTATGTTGACAGAGAATGTCCACAACTAAATTATGACTTCACAAGTAATGAGTGGTATCTAACAACAAATCATTGTGAGTAGTGTTACAATGATTGTATACTTCCTTTTTCTCTGATATCCAAATTGAACTAGAGGCATGAAATCTTTTTTATTCCTCTAAAATCCTTTCCCTTTTTTCATATTTTCAAAAGGGAGTTCTTTACAAAGTAGGTAAAGGAAAAGGTGAAAACTATTTAGACGTATGATTGTATAGGTGAGGAAGGATATAAAATGGGAGAACTAGAGAAATTGGAAAAAGAAAAATTTTATGAACTATAAATTTGGAAGGCAACGTCGTCTCAATCTGAAGAGAACTTTGAATAGAAGACCCTCAGCTAAAGATTTTGACCAAGTTCAAACTAATAAATAGAACCAGAACAGACCTCGTAACCAAGCACATCATAGAGACAATAGTAGGACATGAAGACAACTCTGAATAGGAACTGGCATAGGTCAAAGAAGAATAACTCCAAAAACCACATTATAGAAACCTACAGAATGTCTAAAGATGAGTATCTCAGATAAAATGTAATTCCAAAGTACATTTGCATCTTTGAATTCATTATCATGAACTCTCCTATTCCTCTTCATCCAACGATGAAAAATAATAATGGCAGTGGAAGTCCTAAAAAAATTTTGCATAGAACCCGGATCATCCCTACTTTGAGGAACAAAAAAAATACCCATGATATAATGCAGAAAACCAGATCTGTTTAACATACTCACATGAAAAGTAAATGTGATCAGAATCTTCATAATCATTAATACACAATGAACATCTTGAATCTGAAAGAATGCCTCTCCTTCTTGAATAATCAGTAGTTGGGGGTCTATTGAACACAACCCACCAAAAATGAAACACACACTTTTTTGGAGCCTTGGCCCTCCAAATCCAGTTAAAGATAGGATTTCCAATACATGTCCTTCTGATAGAATTCCAAAAAATCATTAGTTTGATAGAATGGGAACCCTTCAGAGTTATAGAATCTTTGCTAGATAACTATTTTGAACTAAGTAGATTAAAGATGACCTCAGTGTATCTGCTTACAAGCATGACCCATCTGCCCCCAACAATAATTCTACTGCATGACGCATCCTCAAAAATACCAGATCTTATAATCATGTTGTTACCCACAATATCCAGAAGAGTTCCTCCATCAAAGATAGGATCCTTCCAAACAAACATATCACATGTACCAACATTGGAATCTATTCTTGAGAGGAGGAGACCCATTACTCTAAAAATAATACTAAATAACCAGGAATAATTCAGAGACTCATTGTAATGACCCCCCTCACCCTGTTATCCCCTATTTAGGAAGACCAAGAGGGTAAGGGATTACCTTTATTGTAGGATTGAAGGTTTAGTAAATCAATAGAAATAATTAATAAATTTTCACTAAATAGGGTTTTCTAAATTTTAGCAACAAGAAAAAATTGACTAAATCTTCTAGAGGTACATTACTTCTTGTTTGTTTGGTTCATTCTTCATGGGAGTCCACATTCCATTAAACTTGTAGAAATAACAACATATAATCCTAAAACTCAGATCAACAAAATAGTAGGTCAATATAATGACTTATACTGGTATGCGGGGGAACTAAAATGTTTGTATATACCTGTAACAACATAAGCACAACAATTATTTATTATAGAATCAAAATTTATCATTTTCTTCATAACCTCTCAACCCGTACTACTCAACCTCTGGGATACTCTCACTTAGGGTTTTTGTCCCTACAGGGGACTGTAGGCCACCTCACAGTATGGAGCCAGGTTCCTATGTTGGCCACCTCTCAATCTAGAGTTAGGTATCATGTTGGTCTTTCCAATCTAGGGCCTGACCTCATATGACCTTCCCGATGTGGGGCATGGTCTGACCTTCCCAATATTGGGCCTAGCCTTAAGTCATCTTCATGAATTTTCATTCATGTCCATTTTCAAACCTCTAGAGTTGATATGTAGGGTTCAAGCAAGTTATAAGCATAATTTATGATATCCATAGTGACTTTATAATTTGCAATAATTAAATAAACATACACGCATTCAATTTCAAACAATCTGACAAACCTTGGTAAAATGTTGTGAAACTAGTGTAGTTAGTCATAGACGAAACAACATACCTTGATGGTAAGCCATGTAGATTATACAATCTTACTTCAAGTAGATTCAATCAACCAGTCAACAAATCCTAGAAAACAAAAAATCCACTCATTCAATCTGCATGTATGTAAATGCTAAAGTGTCACCATCACATCAATTTCATTAAATAGATTGAATCCTACTCAGATCCCAATCTAGGATTTTGATTAAGCAATTATCAAATTATCACTAGAGTCATTCTTTGAAACCCTAATCCCCATGTTTATTGATCTAATGACTTTAGAACCCTAATTCATGTTAGGTGTGACCATAATTATCAAATCTACCATATTATTGCATTATGAACACTTATATCAAATTAGTCACCTTAAGGTTATAACAAGTCACGTCATTGATTTTCAAGATCTTAATTACACATGTTAAAGAGAATCCACTCTAGAAGACCTAGATTCTCCTCATTATGATCATAACCATGTTAGATTACCATTATAGTTCACATTATCATGTAATAGCATAAAAGAAAACCTTTTAATATTTTTAACATGATTAGGATACAAATCTAGGGTTTATGTTCACTAATTACCACTTAGTTATGTATTACCCCTATTTTTAGAACAGGGATCATGTTTATGCATCAAATATATTTTATTAATGTTCCTTTCATTCTTTCGATCAAAATGGTATATAATTTCACTATATTCAGATACTCCTAGCTATTTCAAAGATTTAATAAAAAAATATATACCTTGATAAAAAAATTATATACCTTGAAAAGTATATAACTAGATAATAAAAAGTTATATTTGGATACTCGCTATTGGTCATTATCATAATGACCATGGTTTTAAGAGGGGCACAGTTCATGACCAATTTTCTCTTCTAGACCGGCCAACAATTGCAGTTTGAGTCACCAGAAACATGGTTTCCAACTAAGTAATTAGGCCACAAACTCTTGATCGATAATTCTAAATGGATTATACATATAAATTAGGACACAAACTCTAATTTGGAACAGACAGAGTCAACAAAAATAAGATTGAAACTAAATTCTTAGTTATACAAATGGAAAAGGACTTCACACATGCCATAACTATATATATATATGCACATGTTCCCACATATCATGTACATCGCCTTCTTTCACCAAACTAAATCAAGTCATTGTTGTGATCATATCTTATAGCTTGCAAGACGAACGCAACGAAAGATGAGCACAAATGTATACATCGTCGTTCTACCTACGAGTTCGTCTGGCAAGTTCCATCAACAACCATGATGACAAAGTACAACCAAAAGTAGCAAACAAATAATCACGGTAAATATATTCATTTATATAGAAAATAGTATAAAACTATCATCCATTCCAACCACTATTAGTGACTGCAACCAGCCAATCATTGTAATTATTTGGCATTAGTCAAGAATACCGTTGTGTTAAAATAGAAAATATGTTCTTCTAATTTATTGTTGCATCATTTGCCTTAATCAAAGATTATTTTGTTTGGGTGACATTCCTCATTATCCTATTGGATAATTGGTGTCCATGATCTACTTCTATTTATAAAAAGGTTATATGGAAATTGCTATATCAGTTTTTTTCTTCTAATGAGAATGTAGGTGAACGTGTGCAAAGGGTGTCCATAACGCTAAAATCTTTAATTCCTGGACTATCAAATTGGGAGCTGAATTGTAAGCTTGTGTATAAAGATGAAGTCAGAACTTATCGGAATACAACTATGTCAAGGAACCTACTTAAAATTGAGGTTTATGGATATCGAGGTAAGTCCCATGTTTAAGATGATAAATTCTATGAGTAAATTAAAATTTTCATATCTATCAAATTTAGG
>OY856411.1:1462183507-1462196007 GCA_963693085.1 Alisma plantago-aquatica | reverse complement strand
TATCTATACACTCGAGTGTATTCTAGCCTGACTCTCTCTCTCTATATATATACATAATATATATATATATATATATATATATATATATATACATACATGTATGTGGGGGTTCATTCCCTACCCCCGTAATTAAGTTTTTGATACCCCTGCTACTCGAAAAGTAACAATTGGGTTAGAAGAGTAAGTATATTGATAGAAAAGTAACTAACTTGTCGATAAAGTAACTATACAACTAAAAAGGTAAAACTGAGAAGATTACACACTAGAAAATTTGGAACAAATATGCAGTTGTACATTTGTTGCAAATGTAACTATTATGCATGGCATGTAACTATTTAGAAGCTAATGCAATGATCTAGATGTCTAAAGTACAAACTTTAGAAAAAGTAACTATTTGTGGAGTGGATAGAAACCCACACAAGTATTAAATATGAACCATATATATATATATATATATATATATATATGTATATATATACATATATATGTATATATATATATGAACTCTTAGTCCTAGAGCTCTTCTGACTTCAAAAAATTCTTTGTCAATTTTATTTCCTTCAAATTCTTTTCAAAAACTTCCTTCTATTTCTTTGACGTAATCTGATGTAGAAGAACTAGATAACTTAAGCCAAGAAATTGTTAGATTAAAGGAAAAAGTTAGAACCATAAATATAAAACCCATAGAAGGAGAGACTTCTGGAAGTCAATTAATGATTCATATTCCTAAAATTGTCCCTAGCGGACAAGGTAGTAGAAATGAAACACCAGAACAACCAGGAGCTAGATACTGGTCAGATCCTAGTTTTTGAAGAAAATCCACTGACAAAAATAGATACGAAGGAATAAATTGGGCATCAGACAGAAGACCAAATAATATTGCTCTAGAAACACCAGTAGATTATATGAATCAAGAATATATTAGTGCAAATGTAATTTATTTAAACCTAAATTGTGTTAGAAATATAGATGAGGCTATAACAAGATGGGAAAAAGCCACATATTTATCAATAACATCACAAAGTTATGATATAGACACAACAATAAGATTTTGTCATTTAACCTTTCAAGGAATAGTAGCAGATTGGTGGAAAGGATTAACTGACAATGACAAAGAAGCAATAAAAGGAACAACAACCACCTTAGCCCAAATAGTAAATAATTACGAAAATGAATTACACAGAGAATTTTTAGGAGAAACATGGAATACAAACAGAGATGTAGAAAAAGAAAAACAAAGATTTACATTTCTATTATATAATCTAAAGTTTTGTGACATGTGCTGCATAGATAACTACATATGTAAATTTCAAGAATATTTTTATAAAATATATGATAGAATTGACAAAGAAAATGTAACGAACAAAAGCCTATTAAATTTATTTTATACAAAGGTACCTGGCCCTTGGGGATTTAAATCCATGCAATTATACCCCCAATATATATGACAACGAGCAGATACATTAGGAGGAAGAATAGAATTTCTAAGAATGAAATTAGAAGAATGGTGTGCAGAAGCCACACTAAGCAGAAAAATAAATAAAGTAGTAAAACAAGGACTTTGTCGTTCACAATTGACTCATCCAATAACCATAGGATGTGAGCCAATGAGGCATAATAGAAGAAATAAATATAAGTTTAAAAAGAGATAAATATTTGGTTTTAAACCAAAACCAAAGCAAAAATATTATAGAAGAAAGAGGAACTATAATAAAAATGCAAAGAACCCAAAAGAATATAAATGCTTTATATGTCAGGAAAAAGGGCACTGTGCCAACAAATGCCCAAATAGAGGATCTAAGAAAATTAACCAAAAAACATTCGAAGAAATAATAGAAGTAGAACTTTCTAAAATAGAAAACATTCAAGAATTTGTTCAAATAACATATGATGAATAATCATATGGATCAATCTATTATTTCTTAGACACAGAATCAGACTAAAGAAGAAATAATCAAAGAATACCAAGAAGAAGCAGGAAACTTCTTGCTAGAGGTATTAATAGATAGGAGATTATTTAATCGAATAAGAAACACTGAATTAAGATTAGAAAACTCAGATGGATTTAGAACATCTCTCTTTGAAAAAATTGCACAAAGAAAACATATGTTCTACTAAGGAATAACCAACAGAGAAATGCATATGCATATAGAATAAACTAGAAATAGAATAAATATACTTTTACTTCGAAAAGAAGACTTAATGAGAAAAATGGAAAAATAAAAGATAGATCTAAAATAGGATGGATTCATAAAGGAGCTATCCAAATGATGATAAAATCAACCTTTCGAGAAGGAATAGATTCACATATAAATATTGTATTAATGGATAATAGAATTAATGACAGAAGAGATGCTACATTAGGAATATTACAAGGAAATCTCAGTCATCAAAAATTAATCTTTAATATTTATCCAAAGATAAGTGTAAACATTAAAGATAATAATATAAACAGAACTTTAAGTTTGATAAAAGATTTTCAAAGAATAGAATTCATGAAAAAAGGATTCATTCCTTATTCAATAACCTATATAATAAGCTATGCTCTTAGCAACACACGTCACTCTAAAAAATTTGAAGACAAATATATTATAATACTTCCTAACATATTCAAAGATATAGGAAAAATTACAAAACCAGATATAATCTCAGAAATAGAGATACTAGAAAATAGAAATATAGATGTCTCTGAAAAACCCTTAGTAACAGATAATAAAATTCCAAGAAAATTATGTTATGAGGGAAATCAGTTACAATTGACAAATGGAGACAGAATAGAAGAAGCTAGAGCAAGCACATATAGATATAATGGTAGACTACGACCAATACTAAGAAATTTACAAAGAACATCAAGTTTAAGAATTCTAACAGATAATAGAAATGCTAGAAATTATAAACTATATGGAAACTATTTTAATGGACAAGAATGGAGTATGACTACAATATTAATAGATTCAAGCACATGAGCTTCATTTATCCAATAGGGAATGATACCTTATATAGAAAAAATACCCATAGGATCACCCTGTGCATTTACAAATTTCGATGGACAAGAATATGAAATCACACAACAAGCTATTGTTCCAATTGAAATACAAAATATAAGGATTAACATAACACTTTATGTGCAGTTAGATAGTCGCAACGATGATATAGAAATTATATTAGGAATGAGTGCATTACAACAAATGGATCCATTTTCCTTACAAAGTGAAGGACTATATTTTACACATAATAATCATGAGTATTTTTGGAAAAAAGAAAATGACTAGTATATATAGTGTCTACATTGTTGCAAGAATCATATATGAAGAATATAAAACGGAATACTTTCATGCATTCCTAGATATCGGTGCAGGAACTTGTATTTCCCGAAGACAATTCTTTCTTGAAAATTACATTACAACATTACCTACATTATATGGAATGAATTTTATAGGAAAAAGACATGCATTAACTCATGGAGTCAAAAAACATAAAATTATCTTAGGAAATTACATAGTTACATGTCCACCATTCTATACCCCTGAATATGCACAACAAGACATATTACTAGGAAATTATTTTACACAAAAATTCAAACTATATATACAACACCAACAATATATTCAATTATTAACACCTTGTGATCACTGGATTACAATAAAAAGAATCTACAAAGCTTATAAAAGTATATATATATATATATTTATATATATATATACATATATATACATATATAAATATATATACATATATATAGGGCATTCGTTTAATACCCTCATGGGTAACCTGGAGTTCGCTTCTGGCAGCCAAAAAAGTAACTCTTCTGGTCAGAAAAGTAATCATGCTATCTAAAAAGTAACTATGCGACTAAAAAAGTAAATCTGTGATATGTGTATAACTGTGTTTTTGAATCTGCAACTACAAACCTAACTATCTATGCATAAAACTTTACAGTTTGCAAGGTAAAGTAACCCTCTACATGAAAAAAGTAAGAAACTCAAAAACAGTAATCAAAATAGGGGGCGGGTAGCTATCTGCACGGGTAGCTACCCGCGTGGGTATTAAAGATGGACCCATATATATATATATATATATATATATATATATATGTATATATATATATATATGTATATATATATATACATATATATATGTGGGTCCATCTTTAATACCCACGTGGGTAGCTATCTGTAGCTATCTGCACGGGTAGCTACCCACATGGGTATTAAAGATGGACCCATATATATATATATATATATATATATATATATATATATATATATATATATATATATATATATATGGGTCCATCTTTAATACCCACGCGGGTAGCTACCCGTGCAGATAGCTACCCGCCCCCTATTTTGATATATATATATATATATATATATATATAGAGAGAGAGAGAGAGAGAGAGTCAGGCTAGTGTACACTCCAGTGTACTGGAGGCACCGTACACCTCAGTCATTTTTAAAGATGCAATATTTTTTTGAAAAATCTAAACTGTTGATCTTCTTAAATATCGTAAGCACATACTATATAATAAATTTTATCTCATTTGGACACTTTTAGGTCATGCATCTAAAGGATGCAAAAATTAGGCATTTCGAATTAGTTTTGTGTGTCGATTTTGTTGCCCTTGGATGAGTGACTTACACTCATCCAAATTAGCTCAAATTTTGTATGTGGCCTATTATTATTATATCCATTAAGATCAATAGATTAGATTTAAAAAAAACATGGTCTAGATAGACAAACACCATTGGGGTGTACAACGTAATCTGTACAATCGAGTGTATTCTAGACTGACTCTCTCTCTCTCTCTCTCTCTCTCTCTATATATATATATATATATATATATATATATATATATATGGAATTTATTGAATACCCGCGCAGGTACTGTTGCAATTGCTACTCGTGCAAAGAAACGGTGGCATTAGTTGTAAATACAACAAACATCATCTTCTTTGGGTCATCGCTCGATCTGCCATCCTCACCCTCTGCGTGATTCCGGTAGAGAGACCAGCACAATCCACCACGAATGTCCTCGTTAGAGCTCATTCCCGACCTCATCAAATGCAACAATACACATTGCCCTACTCCACATTTCGGTCCACTGCCAGGATCTACAGCTGACCAACAGATTCTCTCCATCCCCAAATTAAAACCCTTGCCGCTGCATATTCCTCTAAGGCTCTAAATATGCTACCTACTGGACAGATTCAATGGCTTGGCGTGTGTCTCAGACAACGTCGTGGCCAGAGCTAGGGATGCAGGTTGTGACTGCAAGATAATTTCCAGCGTGAAGAGGAGCCGTCTCACCGCATCCCTCTGCTATGCCACCGTGACTGTGGTCGGAGCTGCAGATAATGTGCCGCTACTCTGGGAGCTTTCTACGCCTCCTTATGCCGAGGGCGTCTCTTCCTCAGACATGTCCTTGCATACGTCGTCCTCCGACACAGCCGGTGGCACGCACTATCCCTGTTGGGACGATGGTGTTTCCGATTGGAAGCGATGCTCGGTTGGCTCTAGCAGCACCGCTACTTTCGATGTTGTAGGTACTGGCGACGTAGGAGTCAGTTCTTCCATCATGCCAGCATCAGTGACTTGCTGCTTTTCATTCTTTAAGGAACCATCTGAGGATGGGACAAGGAAAGAACAAAGCATGGAGTAGAGGATGTCACGGCCGCCACAGTAGGAAGGGTACTTATTCGGCTTGTTCTTCACCATTGTCGTGGTATCTGAAGACGGGTGTGTCAAGACGAACATCTTTGAAGCAACCTGACTCTGTGGCCGGAAGAAATATGCTGGCAATTGGATTCCTGACCTATGCTCTCGGGCTCCTCCTACTTTCAAGACCGCAAGATCTCGCGGGCAAAGAACCAATTTGTCAGTAGGATGCCAAGGCCAAAGTGAAGGCAAAGGACTTATCGTGCCAATGCAGTAGTTGGGTAGGGTGCTATGTACATGAAGTTCACAATGCAGACGGAATCAAAGAAAAATATCAAAGGAAAAGATGCATGACTGATTAGTATGAGACCCATAAGTCGGCGCTACATATTAGAAATCAGCAAGAAGTCATTGTGCCAAACAGGGGAGTTAGTGAGGGGAACAAGGACAAGTGGTTGTAGCAAATATTTTCAGCATCCAATAAGTAGTTTTATAAATTTTACACTACCCTCGTCATCTTTGAACGATTCTACCATTAGTTTAACTTCAATTACCACTAACAGCTTCTGCTTCTGTATTACAGATTTGGTCTCTTCCAAATAAGTAACGATTTTTTTAGAGTGTTGTAATTAAAATAAGATGTACAAACTAATAACCAAAAGGTATGAACATAATAAAATAGAAATGCATACAACTACTAGTATTTTGACTTGTGTTTGGAATCTATTGTTGTGTTACCTTGAGCTCCAGAAGTTGTATGTATACATTGATTATGTATACATTGATTATGTTACAAAGATGTCCCTGTTATTCTGTGTTCCATACGCATTGTTTACTCTGTGTTCCATATACATTGTTTACTCTGTGTTCCATACACATTGATGGTTATGTGCTACTGCTACTTCTAGTGTGATGAGCTGTTGCTGCTACTGTTGTTAAGATCGTTCTTGTTTTTCTTATTGGGAGTTGCTGCTACTATTTCTACTGCTCGTGTTCTGGTGTTGTTGCTACTGCTATTAATGTATATGTAGTTCTATCTTTTTTAGTGGAGTTTGTAGTTTATTAGTGTGTCAGTGATGCATGTTCAAATATGTAATGGGTTGTTCTTTTTGTGTAGTTTTTTGAAAGTGATTTTGTAACCTTCTATGTACTTCACTTATGTTTTCTAGGCTATCACAGTTACTCTTATTGCTGTTAGAGTTACTCATAGTGCTCGTTCAGTTACTCACAGGGTTGTCACAGTTACTCGTACTGCTTTTTCAGTTACTCGTATTGTTTTCACAGTTACTCTAACTGCTATTTGAGTTACTCGTAGTGCTCATTCAGTTACTCGCATTGTTGTGATAGTTAGTCATAGTGTTTCATAGTTACTCGCAGGTTTTTTTCAGTTACTCGTAGGGTTTTTTCAGTTACTCGTAGGGTTTTTTCAGTTACTCGCATGGTTTTTTCAGTTACTCGCAGTGTTTGTTCAGTTACTCATAGGGTTTTGATAGTTACTCGTAGTGTTGATTCAGTTACTCATAGGTTTGTGACAGTTACTGGCAGTGTTTGTTCAATTACTCAACCATTACTTGTAGTGTTCAGTTACTGGCAGGCTTGTTTCAATTACTCACAGGCTTTTTTTAGTTACTCGCAGTGTTTGTTCAGTTACTCGCAGGGTTGTGATAGTTACTCATAGTGTTTTTTCAGTTACTCTAACTGCTATTACAGTTACTCGCATGGTTTTTTCAGTTACTCGCATTATTGTCACAGTTACTCGCAGTATTGTCATAGTTACTCGCAATGTTTTTTTAGTTACTCGTAGTACTTTTTTAGTTACTCGCAATGTTTTTTCAGTTACTCCAGGGTTTTTTTTCAGTTACTCAACCATTGCTCTCAGTTACTCAAGCATTACTCTCAGTTACTCAAGAATTAATTTCAGTTACTCAAGCATTACTTTTCAGTTACTCAAGCATTCTGTTACTTTCAGTTTAGTTACTCGCATGGTTGTATCAGTTACTCTACTTGTCATACCAGTTGCTCTTTTATCATACATTGTTACTTTGTAGTTGAAATCCTTTATTTATGTTTCATTGGAATAGAAAACTTGCTTTCGTGTTCGTACAATTACTTACAAGATATCTCTGTTACTCTGTGTTCCATACACATTGTTTTTATGATACATGTTTTACCTTCCTCTTTTAGAGTTACTTTTACAAAGTATAAGAGTTACTTTGCTCCTATACGAAGCAATTCTATTGAGTCAAACACAGTTCATAGAGGGAGAGGAAGATCTAAATTAACATGGGGAGAGTTTATAAAGAGAGATTTTGAATCTTTACATCTCGATCAGAATATGACCCATGATAGAGCTGATTGGAAATGAAGGATTCATGTAGCCGACCCCAACATGGTTGGGAATGAGACTTAGATGATCGTGATGATGATGTTGTTGTTACTTTTAACATTGGATAGTTATTTTTTACATCCTGGTGTTATTTTCGATGTCAGACACTTACTTTATTCCAATATGTTACTTAATGTGTCAAATAGCTAATTTCGTGGACCAACAGTTGCTTAATACTATATGGGATACTTTCAACCCAATGATTTCATTTTTTTATATTATCTAAAACACACGTACATCATGATGCCCCTATACACACAACTAAGTTCCTACATTCAACTCATAATGGGTATTGTTACCATAGGAGACATTTTAACTGGGAAGGCATCTACGAAGTCATAGTTGTGGTATTTACGGTACAAGGCCTTTGCTTCAAACACTTGACAGACATAAATTCAATATCACGGTTTACCAATCTACAGTAACTCCTTTGATTGGCATTCTGACGAACACATCCCTCGCGGATTCAGCACAATCTGTCTTGGAGTAGCAATTTTCCTAATCCTTAGCATCTGCTGCTATGACGGTTGCTAGTTCTACACTATTCTTTCAAACCTCTTGAGCTCTCCATGCATCCTACAAAAAAACCTCTATCACCACACTCGTATATTTGGACAATCGTCTCCATAATATCTCCCGATGCATCCACACCAGCATTGGGGCGAAACAGGGCATAATCGAGCAGAAATATAGGATGGTCAGGACTTGTATGCGAAGCACAGGTAAGCGTTGATCAACGTGTCCATGTCGTACTTGGTACTTGTCCTGTGCTAATGGAGCGGCAAGATTCTAGATTATAGTTGCAAAGGTCCATGGAGTAGTCCATCACGGATGGACATATCACGTTGGCATTCAATCAAACACAACATCGTCAATGTAATAATAATGTGTCGGTGAACTTCTACTTCATCATTTCTTTAAACAGCCCCTCACCAAGTCTGATGAGCATCCTGCCGTCTTGCAGGTCCTGGCCCTCCTTCCAGATCTTTGATGCCGCAACAGCGAGCCCCTGGTCCCCGAAGAGGTCCGCTGTGGTGGAGGTGTACCTGTTCATAAGGAAATCATCGTTGTTTCCCTGGCTTGCTGTGTCATGTTTACCGCAACAGACACGTCAGCGAAGTATATTTGCCGCAGACCTTTTGGATCGTGGATGATGGACCGGTCTAATATGGGACGGTGCACCCCTGCAACGGCTTCGTTGACGTAGATGGAGGCAGTGGCGAGGTCCAGGTCCTATTTCGCATGCAGCTAGCGAGAGAGGGCGGCTCGGGTCTTGAAGAAGTGAGTCGACGAAGACACGTCCGTGACGGTGTGGCTGACGGTGACGCCGACGGAGATGACGCTTTGTTTGGGGAACAGGGTACCCTACACCACCAGCACGACAAGCTCTGAATCTTGTCCCTCCTTTTGGGAGGATGATGCCAATGACTCAATCGTAGGGACGAGGCCGTGCCCCCTAAAGGACTCCTTAGGATCATTCCCTATGATCTCACGGAACTCGTCACAGCTCTCTGTGACGGATCCCTGCCCCGGACGACTCTGAAGACTGTCCGCCGACGCCGAAGAAGCCCCGCCCATCCACATCCTCGCAGCCGGTGTGCAGGAGGAGGCTCATCCAGGGGGACCTCCTCACAGTCTCGGTTGACGAAATTGAGAGGTTGTTCGGCAGGACGTCGTCGACCAGGACTGATATCCCAGATTCTGGCTCCAACGACAACTACGGCCGGCCCTGTCGTGCTGCCGATAAAGAAGCAGAAGCGGTGCTCGGCCGAGGCGGCCGAGCAGAGTCAGCTAGGCACAATTTTCGTATCACACGACCTACATCAGAATAATCGGCTTCTGCAGCTGATGATTTCTGTCGGGTCGGCTATTAGATCTGCGAATTTTTTTTGCAGGGTAGTGAAAGCTACGGTACCCCCGCGGGTATTAAAAACATCCTCATATATATATGTGCGTATATATATATATATATATATATATATATATATATATATATATATATATATATATATATATATATATATATATATATAAATACATATATATATGTATATATGTATATATATATAGGCATTTAATTGAATACCCACGCGGGTACTTTAGTTTGGCTACCCGTGCTTAAAAACACGGTGGCATATTTGGTAAATACAGATTTAATTGTGGTGGACTTTGTGTCATCGTTCGTCGTCTCTCTGAATCCTCACACCGCCGCCTGACTAGTGTCATTGTCTTTAATCGGAGGCACACTCATTTATGGAGTACGGCTATAGGCGAGGATGATGCGGGCATCGACACCCAAGTATTGTGTCCTTGTATGCCCTTCCAGATGCATGGATGAGTCCTTGAAGTGAATTGGTCATCACAACATCTCCATTAACAAAGACCGCAACCACAGTGACAGAGCAAAAGGGGGTGGCGGTGGGTGCAAAAGTAGAGATGCAGGTGGAGGTGGTGGGTGCGGCGGTGGCAGGTAGTACAGTCCACAAGCCGAACGAATACAAATCTCGAGGCGTTGCTTCCACGAGAGAGTCGGCCGACTACTTCCATCACTGCCTTTGTTTTCGTAGAGGTGGTCGCGTACGGGCCCATTGGCCATGAACTCATAGATGAGGATCATCTCTGAGTTCTCGTCGCAGTAGCTGATGAGAGACATGAGGTGTCAGTGCCACAGTTTGGACATCATCTGGATCTCCGTCTGGAACTCGTTGATCCCCTGCTCCGCGCTTCACGGTTACCTTGATCCTGTCATCCAGGCCGCTGATGTACACGTTCCCGATCACGGCCTTGTCGTGGAAGTTGTGAGTCGCTTGTCGGAGTTCAACCAGCGAGAACCTCCTCCGAAGACCAATGCAGCGGAGGAGTAATTAATTATAGACATGTTGGTCTGGCTCCTGCCTGCCCTACTCATAAAACTAGAGTGGCCGCCACCACCTGTGGTGTTGAGAGGCAGGACCCATCCACCAACCTGCGTCTTATTCTTGTCGAGCCCTTTGGGTTTTCTGTACAACTTGGCATCCATAATTCCCAGTCCAGCAAATGCTCCTACCATTATCGCTATGCCGGCCGCAATACCAACCTTGTCGGAAGCAATACCAATCTTGTATTTGGGGCCGCTTCCTCATCAATGGTCCTTGTCTGCGTAATTCTGGTTAACCGCTGGCTTGAAATTGTGTAGATGTTTTGAGATGACACTCTTGCCTCCAGAAGGTGTTATGATCGTGTGCATACAAAATGTTTGACAAAATGCATTGCCCAGATGCCATCTCTTGGTCACGAAATGTATCTTCCGACGAACCAACACACTCTACTAGGCCATTTATCTATCTAGTCTTCTCAGCAATGAACTTTTCTTCCCCCACTACAGTTAAGGTTTTTGCAACCTGAAGGACTTGCCGGCTGGAACTTAGAGATATGTTAAATCTGAGGAATACTTTGTGAACACTCTCGTTTGTCAATATACTAAGTTTGATAATTTGTTTAGTTCCCAGATGCTTATTCCAATATGAATATCCATATTACAAAACTGTCACCTACATTACGGTTGGTTGTTGTCTATTACAATGTGACTGTCCATATTACAGATGACACTTGCTTATTACAATATGACTATCCATATTACAAACCGACACCTGCATTACGGTTGACTCTTTCCTATTACATTGTGGCTACTCAAATTATAGATGGCACTTGTTTATTACAATATGAGTATTCATATTACAAAACTGTCTCCTACATTATGATTGGCTCTTGCCTATTACAATGTCACTGTCCATATGGCATATGACACTTGCTTATTACAACATGACTATCCATATTACAAAATTATCACATACATTACAGTTGCCTCTTGCCTATTACAATGTGACTGTCCATATTACAGATGACACTTGCTTATTACAATATGAGTATCCATATTACAAAATTGTCACCTACATTATGGTTGGCTCTTTCCTATTATAATGTGATTGTCCATATTACAGATGACACTTTCTTATTACAATATGAGTATTTATATTACAAAACGGTCACCTACATTACGGTTGTCTCTTGCCTATTATAATGTGTATGTCTATATTACACATGACACTTACTTATTACAATATGACTATCCGTATTATAAAACTGTCACTTACATTACATTTGGCTCTTGCCTATTACAATGTGATTGTCCATATTACAGATGATACTTGCTTATTACAATATGACTATCTATATTACAAACTCACCTACATTACGATTGACTCTCCTTCTACTCTATGCTTTACTCCATCTGAGAGGATTTCCATTCTCATTTAATTAAGTAAGAGGACCACCAACAATGAAATGTTTTAAAGAAATTATACTCTATCAAAAGTAACCACAATTAGAAAGAATGCATTTGGGTCCTTAAGGAATAGCTTCCACTTGTCCCTTCACTGCAATATAGGACAATACATGTGTTCACTCTCTTTTCATG